>JAZHEH010000531.1:0-473766 GCA_036589455.1 Ateles fusciceps | reverse complement strand
GTCACCCAGTTTGGAGTGCAGTGGTGCAATCACAGCTCACTGAAGTCTCAACCTCCCAACTTCATGCGATCCTCCCACTTCTGCCTGTAGCTAGGAGTATAGGCATGTGCCACCACAGCTGGCAAATTTTTGTATTTTTTGTAGAGACGGGGCCCTCGCCACATTTCCCAGGTTAGTCTCGAACTCCTACGCTCAAGAGTTTGAACACTGAAGTGATCCACATGTCTTGGATTCCCAAAGTGCTGGGATTACAGGCATAAGCCACTGTGCCTGCCCAGCAATTTTCAAGAATACAATACGTTCTTAATAACTACAGTCACCATATTGTTCAGTAGATCTTTGGAATTTTCCTCCTATCTAACTGAAACTTTATACCCTTTGACTAGCATCTCCCCCAGTCCTTGCCCCTCCTCCCCAGGTCCTGGTAACCACCACTCTACTTTCTGCTTCTGAGTTAAGCAACTTTTTAAGATTCCACATATAAGTGAGATCATGTAGCATTTGTCTTTCTGTTTCTGGCATCTTTCCTTTAATATAACATACTCCCAGGTTCATCCATGTTGTCACAAATGACAGGAATACCTCCCTTTTAAGGCTGAATGGTATTCCATAGTGTATATATATAATATTCACATTTTCTTTTTTATCCAATCATTTATTGATGGACATGTAAGTTAATTTCATATATTGACTTACTGCCGGAATAATGTTGGATATAATGGGAATGCAGCTTATTTCCTCAACATATTTATTTCATTTCCTTTTCAATATATACCCCCAGTACTGGGATTGTTGGATCATATAGTGGTTTTTGTGGAGCCGCCATACTGTTTCTCATAATAGTTATACTAATTTACATTCCTACCAACAGTGTACAGGCATACTTTGAAGATATTGATGGTTTGGTTCCAGACCACTTCAATTAAAGCAAATATTGCAATGAATGATTCATACAAATGTTTTAGATTCTCAGTGCCTATAAATGTTACATTTGCATAATACTATAGTCTATTAAGTGTGCAATAGCATAACATCTAGAGAACAACATACATAGCTTAATTTAAGAATACTTTATTGCTAAAAACAATGCTAACAATCATCTGAACCTTTGGTAACTCGTAATCTTTTTGCTGATGGAGGGTCCTACCTGCATGTTGAGGGTTGCTGACTGATCAGGGTGGTGGTTACTGTAGATTGGGGTGGCTGTGGCAATTTCTTAAAATAAGGTAACAGTGAGGTTTGCCATGTCAATGAGCTCTTCCTTTTGTGAAAGATTTCTCTGTAGCATGAGATGCTGTCTGATAGCATTTTACCCACAGCAGAACTCTTTCAAAATTGAAGTCAATGATCTCAAACCCTGATGATGCTTTATCAACTAAATTTATGTAATATCCCAAATCCTTTGTTATTTCAACAATCTTCACAGTAACTTCACCAGGAGTACTTGCCATCTTGAGAAACACTTTCTTTGCTCATGCAGAAGAAGCAATTCCTCATCTGTTTAAGTTTCATCATGAGATTGAAGCAATTCATTCACATTTTCAGGCTCTATTTCTAATTCTAGTTCTCTTGCTATTTCTACCACATCTGCAGTGACTTTTCTGCTGAAGTCGTAAACCCCTCAAAGTCATCCAAGAGGGTTGGAATCAATTTATTCCAAACTCCTGTTAATACTGATATTTTGACATCCTTTCATGAATCACAAATGTTGTCAATGGCATGGTGAATATTTTCCAGAAGGTTTTCAATTTACTTTGTCCAGACTGATCAGAAGAAATTACTATCCTGGGCAGTTACAACCTTATGAAATGTATTTTTTAAACAATAAGACTTGAAGTCAAAATTTCTCATTGATTCATGAGCTGCAGAATAGATGTTATGTTAGCAGGCATGAAAAAAACATTAATCTCCTTGTACATCTCCATCAGAACATTTGAGTGACCAGGTACATTGTCAGCAAGCAGTAATATGTTGAAAGGAATCATTTTCTCAGCAGTGGATCTCAACAATGGGCTTAAAATATTCAGTAAATCATGCAGTAAACAGATGTGCTGTCATCTAGGCTTTGTTGTTTTATTTATAGAGCATAAGCAGAGTAGATTTAGCATAATCCTTAAGAGCCCAAGGATTTTCCGAATGGCAAATGAACATTGACTTCCACTTAAAGTCATTGGCTGCATTAGTCTCTAACAAGACAGCCTATCCTTTGAATCTTTGAAGGCAGACATTGACTTCTCTAGCTATGAAAGTCTTAGATGGCATCTTCTCCCAATAGAAGGCTGTTTTGTTATATTGAAAATCCATTGTTTAGTGTAGCCACCTTCATCAATGATCCTAGCTAGATCTTTCGGGTGACTTGCTGCAGCTTCTCCTTCAGCATTTGCTGTTTCACCTTGCAGTTTAATGTTGTGGAGATGATATTTTTCCTTAAACCTCATGCACTAATCGCTGCTAGCTTCAAACTTTTCTGCATTTTACTAACTTCTCTAGCCTTCGTACAATTAAAGACAGTTAGAACTTGCTCTGGATTAGGCTTTGGCTAAAGGGAATGTTGTAGCTGGTTTGATCTTTTATCTAGATCACTCAAACTTTACCCATATTAGCAATAAGTCTGGTTTGCTTTCTTATCATTCATATGTTCACTGGAGTAGCACCTTTAATTTCCCTCAGGAACTTTTCCTTTGCATTCATAACTTGGATAACTGGTACAAGAGGCCTAGCTTAGGTCTGTCTTGGCTTTCAATATGCCTTTCTCACTAAGCTTAATCATTTCTAGTTTTTTTATTATTATTATTTCAAGGGAGAGACATGTGGCTCTTCCTTTCACTTGAATGCTTAGAGATCATTGTGGGGTTATTAACTGGCCTAATGTCAATATTGTTGTATCTCAGAAAATAGGGAGGCTTTAGGAGAGGGAGAAGGGAAGAGATGGGAGGAGCTGTCAGAACACACACAACATTTCGTGATTATGTTTGCCGTCTTAGAAGGGCATAGTTCATGGTGCCTCAAAACAATTACAATAGTAATATCAAAGATCACTGATCAGAGATCAATATAATAGATATAAGAATAATGACAAAGTTTGAAATATTGGGAGAATTACCAATGTGTGGTGCAGAGACATGAAGTCAGCAGATGCTGTTGGAAAATGATGCTGAATGACTTGATGGATGCAGTGTTGCCACAAACCTTCAATTTATAAAAAAAAAACCAAAAAAAAAAAAAAAAACAATTACAATGTCTCCAAAGCACAATTAAACAAAATGCAGTATAAGAAGGTGTGCCTATACATAGGCTTCCCTTTCTTCACATCCTCACCAATACTTGTTATCTTCCATATTTTTGATAATAGCCATTCTAGCAAGTGTGAGGTGATATCACATTGTGGTTTTAATTTGTATTTTCCTGTTGATTAGTGATGTTGAGCTTTTTTCATATACTTGTTGGCTATTTGCATGTCTTGTTTTGAGAAATGTCAATTCAATTCAGGTCCTGTTTCCATTTTTAATTGGGTTATTTGTTTTCTTGCTATTGAGTTGTTTGAGTTTCTTATATACTTTGGATATTAATCCCTCATCAGACGTATGATTTTCAAATATTTTATCCCATTCCACAGGGTATCTCTTCACCGTGTTGTTTCCCTTGCTATGCAGAAACTTTTAGCTTGATGTAATCCCATTTTGTCTAATTTTGCTTTAGTTGCCTGTGCTTCTGGGATCATAGCTAAAATATAATCGCCCAGATAAATGTCACAGAGCTTTTTCCCTATATTTTCTTCTACTAGTTTTACTAGTTTCAAATCCTATATTTAAGTCTTTAATCCATTTTGACTTGGTCTTTGTATATATTATGAGTGAAGCTTGTAATTTTATTCTTCTGCCTGTGGATATCCAGTTTTGCCAGCACCATTTATTAAGGAGACTATTCTTCCCCATTGTGTGGTCTTGACATCTTTGTCAAAAATCAATTTACCCTAAATGTGTGGACCTAATGCTTGGCTCTCCATTCTGTTCCTTTGGTCTATGTATCTGTTTTTTATGCCAGTACCATGCTGTTTTGATTAATAGAGCTATGTGATATATTTTGAAGACAGATATTGTATTGCCTCCAGCTTTGTTCTTTTCACTCAAGATTTCTTTGGCCACTTGGGCTCTTTTGTGCCTCCACACAAAATGTTAGGATTGTTGTTTTCTATTTCTGTGAAAAAATTTCATTGAAATTTTGATAGGAATTGTATTGAATCTGTGGATTGCTTTGGGTACTATGGACATTTTAACAATATTAGTTTTTCCCATCCATGTATATAGAACATCTTGCCATTTATTTGTGTCTTCTTCAATTTCTTTCATCAATATTTTATAGTTTTCAGTGTAGAGATCTCTCACCTCCTTGGTCTTTATTCCAAAATAGTGTATCTTATTTGTTTTTTAATGCTATTATAATTGAGACTGTTTTCTTGATTTTGGGGGGGGGGATAGTTCATTATCAGTATATAGTAACACTACTAATTTTTGCAACCTTACTGAATTTATAATTTCCAACAGTTTTTTTGGTAGGGTTTCTGGGATTTTCTATATATAAGATTATGTCATTTGCAAACAGAAACCATTTAAACTTATTTCTTTCTGAATGGGATGCCTTTTATTTCTTTCTCTTGCCTAATCACTCTGGCTAGGAATTCCAGTACTAGTTTGAGTAGAAGTAACAAGAGTGGGCATCCTTGCCTTGTTCTTGATTGTAAACAAAGAGCTGTCAACTTTTCACTGCTGAGTATGATGTTAGCTGTGAGTTTGTCATACATGGTCTTCATTGTGTTGAATACATTCCTTCTGTATTAGTCTATTTGTGTTACTATCAAGAAATATCTGAGACTGGGTAATTCATAAAGAAAAGAGGTTTATTTTGGCTCACAGGCTGGGCAGGAAATATGGTACTGGCATCTGCTCTTGGTGAGGCTTCAGGAAGCTTACAATAATGACAGAAGGCAAAGGGGAAGCAGATACATCATATCACAAGAGCTGGGAACAAGAGAGCAAGTAGGGAAGACCCAAGCTCTTTTAAACAACCAAGATCTTACATGTACTAATTGTGCAAGAATTCACTTTCCTCCAAGAGTATGGTGCTAAGCTATTAATGAGGGATCATCCCTGTGATTCAGTCACCTCCCAACAGGTCCAACCTCCAACATTGGAATCACATTTCAACATGAGATTTGGAGGAGACAAATAACCAAACCATATCATTCTGCCCCTGGCCCCTCAAATCTCACATCTTCTCACGTTTCAAAATATAATCATGCTTTTGCAATAGTCCTCCAAAGTCTTAACACACTCCAGCATTAATACAAATGTCCCAAGTGCAAAGTCCAAAGTCTCATCTGGAGATGAGTTCCTTGACCTATGAGCCTGTAAGATAAAAATCAACTTCTTTACTTCCCAAAATACAATCGCCGCATAGGTATTGGCCAGACATTCTCATTCCAAAAGGGAGAAATTGGCTAAAGGAAAGGGCAATAGATCCATGCAGGTCTAAACCCAGAAGGACAGTCATTAACTCTTAAAGCTCCAAAATAATCTCTCTTGACTCCATGTCCCACATCCAGGGCACACTCATATGAGGGATGGGCTCCTAAGGTTTTGGGCAGTTCCATCTCTGTGGCTTTGCTAGATGCAGACTATGTAGCTTCTCTGATGGGTTGGAGTCCAGTGTTTATGGCTTTTGAGGCTGAGGATGCAAGTTGCAGCTGGCTCAACTAGTACTGTATCTGGAGGGCAGCAGCGCCCTCCCACAGCTCCCCCAGGCAGTGCCTGGTAGGGACTCTGTGTGGGGGGCTCCAACCTCACATTTCCTCTTGGTGCTGCCATAGTAGAGGCTCTCTTGTGGGGAATCGGCCCTGTAGCAGGCTTTTGCTTGGACACTCAGTTTTTCCTGTACATCCTCTGAAATCTAGGTGGAAGTCACCAAGCCTCCTTCACTCTTGCACTGTGTGTACCTGGAGATTTTACGTCACATAGGAAGCTGCCAAGGCTTACAGCTTGTGCCCTCTGAAGCAGTGGTCTGAGCTGTACCTACGGCCCTTTGAGCCACAGCTGGAGCTAGAGCAGCAGGGATGCAAGCAACGGCCTCCTGAGGTGTCACAGGGCATTGGCACCCTGGGCCTGGCCCATGAAGCCATTCTTTACTCTTAGGCCTCTGGGCCTATGATGAGAGGAGCTATCCCACAGACTTCTGAAAATGCCTTCAGGGCCCTCCCCGTTATCTTAGACATTGGCACTTGGCTCCCTTGTAGTCATGATAATCTAAATTGCTCTACAGCCTGCTTGAATTCCACTCCTGAAAACACTTTTTCGTTCTTTGTGACATGGCTAGGCTGCAAGTTTTCCAATTTTTTTTTTTTGCTCTGCTTCCGTTTTAAATATGAGTTCCAACTTTAAGTCATTTCATTGCTCCTGGTTCTGATTGTAGGATGTTATAAGCTGCTTGACCATCTCTTAAACACTTTGCTGCTTAGAAATTCCTTTCACCAGATACCTGAAGTCATCACTCTTAGGTTCAACACACTCAGACCCCTAGGGCATGGAACAGATTCAGCCAAATTCTTTGCTAGGGCATAACACAAATGATTCTTACTCCAGTTCCCAATAACTTCCTCATTTACACCTGAGACCGCATCAGCCTGGACTTCACTATCCACATCTCTATGAGCATTTTGGTAACAACCATTTAACCAGTCTAAAGTTCCAAAATTTTCCTAATCTTTCTGTCTTCTGCAACCTTCACTTTTTCCATCTCTATCTGTTACCCAGTTCCAAATCTGCTCTCCACATTTTCAGGTATCTTTATACCAATTCCTCGATATCAAATTTCTGTATTAAGCTGTTTTTGTATTGCTATAAAGGAATACCTGCGGCCAGGTAATTTATAAAGAAAAGAGGTTTATCAGTTCATGGTTCTGCAGGCTGTACAAGCATGGCACCAACATCTGCTCAGCTTCTCGGTGAAGGCTTCAGGAAGCTTATAATCATGGCAGAAGATGAATGGGGAACAGGCAAGAGTGAGAACAAGAGAGCAAGGGAAGAGGTCTAGACTAAACAACCAGATCTCACATGAACTAACTGAGGAAGAACTCACTTATCACCAAAGGATTTGGGCTAAGCCATTCATAAGGGATAATCCCCCATGATCCAATCACACTGCCCAACAGGCCCACACCTCTAACACTAGGAATCACATTTCAACATGAGGCTTGGAGGGGACAAATATTCAAATCATATTACCTTCTAAAGCTAATTTAGAGTTTTTATCATAAAAGAATGTTGAATTTTGTCAAATGCTTTTTCTGTGTCTACTGAAATTTTTGCCCTTTGTTCTTTATTCTCACCAATTGTGCATCACATTTGTTAATTTGTGTATGTTAAACCATTCTAGCATCTCAGAGATAAATCCTTTTTGATTATAACGAATGTTTTTAATGTGCTGTTAAATTTAGTTTCCTGGAATTCTGTTGAAGATTTTTACATCTATGTTCATCAGATATATTGACCTGCAGTTAGTTTTTTATTGTTGTTGTGTCTTTGCCAGTTTTTGGTATCAGGGTAATTCTGGCCTCATAAAATGAGTTTGGAAGTATTCCCTCTTCTTAGATTTTTTGGAAGAGTTTCAGAAGAATTGGTATTAGTTCTTTTAAATATTGGTGGAATTCAGCAGTGAAGGCATCAGACCTTGAGCATTTCCTTATTGTGGGACTATTTATTTCTTATTCAATGTTTTCATTCACCATTAGTCCATTCAGATTTTCTATTCCTTCATGATATAACATTTGTAGTTTGTACGTATCTAGTAATTTATCCATATTTTTCTAGGTTATCCAATTTATTGGCATATAATGTTGCATTGTAGGTTCTTATGATCATTTGTTTTTATGTACTTATCAGTTGCGATGTGTTCTCTTTCATTTCTGATTTTCAGTCTTCTCTCCTTTGTTGTAGTCTAGCTAAACATTTGCCAATTGTATACATTTTCAAAAACCACTCCTACTTTCATTGATCTTTTCTAACTCATTTCTATCCTCCATCTAATTTATATCTGTGCTGATCTTTATTATTTCTTTCCTTCTACCAACTTTGGGCCTAGTTTATTCTTTTTTTCTATTTCTCTCAAGTATAATCTTACATTATTTATTTAAAACATTTTTTTTGATGTAGGCATTTGCTACTATCAACCTGCATTCCATAAGTTTTGGGTATGTTATGTGTCCATTTGTACTGGACAGTGCTTGTATTTCTAATGAAAGATAGTGAATACTCCTCTCCACCCAGTCCAGCTACTGATGGTACTGGTACCTCTGGACTGTGGAGGAGCATGGATTCTGAAGTGCTCCCCAGCTATACATCCCTCAGGGGCCTTAATGGTGGTGCCCTCTCTTCTGGCAGCTTTGTCTAAAGCCACCAATGGGACTACCTGAAGGGCAGGAATGCTCCTTTCTGTTCTGGGCTATCCGTTTGTCACCTGGACACTGAAACAACATTGCTTCTAACCCGTATCTCAGTGAGGCTCCTGTGAGAAAAACATCTTCAGCTTCTTACTGCAGCAACATCTCCCCCACAACCCACTCCCACTACCCTAGCTCAGACTTCAAACTTGGTCTCCTGTCTCTGGAGAACAAACACCATCGTGTCCTATCAGATTTCCCTTCCACCCCTACAAAACCTGTTTCTGACACAGCCCTCCTCTGCATAAAACCTTTTGCCTTCTGCAGATTATCTCAAGCAAATAAACATATGGGGGTCTTCACATACCCAGATGTGTAGACTATCAATTCACTTTTAGCAGGACCCCTGATACACATAATGCATTTCATGTAATTCATAGAACAACCTCGTGTGATCAATACAAGTTTTCAGTCAATCATCAATAATTACAAACTCTAGAAAGCTTTGAAGACCAAACGGTTTTCAGTAAGTTTGTTGCTAAAACTTACATGGTGACAAAACTTGTTGTGAATTGACAAGAGGCTCTCTCAGTGTAACTATTCATAGGCTTTGTTGCAGATATATTCATGTGATCTATTACTGGGTTCTGTCCCACTGAAGGTGTTATACAACATGCAGTATTTTTAAAATTAAAAACCCACAAAACTTGAACTATAAAACTTATTTGGCTCCAAGGCTTTTGGATAAGTGATTGGGAAATGATCTTTATAACAATCTTATAGGATATGGAGACTGACATTCAGAAGCATTAGGAGACTTGAACAAGGACATAAAGGTAGGAGTAGTGGAGACTGGAATAGAATCAAGGCCTTTCTTAATCCTAACCCCTTGAAATTTCCAGTACACTGTACAAGTTTGGCTGGGTAATTATGTATGAGAAAGGGTGAACAGATGGTTGCTGACATCAAAGGATAATTGAGACCAAGTAATCAGAGAACATCTAGAAATCTTGCCTTGAAAATTCTGTGTATCTGTTAGTTAGCTACCTTGGTAACATAATTTATCACAATTCTACACTCAAAAGAAATTATTCTCTGGGAGTGTGTTTCAATCCTGTATTTAGAAAACTGAGAAAGTAATGGAAAAACTCAGAGAGGATCCATTTCTAAAGGATTCTATGTTTACCACTCTACGCTCTGGCCAGAAAAGTGGACTTGAATTAGAAAATTTGAACAGTATTATGCTGTCCAAGATAAACCACCTATGTGACCAAATAAGCCATGTTCTAGAACTGTGACAGCTTCATTTAATATTTCCAGACTTTAATAACTATACTCATAAGAGTTTGCTATTTTTGGAGACTCTACTAGAGATGAGAAACTGCTATATAGTTTACATCATTTTATTTAAGAACCTTATAAGAAATCTGAAAACAGAGAGATGATGATGAGGAGGAGGATAACATTAATAATAGTGTTTTAAATCCTTCCATGTCGTAGTCATTATGTGAACTAAATTCCATAGGTGCATTATCCTCATCCTCACAACAAACCCATAATATATATATATATATATATATATATATATATAACTAATATTCCATTAAAGATAAGGAAATTGAGGCACAAAATGCTTAAAGTGACATTTCCTGCAGGTAATACAGCTACTTACGTGGTCACTGTTTCATAGTGGAGAAGAGGTTGGAATCCAGTTCTTTGCTTCCAAAGACCAAATATGGCTTCACTGAACTAGTCTTGTCAATGGTGTATGTGAAAATTCCCCAAACAGTTTTAGCATCTAGCTGAATGGTGTAAGCATGGAATACACTGTCCCGTTAGATGGGGCAGCTTACACAAATTCTAGAGTCCAATACCTGATAAATACATGTGTGCTGTGAAATATCATTGGAAATAATATTTAAATACATCAAAGGGTTGGAAAAATGACAGGCTGCATGTGAAAGAACAACATGCAGCTCAGGAAGGTATCGCTTCATTAAGGAATACAACAATTCTCTACAGGCAAAGAGGGAGTGTGTCAGATCTGCCCTCAAGTTATGGGAGTCGGGAGTGAAAATTCTCCCTACCAGGGGCACAGCATGTAACAACCTGATTGGGCTCTTTGGAGAGCATCATCAGATCAAAGCAGTGACCAAGACAGACTATGAAAAGGTGGGCTAAGTATGAACAGTGGCAGAGTCAAATGTAATGTTTTCAGGTGAACCTGAGACTACAGAATGGCATTAGTTTTGTGGACCTCAGTTGCCTCACCTACAAAATAGTGATTAAAGAAATAACATTCCCAGCTGAAGGAAGAGGAACTACATCAGGTAGCCTCAAAATCCCTTCCAACTCTAAGAGATCTATTAATATGATTCATTTGAAAGAGGTATTCATGAAGTATAATGATGACTGCAAGTACACAAAGGCCTTACCCTCAGTTTCAGATACTCTTGCAGTCAAAGAAGCATATAAGCCTTCTCCCCTGACCCCACTTCATCTTGAGCTGCAAAAATTTCCCTGCTGCAAAGGAACTGCAAAGATTTTTCTACAGAAAATATGGTTCAGCCTTAGAAAGGTATCATGTCTCTCTTTGAGGCATGCCCTGGCCTAGACACATGACCAAAACTTTTTGAAATCACAGAGTATAAGTAACCTCACCTGGACGCATACACAGTTGAAGACTAACCTGCTTTGTCGATATAAATGACCAAATTCAGCTGTATTAAGATAGGGGGCTTCACAACAGCTGTGGGTTGGTGCAACTACCCTACCCCAGAATCTCAGCTGAAGGTCTGTTTTTGTTTGTTTCAGGGTTACCTTGTACCCATACAGTACAAAATCATTTTTAGTGACTTGAATGTGTAGAAAAATTGACCATAAAAAGAAAGAACTAATAGATAATCTAATGCAATGCATAGGGCTGTCTAGCAGAAATGTTAGTAGAACACAATGTTAGGTAGCACTTTATTGTGCACTATCATTAATGATACAAAGAGAAAAAGAAAAGGGCAGTCAGTCTCAGTCTGCAAAAGAGCCCAATTAAGGGTTGTCCAGGAAGTAAGAACATGAAAAACAATGGATGTGTCACAAAAAGGAAATAGTGTGCTGGAGTCCACTTGGTGGGAGCAACACTATTCACATTAAACCACACTCTTCTTGGGATGTACGTGTGAGGTGGCAATAAGAGATTGCCAGTAGCAGTGGGAGGAGATAGAGATCATGAAAGCAGTCTGAAGGAGGCCCGTGTTCTGATATATGAGATACAGACCTGTGTCACTAGGCAATGAGACTGTTTTTACAGATGAGGCATCAAGGGACATGAAGCATTCACGTAGACAGCTAAACAAAACAAATATGTATTTTGTTTTGTTTTTATCTTGTTAAGAATATATAAATATATGGTAACATACAAGGTAATATATAAATCATCCCCTTTGTTAGAAACACAGCAGGTTTGTAGAGCAAGAAGGCAGTGGAGTTAACTAGAAGAAAAATTAACCAGAACTCTTAGCCTCCATGAACAGATGGATTGTTTTTTCCTCCCAGGACAGGATGTTGAATATTCTACTTCTTCAGTGCCACACAACCTATGAGATATGCCCATAACCAGACTATCCAGAAACCAAAGGGTAGCTACAAACGAGTAGGATTAGATGAGTCAACATGATGTGTCCTGACTGACAAAGAGGGCTTATAAGGCAAATACCTTCTTTCCAATCATGAAGAGGGGTCTGCAAGAAAGGGACTAAATGTCTCTAAGTGGACCAACTGACTCCTGGGAACTGACATTAAGTCTCATTTCTCATATCCTTAAATGCTCACACCCAGGCAGTGCTGAATATAAAAAAGCCAGCATCACACTGCCTCTAGATTGGAAAACAGACAGAGGCACACACTGGGACAGACTATTACCATTTGTGTCGATTGAGAATACAGGCTCAGAAATCAGCCATGCAGGACTCAAATGTAATTAGAAACCAGCAGTAAAGCGATAACCAACTACCCCACTCCCATCACACAAACCCAACACAATATATATCTATAAATTAAAAACATAAACACACTTTTAGATAACTCTTGAATTAAAGATGAACTTAAAGTGATATTGCAAATGCTTTAGAAATCAAAGATGATGAGTGAAGTATATATCCAAGTCTGTTTGATGCAGCTAAAGCAGTATTTAGAGAAAAACATGGCCTTAAATTCATATATTAGAAATTACAAACAAATTAAAAGTAAATGAATTAAGCTATCAAGTCCAGGAGTTATATTTTAAAAAGCAGCACAGTAAAATAAACCCATGGGTTGGGCACAGGGGCTCACGTCTGTAATCCCAGCACTTTGGGAGGCTGAGGCGGGCAGATTGCTTGAACCCAGGAGTTCAAGACTAGTCTGGGCAACATGGCAAAAACCCGTCTCTACCAAAAAATATACAAAAATTAGCCAGTGTGGTGGCACACGCCTGTGATCTCAGCTACTCAGTGGCTGAGGAGGGAGGATGGCTTGAGCCCAGGAGACAGAGGTTGCAGTGAGCCATGACAGCACCACTGCACTCCAGCCTGGGCAAGAGTGAGACCCTGTCTCGAAAACTAAAATACAAATAAAATAAGCCCATGGAAATTGGAGGGGGAGAGATTAAGATAAAAACAGAAAACAGTTAAATAGAAAACAAATAAATTATAGTTGATCAATAAACAGAATTGTTTTTAGAGTCAAACTTTGATTAAGTAATAATACGAAAAAATGAAGAAGGTGAAAAAAATATCATCAGGAAGCCAAATATGATAACAAATATAGGTACCAAGGTAATATTAAAAATAAAAGAATACTGCATAAAATTTTAAACTAATATGTTTCAATGAGAAAATTTTTAGAAAAATAAAATTACTAAAATATACCCAATACAAAATAGAAAATCATAGAAAAAATAATAGAACAAATTGAAAGTCTAAACATTTTAATGGTGAGTAATTCCAAACCTTCAAATCACAGACTACTTTCATTTTATAGAAATGGTTCCAGAGGGTACAACAAGATGGACTGCTCACCCAAATAAGACAGACAGAACATGAAAGAAAAAGAAATTTATAGATTAATCTTACTTATTAATATAAATATAAAAATTCTAGAGAAAATAGAATCTAGCAGCTCATTGAAGTGATGCACTACAACCAAGTAGAGTTTATCCAGGAATGTATGCATACTTCAACATTAGCAAATGTATTAAAGTAATTAACTATAGTTACAAACTAAACAGACATATCATATAATCATCTCAACAGATGCTGAAAAAAATTTGACAAAATTTTATGCCCATCCATGTTAAAAATCTGTAGCCAATAAAGATTATAAGAGAGCTTCCTCAACAAAGCTCTTGAAAATTATGAGGAGCTAATTTTGACTATGAGCACAAGCTTTGGAGTCAGACTGCCTAAGTTGAGGTCTTGGTTCCATTGTATCCAATATGTGGATCTTGGAAAATTACTTAGTCTTTCTGAGCTTCACTTTTCTCATGCCCAAAGATGAGAAAAATTATAGTACATTCCTCATAGTATTGTTGCAAGGATTAAATGATGTAAAATACATAAAGGCACTTACAAGAGTTTGGGCAATATAAAGCACTCAATAAATATGAATTATTATTGGTAGTTCTTATAAACAAAGTATTAAAATGAGAAACAAGATAAGGATGACCATGATTACCACTTACTGTTCAACACTGTGATGTCCTAACCAATGCAGTAAGGTGTAAAATAAATTTTAAAATAAGAGAATAAGGATTAGAAAGCAAGAGACAAAATTGCTGTTACTCACAAACAATATGGCTATATAAAAAATCTGAGGTAGTCAATGGATAAAATATTAGAACAAATATGAAAGTCCAGGAGGGTGTTTAGATGAAATATTAGACTACAAAAATCAGTACCTTGCCTACACATCAGCAACAACTTATTAGGGTACATGATAGGAAAATAAATATCATTCGCAATAGCAACAGAGACTTAAAAATACTACTTATGAGGCACTGAGCAAGTTATTTAACCTTTCTCAGCTTCAATTTTCTCCTATGTTAGATAGACAAGTTAATAGTACATATCTCACAGGATCGTTAAGAGAATTGAATGATACAGTACAAAATATACATTCATTAAATGGCAGCATTATTACAGTACCACTATTGTTATCGATGGTGTTTAAAAATTATCTACTCAATTTAGATAGCCACACAATAACAGTGGGGCACTTTATCACCCCACTGACAGCATTAGACAGATCATCAAGGCAGAAACTAACAAATTCTGGACTTAAATTTAACACTTGACATATTGGACCTAATAGACATTTACAGAATACTCCACAATACTTATTGCATTAGTTAGGACATCACAGTGTTGAATAGTAAGTGGTAATAGTGGCCACCCTTATCTTGTTTCTCATTTTAATATTTTGTCAATAAGGACTACCAATAACAATTCATCAACCACAAAATATATATTCTTCTTATCTGCACACAGAACATGCTCCAAGATATGACCACATGTTTTGCCATAGCAAGTGCCAATAAATTTTTAAAAATCTAAATCAGCCAACCATGCTTACAGACCACAGTGGAATAAATATAGAAGTCAATGCCAAAATCTCTCAAAACCACATAATTACATGAAAATTAAATAACTTGCTTCTGAGTGATTTTGAAGTAAACAATAAAATTAAGGGAGAAATCAAAAGATTCTTTGAAGTAAATGAAAACAGAGACACAACATACCAAAATCTCTGGGATGCAGCAAAAGCAGTGTTAGAGGAATGTTTATAGTGCTAAACAACTACCTCAAAAAGTTAGAAAGATCTCAAATCAATGATCCTAAATCACCCCTAGAGGAACTAGAAAAACAAAAACAAACTAACCTCAAACCTAGCAGAAGGAAAGAAATAACTAAAATCAGAGCAGAGTTGAATGAAATTGTGACACAAAATCCATACAAGGAATAAATGAACCCAAAAGTTGGTTATTTGAAAAAATAAACAAGGTAAATACACTGCTAGCTAGATGAAGAAGAAAAAGACTCAAATGAGTATGATTAGAAATGACAAAGGTGACATTACAACTGATTCCACAGAAATACAAAAGATCCTCAGAGATGACTATGAACACCTCTGTGCACACAAACTAGAAAATGTAGATTAAATTGATTAAATTCCTGGCAATGCACAATCTTCAAAGATTGAGTCAGGAAGAAATTGAAATGCTGAAAAGATTAAGTTGAGAAACTGAATCAGCAATTCAAAACCTATAAACCAAAAAGAGCCCCCAACGAAATAGATTCTTAGCCAAATTCCACCAGATAGCCAAAAAGCTGATACTAATTCTACTGAAACTATTTCAAAAAATTGAAGAGGAGAGGCTCCTCCCTAACTCATTCTACAAAGCGAACATCACCCTGATACTCAAACCTGGCAAAGACAGAACAACAAAAAAGAAAACTGCAGACCAATATCCCTGATGAACATAGACACAAAAATTTTGAACAAAATACTAGCAAACTGAATCCAGCAGCACATCAAAAAGAAAATTCACCACATTTAAAGAGGCTTAATTCCTGGCATGCAAGGTTGGTTTGACATAAATCAATAAATGTGATTCATCACATGAACAGAATGAAAAACAAAAACATGTGATCATCTTAATAGTCGCAGAAAAAGTGTTAGGTAAAAATCCAACATCCCTTCATGATAAAATCCCACAACAAACTAGGCATCAAAGTAACATACCTCAAAATAATAAGAGCCATCTATGACAAACCCATAGCCAACATCATACTAAATGGACAAAGGCTGGAGCATTCCCCCCTGAGAACTGAAAGAAAACAAGGATGTTCACTCTCACCAGTCCTGTTCAGCATAGTACTGGAAATCCTAGCCAGAGCAATTAGGCAAGAGAAAGAAATAAAAGGCATCCAAATAGAAAAATAAGTCAAACTACCTCTCTTCATGGACAATTCTATACCTTCATGATTCTATACCTAGAAAACCTTAAAGACTCCACCAAAAGCCTCCTGGAACCAATAAACAGCTTCACTAAAGATTAAGGATAGAAAATTAATGTACAAAAATCAATAGCTTTTCTATACACCAATAACATCCATACTGAGAGCCAAATCAAGAACATAGTCATACTTACAATAGCCACACACAAAAAGAAATATCTAGGAATATACTTAACCAAGTAGATGAAAGATCTCTACAAAGAAAACTATAAAACTCTGCTGAAACAAATCATAGGTGACAAAAATAGAATAACATTCCATGCTCATGGATTGGAAGAATCAATGTCATTAAAGGAGCCATACTGCCTAAAGCAACCTACAGAGTCAACACTCTTCCTATCAAACTATCAATGTCATTTTTCACAGAATTAGAAAAATGTATTCTAAAATTCATATGGAACAACAACAACAACAAAAGCCCAAATATCCAAAGCAATCCTAAGCAAAAAGAATGAAGCCAGAGGCATCACATTACTTGACTTCAAACTATACTCTAAGGCTATAGTAACCAAAACTGCATGGTATAAAAACAGACACACAGACCAACGGAACAGAATAGATAATAGAGAACCCCCAAAACAAAGCTGTACACCTACAGCCATCTGATCATTGAAAAAGTCAACAAAAATAAGCAATGGGGAAAGGACTCCCTATTCAATAAATGGTGTTGGGATAGCTTGCTAGCCACATACAGAAGAATGAACCTAGATCTTTACCTTTTACCATATACAAAAATTAACACAAAATGTGAAGATTTAAATGGAAGTCCTCAAACCATAAGAATCCTAGAAGAAAACCATCAGAATCCTAGAAGAAAAAAATCCTGTCTTCAAATACCATGGCAATAACAACAAAAATTGACAAGGGGGAACTAATTACACTAAAGAGCTTCTACACAGCAAAGAAAACTATCAATAGAGTAAACAGACAACCTGCAGAATGGTAGAAAATATTTGCGAATTACATATCTGATAAAGGCCTAATATCCAGAATCTATAAGGAAGTTAAATATTTCAGCAAGCAAAAATCAATTAACCCAATTAAAAAGTGGGCAAAATATATGAACAGACACTTATCAAAAGAAGACATACAAATGGCCAACAAACAGAAACAGTGCTCAGCATCACTAATCTTGGATAAATGCAAATCCAAACCACAGTGAGATACCATCTCACACCACTCAGAATGGCTCTTATTAAAAAGTCAAACAACAACAGATGCTTGTGAGGCTGTGGAAAAAGGGAACACTTATACATTGCTGGTGGCAGTGTAAATTAGTTCAGCCACTGTGGAAAGCAGTCTTCAGATTTCTGAAAGAACTTAGAACTACCATTTGACCCTGCACTCCCTTTACTGGATATATATCCAAAAGAAAATAAATTGTTTTACCAAGAAGACACATGCACTTGTATGTTCATCACAGCACTATTCACAATAGCAAAGACGTGGAGTCAACCAAGGTGCCCATCAGTGGTGGATTGGATAAAGAAAATGTGGTACAGGCCAGACGCAGTGGCCCACGCCTATAATCCCAGCACTTTGGGAGGCTGAGGTGGGCAGATCACGAGGTCAGGAGTTCGAGACCAGCCTGGCCAATATGGTGAAACACCATCTCTACTAAAAATACAAAAGTTAGCCAGGCGTGGTGGTGCACACCTGTAGTCCCAGCTACTTGGGAGGCTTAGGCAGGAGAATCACTTGAACCTGGGAGGCAGAGGTTGCAGTGAGCTGAGATCACACCACTGCACTACAGTCTGGGGGACAGAGCAAGACTCTGTCACAAAAAAAAAAAAAAAAGAAAAAGAAAAGAAAATATGGTACATATACACCATGGAATACTATGTAGCCATATAAAAGAATCAAATAATGTCCTTTGCAGCAACATGGATACAGCTGGAGGCCATTATTTAAGTGAATTAATTCAGAAACAGAAAACCAAATATCCTATGTTCTTACTTATAAATGGGAGCTGAACATTAGGTACTCATGGATATAAAGATGGCAACAATAGACACTAGGGACTACTATAGGGGTAGGAAGGGAGGGGCACAGGGTTGAACTATTTGGTACTATGCTCATTACCTGGGTGATGAGATCGAATGTACCCAGAACCTCAGCATAACACAATATACCCAAATAACAAACCTGTACATATCCCCCTCGAAATCTAAAATAAAAGTTAAAATTCTTAAAAATAATACAAAATAAGTAAATAAATAAAACGATGTTTTCTCCTCAATGAGTCCTGTGGAAATTCACAGTATCATCCACTTTCTTCAAATAAGAAATTATTCATAAAGGGTAGATGAATCATTTGTCTAAAGTGGGAGCATGTCAGAGTCCAAATTATACATAACACTTAGTTTCCCTTTAAGCAATCAAGACAATCTGATATTCATATTAGTAAATAGAATAGCATAGCTCAGGGTACATGAAGGGGTCTGTAGTCTAAATCAGTCCTGATTGTGCTGTCCCCTTGCTAATAAAATCCCTGGGAAATCAGGATAATTTTGGAGTTATTCAGGGGTTGAATCAAGTTAAGAGCCCAGCTAATCTTGAGCAGTGGAGGTACTCATTGATTATTTCTCTTCAGCTGCCTCAATATTGAGGAATCTAGAGCTCTTTCCATGTTTAAGGAGTTAGCGCTTTTTTTTTTTTTTTTTTTTTTTGAGACAGAATCTCTGTCACCTAGGCTGGAGTGCAGTGGCACAATCTCAGCTCCTGCAACCTTCTCCTCCAGGGTTCAAGCTATTCTACTGCCTCAGCCTCCCAAGTAGCTGAGATTACAGGCACCTCACACACAGCATGGAACTAATTTTTGTATTTTTAGTAGAGCTGGGGTTGCACCATATTGGCTAGGCTGGTCTCGAAGGAGTCATTGCTTTTGCAATGAATGCCCAGTTTCATGTCTTCCCTTCCCTATAAGAGGTGGTTGAATCCAAACATGGGGCTACTGAAGGTCTCTGTGGGGAATATTGGTTCTCTTTAGTTAGGTTCAAATAACTTAGTATCTGCCTGCATGTCACTGGAGATAGATAGATATGGAATAGAGAGAGTCTCTTCCCTGTCACTCTCTGAGCATTCTCACAATTTCATTCAGTACTGCATTTTAAAACATAATATTTTGTGAACTCTTTTTTTTTATTATTGATATGGAGTCTCACTCTGTTGCCCAGGCTGGAGTGCAGTGGTGCGATCTCGAGTCACTTGAAACCTCTGCTTCCCGGGTTCAAGGGATTCTCCTGCTTCAGCCTCCCGAGTAGCTGGGACTACAGGTGCGTGCCACCACGCCCAGCTAATTTTTTGTTTTTTTTTAGTAGACATGGGGTTTCACCATGTTAGCCAGGATTGTCTCGATCTCCTGACCTCGTGATCTGCCTGCCTCAGCCTCCCAAAGTCCTGGGATTACAGGTGTAAGCCACCATGCCCAGCCTGTGAACTGTTTTTGCTAGACTCTTTGTTAAGCATTTTATACATATCTCCTTTAATCATTGCAATGAATTTTGGAGTAGATACTATATTTGTCCTCTCTTGGCAGATACAAAACTGAGGCATAGAGAGATTAGGTGATTTGGCCCAACTCACACAGCAAGTGAGGGAAGGGGCTAGTATAAGAAAGCCAGGTCTGTGAATATTCAGTCCTACCACTTGACTACAATTGGACTAAGGAACACTTTGTCCAACTGCTCTTCGCCTATATTGCAAAAGTGTGGGAGACAGAGATTCTTTTGAGGAAAGCACCTCTTAGGCATTTGGCTTTAGCCACTGGCTTTTCCAGGCTAGAGTAAGAAGCAAGATATTTTTATTAGGTAGCAGAATTTGAAGATGTCATGTGGCACTGCTGACAGTATGGCATGGAAAGGGGAAAGCTATTCAACTCTAGGTAGTGGCTTCCATAAAAACAGGATGACAGTCTCCAAGGGAATGCTCTTTGTGTTCTGAGGCAGAAAAAAAAAAATTGAGGTAACTTCCTTACCCATGGCTCTACAGTTTCATGGAGAGTTGGAAAGTGGAACAAATCACAGTCCTTTCTCCCTCTTCTGTTGCTAATTGGCTTGATAACCTAAGGAAGTGAAGCAGGCAGGCAGGCAACAGTCTGTAGTAGGAATCTGATCTGCTGAGCTTGGATGCCCTCCAGGCCAGCCCTCTTTCCTCTCTTTCTCCCAAGCAAGATGCTATTTCCTGGTAAGGTTGAGGTTGTATGATATACCCAGAGCCCTCTCCCTGGGAAATTTTTCCCTTCTAGAAGATTCTATGGATATCTGGCTTCAATTGGCAGATTCCATCTTCTCAGAGTTCAGTTCAACCGAGGCCAGTGCTCTTCATCCCAGGGGCCCATACTGCCTACAAATTCTTTTTTAATAAAGACGGTATTTGGTCTCAAGCTTGTAGCTACCACACATAGAACACCATACATTCACATTTAACAAATCTTCTGGTAAATTAGGACCAAGTTATCTTCATAAACTTATCTACTAGAAACCTACAGCAAACATATTTTAATTGTGAAGATTTAGAAGCATTCTCATTCAAATGAAATAGAAGAAAGGGGTGATCATCAACAATTACTATCCAATGGTACTAGACATCCTAGCCAACACAATGAGAGATAAAAAAAATAGGTTTAAAAATGAAGTGACAAATTATTTAGACCTTAGTACATTTCCAAAAGTGACAGGGAGCTCAGTGTAGTGACTCCTCATAGCTGTAATTCCAACACTTTGGGAGGCCAAGAGCAGGAGGATCGGTTTGAGCCGAGAAGTTCGAGTTCAGCCAAGACAAAATAGCGAGACCCTATCTCTACAAATAATTTTTTAAAAATTAAGTGAGTGTGATGGTGGGTGCTGGATTCCTTGAGCTCAAGAGGTCGAGGCTGCAGTGAGCCATGATTATGCGACTGTATTCCAGCCTGGACAACAAAGCAAGACTCTGTCTTTAAAAAAATGAAGTGACTGGGTATAAGGTTCACAAAGCAAAATTAATAGTTTAATTTAATAATGCCTGAATAATAACCAATTGGAAAATGTAATAGAAAAGCAACTATCATTTATAACAGCAAAAAGGCTCTGAAATAAATAAGAATGAATCTGACTAAAAAATGGTTAAATTTTATATTAAGGAAACTACAAAAATGTACTGAACAACATGAAAAGGGACCTGTTTATGGATGGAAGACTCATTATGTTGAGGATATAAATTCTCACAAAAGTAATCTTATAAGATGAATGCAATGACAATCTAAATCACAAAAAAGATATTTCCTAAGATTTGACAAGCCAACTCTAAAATACAAAAGAAAAGTGAATGCACAAGAATAGCCAAGATAATTTTAAAAATATACAAGATACTTCCCCTTACAGGTATCAAAGCATATTATATATGGTGTAATTAAAATGTATTTACATGACTAGACAAAAGTAAATCAATAAGGCATAATAAAAAGTACTGATTCATGTATATATAGGAATTTAATATATAATAAAAGTGGCATCTCAAGTCAATGAAAAGCCTGACTAATACATTTTATCTGGACAATAAATACAATTTATTTAAATAAGTTAAAAAATCCATTTAAATAAGTAACATCCTTGCCTAAAATATACCATTTGCAAACATAAATTTCAGATGAATTGAAGAAGTTAATGAAAAATGTGGATAGGATTTTTATCTAGAATATAACAATAAACACCTACAAATCAATAAGACAAAGATGATCAACACAATAGCAAGATAGGCAAAATAATAAAAACCAACAGTTCACAGAATACAAAACCAAAATGGCCAATAAATCTAAAAATCTATTCAATTTTACCAGTAATCAACCATGAGATCTCATCTTCATCTACCGATTTTCAAAATGTTTTTTTTAAATCAAATATTGACAATAAAAATGTTAAATTGGACTCTACTCAAGGCATTATATGTAACTGTCAGGTTATGGTAAATACAAAGGAAAGAACATGTTAAATGATACCTTGATGAAACAATCAGACAAATCCAGAATGCAAGACAGTTTACAAGACAACCCAATGTCTTTAAAAGTCAATGTCCTGGGGTGGAAAAGGTGGGCGTATTGTTGTGTCATAAGAGTCTGAAGAGACATAACAAAATGCACTGAGTTACACAGAAGATCAAGCTGATAGAAGAAGAAACTATAAATCTGAATACACTTATATAAAAAGATTGAATTAACAATTAAAAAAAAAACTAGAACAAGAAGTCTTCACTGGTGAATTCTACAAAACATTTAAAGAAGAGTTAACACTACTCATTCACAAACTCCTCCAAAACTGGAAGAGGAGTGAACACTTGCTCACCCACTCTATGAGGCCAGTATATCACCCTGATACCAAAACCAAAGACATCACAAGAAAAGAACACTATAGACCAATATCCCTTATAAATACAGATGCAAAAATCCTCAACCAAATAATAGCAAATTAAATCGTGCAGCTTATAAAAAGGAGTATACACTATGACCAAGTGGAATTAATTTCAGGAATATAAGATTGATTCAACATATTAAAATCAATTAATGTAATACATCACATTAGTTGAATAAAGGGGGGGACCCCCACATCATCTCAATAGATACAGAAAAAGCATTTGAAAAAAACCCAACATTTTTTCATGATAAAAAAAATTCAACAAACAAGAGATAGAAGGAAACATCCTCAATCTGATAAAGCATACCTATGAAAAACCCACAGCTAACATCATACTTAATAATGAAAGACTGAATGTTTCCCCTTAAGATCAGAAACAAAACATGAATGTTTATTCTTACCACTCCTATTAAACATTGTACTGAGGTGTCTGGCCATAGCAATTGGGCCAGAAAAACAAATAAGGGGTATCCAGATTAAAAAGACAGAAGTTAAACTATTTTTACTTCTTTCTATTAAAAAGGAAGTATTTCTATTCACAGATAACATGATCTTGTATATAGAAAAGCTTAAGCAATGCACTAAAAAACTGTTAGAGGAAATAAATAAGTTCAGCAAGTTTGCAGGATACAAGATCGCAGAAAAGCAACTATATTTCTATGCATTAGCAATAAACAATCAGAAAATGAAGTTAACAAACCATTTTCTTTATAATAGTATCAAAAATAATAAAATACATGGAAATAATTTTAAGCAAAGGAGTGTAAGAGTTGTACACTAAAAGGAATGAAACATTGTTGGAAGAAATTAAAGAAGACCTACATAAGTGAAAAGACATCCTATGTTCATGGATTGGAAGATTTAACGTGAACATGGCAACACTCTTCAAATTCATCTATAGATTTGATGCAGTCCCCCACCAAAACTCCAATCGTCTTTTTTAACCAGATTCAGTGGCTCATGTCTGTCATCCCAGCACTTTGGAGGTCAAATCAGGAGGATCGCTTAAGGCCAGGAGTTTAAGACCAGCCTGGACAACTTAGTGAAACCCTGTCTCTACAAAAGAAAATACAAAAAAATAATTAGCCAGGCATGGTGTTACACACCTACAGTTCTTAATACTTGGGAGGCTGAGGTGGAAGGTCACCTCAGAAGTCCAAGGAGTTCAAGGAGCTCAACTCCTTGAATCCAGGAGTTCAAGGCTGCAGTGAACCACTGCACTCCAGCCTCGGTGACAAAGTGATACCCTGAATCAAAAACATAACAAACAAACAAAAACCTCCAGTGGCCTTTTTTAAAAAAATGAAAAGTTGATCCTAAAATTCATATGGAAATACCAGGGCCTCCTGATAGGCAAAAATCTTGAAAAAGAACTAACTTGAAGACTCATACTTCCCAATTTCAGAACTTACTACAAAGAGAGTAAATAAATGGCATAAGGAAAGACAGATATGTCAGTCAATGGAATAGAATTTGAGAGTCCAAGACCATTCAAAGGAAAAGAACAGTTTCTTCAACAAATGGTACTGGGACAACTGGATACCCACATCCAAAAGAATTAATTTTTACCCCAGTCTTATATACAAAATTTTACTCAAAATGGTTCAAATACCTAAATGTAATAGCTAAAACAACGAAACTCAGAAGAAAATGTAGGAGTTAATCTTTTGTGTTTGGACTAGGCAACATTTTCTTAAATATGATGCAAAAAGTGCAAGCAACCAAAGAAAAAAACTAAAGAATTCAATAAGCTGAATTACTTTGTGAGTGTGTATCAAAGGGCACTATCAAGAAATGAAAAGACAACTCATAGAATGGAAGAAAATATTTGTAAATCATTAATCTAATGAAGCATTTTTATCTAGAATATATAATAAATACAACTCCACAATAAGAGAGATGACTTAATTAAAAATGGCAAATATCTGAATGAATAGTCTTCCAATGAAGATATACAAATGGTGGAAAAGCACAAAAGATGTTCAACATCATTAATTATTAGGGAAATTGAAATCAAAACTATAATAAGATATCATACTCATGCCCACTAGCATGGCTCTAACAACAAAAAAAAAAAATAATAATAACAAGTGTTGATGAGTATTTGGAGAGATTGTAACCGTCATACATTTCTGGCTGTAATGTAAATGGTGCAACCACTGCAGAAACAGTTTGACTGTCTTCAAAATGTTAAACATAGAGTCACTATATAGCTGAGCAATTTCACTCCTAGGTATATACCCAAGTGAGATTAAAACACATGTCCACAGAAAAACTTGTATAGGAATATTCATAGCAGAATTACTTATAAAAGCCAAAAAGGAGAAAGAATCCAAATGTCCATCAAATGATGCATGAATAACCCAAATGTGGTATATCCATACCATGGAATATTATTTGGCTATTTAAAGGAAGTACTGATACATACTACAATGTAGATGAATCTTGAGAACATTATGGCTAAGCAAAAAGAAGCCAGAAATGAAAGGTCATATACTGTATGATTCCATTTATATGAATTGTTCAGAATAGGCAAATCCATAAAGGCAGAAAGTAGATTAGTGGTTGCCAGTGACTGGGAGTAGGGGAGAACAGGGAGTAACTGCTAATTGGGTACAAGGTTTCTTTGTGGGGGGGGGATGAAAATGCTCTGGAATTAGTGATGATTAGCACATCACTAGAATTAGCACAATCTAGTGAATATATTAAAAACCACTGAATTGTTCTATTTAAAATGGTGAATTTTTAGTATGTTAATAATATCTCCATTAAAAATGCAATTACACTTGACTGGATCCTGGCTGTCATAACAAAACATTAAAAAAGACATTTGGTGACACTTGAGAAAACTTGAATGTGAACTGGATATTTAATGATATAAGGATTAGGAAATTATTGTTAATTTTTGTAGGTGTGATAAAATATTGTGTGAAAATAACTTGCATTCATGTAGGAGAACGTCCTTATTTTTAGATGCTTGCTAAAATATTTAAGGGTCATCAATCATGATATTTACAACTTACATTAAAATGGTTCATCAAAAAAGACAGGCAGGTAGATAAAACAGATATAGAACCTTAATTATTGAATCTAGGTGGTGATCATATGGATATTCATTGTAAATTACATTTTTAAATTTTTTTGACTTTTGAATCATGGCCATGCTTGAAGGACCAAGGTGGTATCTCATCGTGGTTTTAATTTGCATTTCCCTAATGATTAGTGAGGTTGAGCATTTTTGATGTTTGTTGGCCATTTGTACATCTCCTTTTGAGAAATGTCTGTTCATGTCATTTGCCCACTTTTTGATGGGATTATTCATTTTTTTTTCTTGCAGATTGGTTTGAGTTCCTTGTAGATTTTGGGTATTGGTCCTTTGTCAGATGTGTAGTTTTATGTTTGAAAGTCTTCAAAATAAATCTTGAAAATATGCATGCAAAGGATTGGGGAAACATGTATGTTTATACAGTTTATTGGAATGTAAATACAGAAAGTCACTTGAAAGTACAATTTTGTATTATTTGTTAAAATCAAAAAAGGGGGGGACATTCACTATGACACAGAAATTTCCATTCTTAGTATCTACTCTAGAAAAACTCCAGTTCAATTACACAAGGAAGCAGAAACTAAGGCTTTCACTGAATCACTATATGTAATAGCAAAACATTGGAAACAACCTAAATGTCCATTAAGAAGGGAATAATTACATAGAGTGATGACATATGCCACATTATGTAGCAATTTATGTAAATGAACTAGATCTATATGTTTATAAGATCTTCAAGACAATGCCTAGGGGAAAAATCAAATTGCAAAATGATATGTACTGCATAGCATATATTTTTAAAAACATGCACAAATAGTACTCTGTATAGATTCCTCTATATGTACATGAACATAAATTAAAAGGTCTTGATATATACATACCAAATGGATGATACCAAAAACCTGGGGGTGGGGGAGACTGAGATTGAGTGTGATTATATCACATACAAGACCAGAGGCCAATAGAAGGAATGTGATGAAAGGAGAGAATTGGGCAGACAGGAGTTCAAGGAACATGAGGGACAATAGTTTATGTAGTGTCTAATGCGAAAGCTTGACAACAAACCTACACATGAGGGATTTTTTAAAGCAAATATTTGTCCTAATGTGGCAGAGCAAAAGTTGGGATAGCAGGAGGTATGGAAGATTTCATCTACTTGACTTTTTTTGCCCAAGGCCTCCTCTGGTCCCTCCCAATCTGGCTGAACCTGAACCCTTCATTTGGGGACCAGTCTAAAATCATAACAGCTGGCTTGGGGGCTTGCTTACTAGAAAGAGGTTTTTGTTCCACAACCATTCTGGTCTCAGGAACAAAAAAACTCCATGCACTGATTCTCATACCGTAGGCCCAGTCTTTCAACAGCAGCCTTGCCTGGGGGCTGGTACTATCCTAGAAGTTTCCTAGATTTTCCCCCTGGCCTAAATGTGACTAGGGAGATCAAAATTTTTATAACAACTAAATAATACAGCAGTGAATTGGGTGAGAGAGAAAGGGAATAACAAGGTCAAGGAATGGGAGCAAAGGGAAAGAAGAAAGGGGCAGAAAGAAAAAGAGGAGGGAAAGGGAGGAGATGAATGTGAGGGATTGGGACCATATGCCTGCTCTGCTTATAGGCTGTCTCATGAAATGGAGGATGCTTCTGTGACTATAGTCATCTGAATAGCTCCTTCAAGATTCTGGTCTGCTCAGAATTTGCCTCAAGTTTTGCAGACTGATGTTTGCTCCCTGATCTAGTTAGGGTTTCTTTCAGGCCATGAGGAATGGTCATTTATATGATTGTCTGGTCAGTGTTGATGGTTGATGTGGATTCTGTTCTGGTTAGAGATTAGCTCAGGCTGTGTGAAAAGAAGGTGTTAGTCCTACTCCAGGCAGTGTCCTGAGTGGTTTCACAGGTTTGATGTGGCTAGAGAATTTTTGGTGGGGAAGAAGGGATTTTGGATTCTACCCTGTTTAGAAGGTCCGCTGAATTGTTGGAAATTGTATTACAGATCTTGGTTTAAAGTTTCACCAAATGCACTGTGAAGAGTTGGTGTGAGACCCACATTAGGAGCTGACACACTATGTCCCAAGTGGACTCTTATCTGGTCCTAGGTTGGTTGTCTCAGTTTGCAAGGACTGGTACTTCCTATGTGTACCCAGTCTTGTCAGTCATTTCCTTATTTTGAAGCAGTGTGCAATGGCCAGATCATGGGTTGCCAAGGTATGGGGGCAGTAGGGAATGGAAGGTCAAGTCAATAAATGAAGAGAAGGCATAGTTAAAACCTGCCACATGGTGTGCAGGATTGGTAAGTATTTGGAGGACTAACTCATTAAGAGCTCAGCTGAGGTGCTGTCTACTCAGACGTTGCCTCAAGGCAAAGAGTTCATGTAAATATAGGGAGTGGTAGTGTGGTCTAGTGGTTGGTGTACAATGTGCACCAAGAGTTCAGAAATCCTCCCTAGTTTTGAAGAGATTTGCCAAGTGACATATGCATATAAGTAGTGATCCCCAGAAAGCTGTATAATGCTTGGTGCAGTAGTTACAGGACCTTTCCTATATTTGCTGTTCAAAATATTTAACAGCAGATTCTGCGTGGATACTGACCAATCAGTATAAACATTGAAACAGGATGCTGAAGCAGGTATTATGCCTTCAGTTGTTAGATTATAGGTGGGCCCAGGGATCCTTAGGGAGGGTCAAGTGCTATTGAGGTGATGGTGGATGCAGAGGGGGTCGTAGAGGGAGGGATCAGGGCAGTAGCTCTTCATCAATAGATATAGAAGTATTTCAATATTTTAACACCTGATGTGACCTTACTGGTATATTCTGAATAGATATTGTTCCTGGTGATAGGATTACTATTCCAGGAAAGAGTTGGCTAATAGTATGAGGAATTTTGGATAGTAGCAGATGGCTGGCTCACAGTGTGTAGAGAAACAAAGAGGGCAAGGCCAAAATAGGGCTTTTGGAAGCCCTAATTACTGAAAACATTTTGATGTCCACGTTCCTCTCTGTAATTCACATGGAAACAATTATAAGCCATACAACAGATAACAAAAAAATCCAACAAAGCTCTGATTTTTCTTATCTACTTCAGTTTTTTATGTATCCAATTTCTCTTTTAAAAATCATTTGATTGGTGCCCTCGCAGTGTTATTCCCTAACCACATCCTTATCTGGCCCTCTGGATAATGCAGCACTCATTAGGGGCACTGGAAAGTGACTTCACTGGGCATATGGTGAGATGTGGATCCTGCTCTGGGAGACACTTGCCTTTCTGTGAGCAAAACGGCCATATAAGCTATAGTGAAGGTAAGAACTGGTGAGGCCAGCCTCACAGCAGACTCAGCTATTAAGAATCTCTGGGCTGATTGTCGTGGGAAGTGGTAGCTGGTGGTGAGGACTGACATAATATGCAGAGTGGCAGCATGGCAGGGCCTCCTTCATCATATTGAAGAGTTCAGTGAGAGCTCTAATATGAGCAAGGGTTGCCTCACTGAGTAAAGAGTTGCTGGGTAGGCCACAGAGGCCAGTATCCAGGTTGCATAATTGCAAGGTACACTCTGGTATAAAGCAGACTTGTCTCAGTGCGTATCACAGCTAATGTGTGATCTTAACAAGAAAGCTCTTACTCCATGAACAATTAGGATATACCTTCTCTTGTGAGCAAAGGCTGCTTATTGGTGTTTGGAGCATGGGTAAGTACCTGGAGGGTTGCTTTGGGGTATAGTGGTGTGAGCTTGGTCTGAGAAGGTGCTGTCTGGGCTCATGCTATTCAGTGGCAAGGGCCCTGAGGGATGTGTCAAGGAAAGAGGAAAGAGCTCCTGGCCGGATGGGGGCTGTCCAGTGTGGTATGACATAATCATGAGGGTCATAGTTGGGCAGACAGCTACCCCACTGTATATAGACAGGCCCGAAGGTCTCTGTCTTGGCAAGATCCTGCCTAATGGTATGCAGTGTGTCAAAAGTGCCTGAGCCTAGAAAGAATCTTTGAGCAAATTATCGCCAATTGTAGCACACAGGGAGTTAGTCCTCTAGAAGCATTTTCCATTGTTGACTACTCACTGGCCTACAACTTTCTATCATTCAATATCTGTTCAGATAAAGAGAGAGAAGTCTCTGGACAGTATTGAATATGTTCCTGGTATGTTAAGCTTAAATAACCTTGTGTCCTGGAAGACACCAAGCCTTCAATTCCCCCATTTGCACTGACACTAGGAGCTAGCTGACAAAAAACATTGGGAACCTCAAGCTTCAGAACCTTCTCTGGCCCCTACGTTCTTAAGCCCCTCCTAAGCCAGTGATGGAAACTCAGTCCTCAACCAGGCACAGCTCACTACATCAAGTGTACTTGGAGTCTACACCTGTGTATAATCTCAGTTCCCCTCCTGGAAGAAAAGATACAAGAAGGCCTGGCCTCAAAAACACTTTACCTCAGTTACACAGGAGGTATGTTCCTGAATATGTCACAGATCTCAGAATAAACATGTGAATCAATAAAAATGTATGTATGAGATACTTGTGCTGTGCATCTATCAAAAGTTTCACAGTAAAATATGCTGACTGTTCATAGTTTTAATAACATATATAATATGGCTTATTATTTAATAACAGTACATGATACACCAATATATGCTGAATTTTTTTTTGTGCTTTTCTGACATGGTTAAAGGGTTTTGGCAGCTATTGAACCTGTTATTCCATGAAAGAAGACAAAACATTTACAATATTTTTCACTTCCATTGCTACTGCATCAGTTTAAGACTTGACACAATTGTGATTTATGTAAAAAGAGGCAAAGGAAGGAGACGACCTATTACAGTGTATTGGTTAATAGATGTGGTTCTGAGGTTTTGAAGAATCTTGCTTCAAATCCTGTCTCTATCGCTCAGTAGCTGTATGACCCAGGAGAACTTATTCACTACTCTGAGCCTCTGCTTTATCATTTATAAACTGGCAGTAATAGTAATTGTACCCACCCCATGGGAATTGTTGTGGCAATTAAATGAAGTTGTAAGATAATGTGCATAAGGTGCTTAAGATGATGTCTGTCACATAGTAAGCACTCAATAAATGTTAGCTGTCATTAACACTATGAGGTAGAGGGACTAAAGAATGAAATGTTGACTACTACTTTGTATTATGTATAACAAAAAAGTTCTTTTTAAGCTACACAGCTACATAAAACATTTTTTTGGTGACTCTGGTCAGCATTCCAAGGTTTATCCTAAATGACGCATTCTGTACTGACATACAGGTTGTTCTTCACCTCTGATGCTTGCCTGCTTCTTCAATTCTTGCCTGTTCTAACTTAATGTTAATTTCCCCTTCCTCAGCAATTTCTAGAGATGGTGGGAGAAGCTGAGAGGTGGAGTAGGAATACATGGCTATGGTTTCTGAATTAGGTGGCATGAGGAGCTAGGCTCAGGCAGGGCCAGGGATGTATAGTAGCTGCTATTCCCAAAGTCCTCCTCACAGGCCAAGTGGAAGCCTTGTTTACAGCCGTGGGCTTACTTATTTTCCAGGCTTCCTGGTTTCTTACTTTACAATGACCTTGGAGATTATCAGAGTTAGTGGATTCACTATCTGCATGTTTTTGGAAGATCAACCATTCCCTTGAACTGGAGAGCTCCATTTTAGGGTCAATTTGAGATTTGGTCCTTAAAAAGGATATCTTCCTAACTATTATTTATAATGGCTCTAGTGACAGGCTGAGAGGTACCTAATCATTTCACTTACATGTGAATTATCACCTTCCATTGCCCTCTTTACTTTCTTTTCCATTTTCCAGGCAGTTCCAATTGCTTACACACACACACACACACACACACACACACACACACACACACAGACACACACACACACACACACAGAAACACACATTGTCCGTAAGGCCCACTGATGTCACACTAAGGAGAAATCAGCACACAAATGGAAATCTAAGATATCAGAGGCTCAGATTATATCAGCAACCCAGTGATGGGGCAAGAAAATTGGGAGCTTATGACAATTATTAGCTCAGGAGAAAAACATCTCGAAATGTTCAATATGGAAGGCCAGGTCTAGAGGAAAACGAAAATAAAGCAAATGGGCACAAGAGCAATTCTAAAAAGCAATCTCTGTGGGGTTTTGGCTTATTGCCTGGACTGTTACACAAATTACATTATTCCAGTGAAAGTCAGGGAAAGGCTTCCACTAGACAAGCTGAGTTGATCAATAAAATCTCAAAGACTTGAGATTTCTATTGAGAAAAAAAAAATCAACAAATATTTATTGTGCAGGTACTATGTGCCAGGCATTTTTCTAAACCCTAGGGATACAGAGGTGAACAAGCCAAACAAAGTTACTGCTCCAATGGAGCATATTTTTCATTCAACAGGAGTTGAATCCTTTTCCAGAACCCAAATTCAGACTGTTTTCTCTTGTTCAGAATATGACAGCCCATTCTGACCACCCAAACCCACTCCTCTCTCTTCTGCTCAAGACCAAGGCCCAAGGCCCAGGACTAAGTTCTAGGTTCCATTGCCTATAGCTATGAACCACTGAAGAGCCTTGGACCACTTGCCACGTTGTCTTCTGAGTCCCTATTTCACAACCTCCTCCTCTCCTGCCTGTCCTGTCCCATCAACAGGTTTGCCTTGTAGGGACTAGACATAGACACATGACAAATAAGCCCTACAATCAAAACCACTCATTGTCTTGCCCTCATTAGGAAACTATTACATACTCTCTGCACAAGCATTGGCACTGGCTGGTGCCAATCTGCCAAAAGCAGCAGAACAATCAGTCTCTGATAGGCTCTTGGCTCCCACCAAGAGTTCAGGATGAAGCAAAGAAAGAGGGTAGAGTAACAATCTGAGATTGCTGCCAACAGCTCCTTGTGAGCTTAAGAGCTGGGCCTAGAGGTCTGAGGGTCTCAACCCAGTTATACTACTAACTCAGATGAGCTCCTTCATCTTGGCAAGGCACAGGTTGGCAGTGAGTAAAAATTATAAGAGCAGGTCTTCAACTGACAGCATTAGGGAGCAAGTCTGATTTACAAAAAAACAAAAAGCTTTACATATCGGAGTGAAATTTTTTATGTTGTTGCTGCTGACAGCAACGCTTCTGGTATTTAAGGGATCAGACTGTGTAGTCGCATTGAAAAAGCAAAATAGAAGTTATAACTTTCTTTATAGCTAGGCTTTTCCCCCTAAAAGACCACAAAGTCGTTCAGAGGCATTATCCATTGCTCATCTTGATATTTGTCCCTGTTAGTTGTGAGAGGTATATATTAGGGGATTAATGGCAAAAAGGATCATAGTGCTTCCCCACAGCCCATGCTTGAAACCCCCCACCTGGGAAAAAAAATCCAGAGTTATTCAAGAGAGGGAGAAAACTGTGGAGAATGCCTGGGAAATTGGAAATTATTATAATCCACATTTCTAGTTATACTTCGTGGGAGCCAAGAAATGTAATAGACAGATCCCTTGAAATGAAGATTTCCTATCCCTTTCAGTTGCTTTTTATTCCTCAAGGAATCCCACTCCTATTGCTTTGAACTTTCAGGGCTATGCTGATGATGTACCCAACCTCTATCTTCTCTTCAGTCCTTCCTGTAGAATTCTAGACTCACACTGAAAGTCTCCCAGACACCTCAGAGGATGAGTAAAAATCAGCATGTTCTATACCAAACGTGTCATTCTTCCCTCTCACCTACCAGCAATTTTTCCCCAAACTTCCTGTTTTGTTCTAATGGCAAAAAACTATGAAATCATCATTCATCTCTTCTTTCTACCCCTACAGCTTCCAATCACCAAGTTCCACTGATTTATTCCTTCATTTCTGTTTTTGATTAACGAATGGATAATTACTTATTGCTTAATTGATTTGAGGTCCTAGTTTTGATACTCTGTACTAAAAATAGTGACCTAGGATATATTTTCTGTATTAAATACCTTTAAATGAAATCTGGGTGGGGATTAATCTAATACTGATTTTTCTCCTTCATCTCACTTACTACTACCACCAATTTAATTAAAAGCTTTATTGCTTGTTGTCTGTATTACTGCAGCAACCACTCTGCTGCCAATTAATTTATGCAACATTCACTTAATATATATTTATTGTGTGTCTACTACATACCAGGCACTGTTCTAGGCATGGGAGATACAACAGTGAATAGGACAGAATAGGTTCCTGCTCTAATGGTGCTTACATTCTAGTTGTGTGTGGGAATTGGGTAGTAAGCACATAAACAAGATGATTTGACATAGATAAACACTATAAAGTAAACAGTAACACTGGCTGATATATTAGAATGTGATGGCAAGAAAGGGAGGCTACTTTACGTGGTGAAGAAAAACTCTTTCTGAGGTGAAGTGGCATCTATGCTGAAACCTAAAGGACAAGAAGAAGCCTGTCACATGTAAAGATTTAGGGGAAGAACATTCCAAGAAGAGAAAAGAGCAGTGCTGAGGCCTTAACTGGATTGTTAACAGAACAGAAAAGACAGACTAAAATATAGTGAGCAAGAGGGAGTGTGGCACAAGATGAGGCTGAAGAGACATGCAGGGCCCAAATCCCGTTGGGCCCTTGTAAGCCACTGGAAGGAGTTTGGATTTTATTGTAAGTGTAACAGGAAGCTTTGGATGGTTTCAAGCAGATCAGTGACATGATGCGATCTATGTTTTTAAAACCTCACTTTGAAGGTCTTGTGAAGAATTCCCTGTAGGCCCCATAATTAGTAGTAAAAATATAAAACAGCAAGAGTAGAAGCGCGCAAGCCAGTTAGGAGACCACTGCAGTGGTCTAGGCAAAAGATAGTGGTGGTTTGGGCCAGGTGGGAGCAGTGGAGATAGAGAACATGGATGGATTTTTATATGTTTTTGAGGGGGAGCCAATAGAACTTGTTAATAGATAGATGAGGAGGATGTGTTGGGCAGGAGAAAATAGGATCAAGAATGAGGGTTAGGTTATTGTCTTGGACAAATGGTACCATTTACTTACCATTTACTTATAAGGGGAAGCCTGCAGTAGAAATAATTTGGTGCAGATGTGGGAAGTGCAAAGATCAAGAGGATGTTTTTGGCCATGATAAGAATTTGAGATGCTATTAGAACCATAAGTGGAGATGTTAGGTAGACAGAACATATGAGTTTGAAGCTCAGTGGAGAGGTGAGAGCTGAAGATATGAACATGAGCATCATCAGCATGCAGACATTTTTTAAAAGTATGGAACTGAATAAAATCACTTCAAATAAGACTACTGATAAAGAGAAACAGAGGATATAGAACTGAGCCGGGGATGTGCCAACAATCAGAGATGAGGTAGAGAAGAAATTGTCAACAAAGGAAACTGAGAAGGAATGGCTAGAGAGAGATGAGGGAAACTGGGAGAGTGTTGAGTTTGGAAAATCGAGAGAAGAGAGCATTGCAGAAAGAGGACTGTTGGATGTGACTCCATGGAGGTCATTAGTGACCTTGACAAGAATATTAGGGTACTGACAATAGTATACCTGGGGGTAGATGCTTGTCTAAAGCAAGTTGAGAAGAGACTGATAAGTGAGGAAGTGGAAACAATGAGTATAGACTTTTTTTTTTCTAGAAGGTATGCTATTAGGGCTATAGAGAAATAGAGTATGCAGTCAAAAAACATTTTCATTTGTTTGTTTTTTGAAAGCAGCAGGCTGCCACTGCATATCTCTGGAGAAAGATTGATGATGCAGAAGAGAAAGATAGCATTGCAGGAGAAAAGTCCTTGAGGCGGCCAGAGGAGATGGCACTTCCTGCTGTCAGAGTGCCTTCCAGAAGAGAAGTTTGGATGATGCAATTCGCCTGCTCTAAAATTCCCCATGGCTTCCTAAATACGCCCAGCTCTGTAGCCTGGTATTTAAGCCCAGCTCCAGCCAAACTTTCCAGCCTTGTTATCCTTCAGGAAGACTCCTGTGTATATTCTATGCTGAAGCCAACACAAGCTACTTATCGGGCCCTTCATATCCTGAGTTCTCATCTACAGGGCTTCACTGGTGCCCTTTGCCTCAGTTCTACCTGTTGAAAGACTACTCATGCTTCAGTGCTTTCCATGATGCCTTCAGTAAGAAATGATTCTTTTCTTCTCTATCTCCTACAGCGCTTTGTAATTCTTAAGGATTGTGCAAAAACTACAACCACTGGCATTTATATAGTCTGCCCAATGTATAAAGGATATTAAGTATATACTTATTTACTCTCATAACACCATTCTGTCTTATAACATGTTGAGTTTGACTATATGTCTTATCTCTCCTACTAAATGATCAACTCTCTAAGGTTGGGGAGTAGGCCTTAGTCCTCTTTGTCTCTCAGTAAATGTTGTAGAGGGATGCCATAACCCTGCATCTTCTTCTATATACAGATGCATCTCACTTAATGCAGGAAACATGTTTCTAAAAAGTTAAGAGGCATTCTGAATTTACATAAATGAATCCTTTATGGCATTTACCTCAGAGGCCATCCAGTTCTACAGAGGCCTTTCTCTCATCCACTGGGAGTACCGAGCTCTCACCTCCTTATATAGCCAAGTGCTATGGCCTCTGTGAGTTCTAGGGCAGTGTTATGTGTTAGGCCTTAGCATGCAAATAGCTTTGTACAATGTAACTGGACTTGCAACATTAACCAAGTTCTGTTGCATTAAGGATTACAACACTGAGAGAGTGCATGTGGGAAATATAGGGGCATAAAATATTCATAGTTACCTATTATTTGTAATAATAAACAGTTCTTACACAGCATTTATCCTGTGCTAGTACTATTCTGAATGGTTTGCACATATTATCTTATTTTTCCTTACAAAAACCCTGTGAACAGGTACTATCCATATCCTCACATTATAGATGTGGAAACTAAGGCATATAGAGGTTAAATGACTTGTCTGAGGTTACATAGGTAGTAAGTTATTGGGCTGAGATTTGGAATCCTATACCCCATCTGTAGTCTGGTTCTTAACCACTATTCTATATTGCCTCACATGACATTTTGCAATATTTTGTACTTTTCTAAGCATTCTACATCATTTGTATCCTCACAAGTATATATGGTAACTGCTTAGCAAAGACTATGTGGCCATTTTACAGGGGGGTAAACTGAAGCTCAATAAAGGAAAATGACTTGTTTAAAGTCATATTCTTGTCTGACCATAGGCTCCTTAATCTTCATGGAATAAGCCCTCCCCCTACACAATACCATCCCATCTATTGTAAAACAAACAAACACACACACACACACACACACACACACACACAAAACCACCAGTCAGCCTCTCATAATTTAGGGTTGCGCCTTTTGCCTTTTTTTTAATTTCTTTCTTTCTTTTCTTTTTTTTTTTTGAGAGGGAGCTTGCTCTTGTCTCCCAGGCTGGAGTGCAGTGGGGAGATCTCGGCTCACTGCAACCTCCACCTCTTGGGTTCAAGCAATTCTCCTAATTCTCCTGCCTCAGCCTCCCAAGTAGCTGGGATTACTAGCACCTGCCACCATGCCTGGCTAATTTTTGTATTTTTAGTAGAGACGGGGTTTCACCATGTTGGCCAGGCTGGTCTCAAACTCCTGACCTCAGGTGATCCACCTGCCTCGGCCTCCCAAAGTGCTGGGATTAAAGGCCTGAGCCACCGCACCCACCTGTGTTGAGCCTTTTCTACCTTTCCTTTTTGCTGACAGCAAATGAGTACAGTTAATGTGTGTGAAGCACCCAGCACAGTGCCCAGGAAATAGTAAGCCCTCAGAAAATGACCTGACTTGCCTTTCCCAGCCTCAGTCCCCTACAGCTCTCTCTGCCCACCAGCAGTCGAGGATCTCCTCTGGCTCCCAGTTGGAGCAGGTCAGCCAGGTGGCTCTTGTTAATAATAAGAGATGAGATTACAGAGTGAAACTTAGATCAGTAAATGAGAAGGCTAGCTTACCTGGGATTAGTGACATGGAAATGGTAGAAACAATAGCTCAGAAGCAGGGTCAAATAGAGGTGATCGGTGTCAAAAACTGTCCAATGGCGCTCCAGACCAGCATCAACAATGCAGCTGAGGGTTGTTGACTGACCCACAGCTCAGCTTGGCCCTGGTCCATGGAAACAGCAGGTGGGGGTGGAATCAGCCATGAAGGTAGTTGCCTAGAATTATGAGACCGTAACTTCCTGAAGAAGATAATGTTGCTCATGACAACAGAACCTACTGCTGGAGGTGTATGACTGGGCATGACTGCTGGCAAGACATGCATCCTTTACTTAACAGAATAGATCCAACTTCTGTTTCATAAATCCAACATTTTAACTGCCTTCCTTTATAAACTTTCCTATTAGCTTCCTTCTCCTTATCCTGGGAAAACAAACATCAGGCAGTGAGTGCAATCACATCACATACAGGGAGATAGCAAGCTTAGTAAAATCTCTTATTTAAATGAAAAAGAAACCCATAACCATATGCTAAATTATCTACAATCCCTCTCAAATATCAATAGAAATGCTGTGCTCAAAGTGCCAGAAAACATAACTGTTGAAAATAAAAATATGACATAATTCTGGCAACCTGGCAGTATCTGCCCATAACATAGTGGAAAGTGTTAGCAGCGTCGTTCTGCCTTTCACTTGTGTCAAATCACCTTAGCAAGTTCAAATTGACATCCAAGGTAATTTTGTATATATTTTGGGCACCTTTCCCATTGCTTGCCCTTATTGGCCTTTTTCCAGACAGACACCTGTACCTGATTATACCTGTAGCATCTGTCGAGGATACTTGGAAAGAACAGCTAACAGCACCTAAGCTTTAATATGGAAGTCAATTTCATTTGGGGAGGGGAGAAGAGAAGAAAAGGTCTGGAGAGGTCTGTAACTGGGATGTCTGTCCATTGGGCTTCTCTTGCAGAAGCTGTGCATACCACTGTAAGCTTTCATGTCATAGGTCATATAGCCTGAAACTTTCATCTCTCAGCCATTTCTGAGTTTCTTATGCCAACCCCTCCCCTAAAAGACTCAGGTTCACAATCTGAATGATCCAGCTATCCAGCTTAGATGGGCAATTCCAAAACGTCAGGTTTTCTTGGAGTTTTTGTTCCACTAACCTGCTTAAACACATTCCAAGATCAACTTCTGGTAGTCACAGATGACAGCACAGATGGAAAAATTAACACTCATGTGTGAAAGCACTTCCAGAATGCTGCTTTGTAGCTTCTCCAAAGCTGCACCTGAGGGACAGCTACTACAAGATGGGAGACAAGGGTAGATGGCAGAGGACACCTTGTTGGTCATTCCTGGTAATTAGGCCACCACAGTGGCCAAGAAGGCACCTGTGTATTTGCTGTTGGTCAGGCTCCACTGCCAAATCCATCTCCTTGTTTCTTTTTTTTTTTTTTAATTTTACTTTAAGTTCTGGGGTACATGTGCAAACCTTGCAGGATTATTGCATAAGTATACACATGCCATGGTGGTTTGCTGCCTCCATGCCCCCGTCACCTACATTAGATATTTCCCCTAATGTTATCCTTCCCCCAATCTCCCTACCCCCTGCTATCCCTCCCCCTAGCCCCCCACCCCCCAACAGACCCCATTGTGTGATGTTCCCCTCCCCTGTGTCCATGTGTTTTCATTGTTCAACACCCACTTATGAATGAGAACATGCGGTGTTTGGTTTTCCATTCTTGTGTCAGTTTGCTGAGAATGATGGTTTCCAGATTCATCCATATCCCTTCAAAGGACATGAACTCATCCTTTTTTATGACTGCATAGTATTCCATGGTGTATATATGCCACATTTGCTTTATCTATTCTATCATTGATGGGCATTTGGGTTGGTTCCAAGTCTTTGCTATTGTAAACAGTACCACAATGAACATACATGTGCATGTGTCTTTGCAATAGAGTGATTTATGATCCTTTGGGTATATACCCAGTAATGGGATTGCTGGGTCAAATGGTATTTCTATTTCTAGATCCTTGAGGAATTGCCACACTTTCTTCCACAATGGTTGAACTAATTTACCCTCCCACCAACAGTGTAAAAGTGTTCGTTTCTCCACATCCTCTCCAGCATCTGTTGTCTCTTGATTTTTTAATGATCACCATTCTAACTGACATGACCATCTCCCTGTTTGTAAAGCAACATCCAAGGAGTGACCGGGGTTCTTGGGCAGAAAAGGAAAGGAGAGAACTAGGAATCTTGACACCACTGCTTTGCAAAAGTTGCCAACTATTTTTCTAGGGGTCTCCTACAAAGACAAAATGAACAAAACAGTGTTTTCCCTTGGGAGAAGACAGACTATAAAATGATGACAGAAGATGGAAGGAAAAGCATGAGCAACCAAAGGCCACAGTCCCAGCATTTGGCATAAGTAGGGAAAATAATACTTCTCCATCGTTTGGGAATGTGATGGCAACATATGAAGCCTGGCTTCTATTTTAATCTCAGTCACTAATTCACTGTGTGGCTCTGGGCAAGTAACTTTGAGAAGTTTTCTCATCTATAAAATATGTATAATTTTAGCCTCCCAGTCTACCTGCCTACTTCAAAGCATGATGAGAGAATTGTATGTGATATACTTTGGGTTTCTTATAATGGTTGAAGCCACTGAAAATCAGAAACATATGTTTTTAAAAAATTTTCTTAAAATCAGTAAAGAACCACTAACAAGGTAGTATTGTTAGGCAAAAATGAAGTGACAGTAAGAACCTAGAGAGATGAGTTTAGGGTATTTTTCCATGTCAGAAAATTTTAACTTTAATATTGAAAGCCTTGTGGGTCAAGAGGGACAGCAATTATATCCCAGAGACAATAGAAGGTGAGAAGTCTGGTAGGAAATGCTCCACACAGAAAACTAGGGTCCCAAATGATTACACCTGCAGAATAAGGGTAGACCACATATGAACCTTGGAGAGCTGCAGCTTGCATTTATACTGTCTAGAAAAAATTAATTACTAAATGTAAATTTGCCCCAGACTAGCAGTGCCTCAGGATTGTCACTAAAGCAAATACAAATTCTCTCTCTGAAGAAATATAACTTTATTCTGGGCTTCAAATTGCTACTACAAATAGTTTTTCAAATACAACAACTAGCATATGAAGATTACCAGACACACAAGGAAATAAGAGACCATGACCAGGAGCCTACAGAAAGAGCAAACAACAGAAACAGACCCTCAAAGACTTCAGATGTTGGACATATCAGAGATAGACTACAAAATGATGTTTATTGTGTTTGAAGAAACAGAGTTAGACTGTCCTACAGTTTTATATTATCCATGAGCAGGGTAAAAGTATGATTTTAAAACTATGACATCCTCTACTTACAGCTTTTATTTTATTTATCTTTTTTTTTGAGACAGGATCTCTTTCCATCACTCAGGCTGGAATGCAGTGGCACAATCATAACTCACTGCAGCCTCAATTCCTGGGCCCAGGCAATCCTCCTGCCTCAGCCTCCTGAACAGTTTGGACTACAGGTGTGTGCCATCACACCTGGCTAATCTTTTACCTTTTTTTTTATGTAGAGACAGGATCTTGCTATGTTGCCCAGGATGGTCTCGAACTCCTGGGCTCAAGTGATCCTCCCTCCTCAGCCTCCCAAAGGCTCTGGGATTACAGGCATGAGCCACCATGCCTGGCCTTCAGGTTTTAATTCTTGAATGTTTACTGATCTCTACTGTCTGACTATCTTGTGAGTGAAGTATGGGGTGGTCATGTGGCTGCTCATCTCAGCCCCCCAAAAACCATGACCGATTCAAAAGAAATCAGAACATGGGGGGAAGGGACATTAAAAAGATCCAGCCTTGGCTTTATAGTTTAATTTGCTAAGACCTGGGAAGTGAGAAGATTAGAGTGTAGATGTAGACACAGGAAGGGGCCAGGGAAAGGCCTGAGCAAGGGCAAAGCCAGGGCAAAATAAAAAATAAAAGACAGATATCAAAAATTTGGTTTTTGGATACTTGGCCATTCAATGAATTCATTTTTGGAGAACTGGATTTTGGTAAGTTAGTCTAGAACCATTTGATATGTGGTTGCCCATGTGGATTTTTCCTGTCTCTTGTCCCAGGAACTTGGAGCACAGCACAAGGAAAGTAGGATGGCTAGCAGGGCTGGCCTCATGGGTGTGCAACATAGCCTGTGCCGTGGTACAGGTCCCATACTCTGAAGAGCCCCATGCTTGGTTTAATGCTCTACTCTCACTGTCTTGAAATTAACCATTTTAGCAAGAGGCCTCACATTTCTGTTTTTCACCGGGTCCTGAAAATGATTCAGGCTGTCCTGAGGGCTACAGTGGTGAGTGGGTGGGCAGCAGCAGATAGTGTGGATAAGACCAATGGTCACTCACTGAGTTTTGCCAACGCTATTGGCTCATGAAGTCTCCAAGGCTAAGGGTAAATGAATGTGCAGGTGTTGGGGTTAGGGGCTCAGGGAGGCCCTTAGCTCTCCTGAGAGGATGTTTCTCCAAAGTTCTTGGTCTCCTGCTCTCTCAAGAATGAGAGAGGGGGACCAGGTGCACTCGCAAAGTAAATACCGACCCCAAACAGTGTTGCAGAAAAGTGATTTTATTTAGGTAGGGAAAGAGAAAAAGGGGGAGAAGAGAGAGAACTTCCACATGAAATAGAGAGTATGTGGAAGGGGATCCAAACATGGAGTCCCAAGGGGTGTGGAAGAAGGGGACTTTTAAGCTGGGAGGAACCCCCACCTTCTCCAAGACCTCTGGCCAATGAAAGGAGTTCCTTTAAACTTCCGCTGGAGTGACTGACCTTGGTTCTTCCCACGTGTGTGAAAATTTAAACAAAGACAGTTAAATCTTCTGGATGGAGAGAGATAGGAGGGGGGCATGGCGCTGGGGAAGTTCTTGCCCTTAAAACTATGCCCCCTTGTGGACGCGGAAAGAGAACACCTTTCTTCACAGGGACACCATATGCAGCCCATTGGTGGAAGTGGCAATGGAGGTACAGATATCAATCAAGAACCATTTGAGGGTATCACACACCTATCGAGCACTTACTCTATACCAGGCAGTGGGTTTAACCCTGTGCATATATTGTCTAATTAATTTCTTTTTATGAGCAGATCACTGTGGGAAAAACAGAAAAAGACTTTTAAAGTTTCCTTTTAAATATACAATCATGTCGTCTGCAAATAGAGACAATTTGACTTCCTCCCTTCCTAATTGAGTACGCTTTATTTCTTTTTCTTGCCTGATTGCTCTGGCTAGAACTTCCAATACTATATTGAATAGGAGTGTTGAGACCAGAGCATCCTTGTCCAGTGCTAGATTTCAAAGGGAATGCTTCCAGTTTTTGCCCATTCAGTATGATATTGGCTGTAGGATTGTCATAAATAGCTTTTATTATTTTGAGATATGTTCCTTCAATACCTAGTTTATTGAGAGTTTTTAGCATAAAGGGCTGTGAATTTTGTCGAAGGCCTTCACTACATCTATTGAGATAATCAAGTGGTTTTTGTCTTTGGTTCTGTTTGTGTGGTGGATTACGTTTATAGACTTGAATATGTTGAACCAGCCTTGCATCCACAGGATGAAGCCTACTTGATCGTGATGGATAAACTTTCTGATGTGCTGATGCAATCGGTTTGCCAGTATTTTTTTTTTCTTTTTTTTTTTTTATTGCATTTTAGGTTTGGGGGTACATGTGAAGAACATGGAAGATTGTTGCATAGGTACACACATGGCAGTGTGATTTGCTGCCTTCCTCCCCATCACCTATATCTGGCATTTCTCCCCATGCTATCCCTCCCCAACTCCCCACCCCCCACTATCCCCTCCCCTTTTTCCCCGACAGACCCCAGTGTGTGATACTCCCCTCCCTGTGTCCATGTGTTCCCATTGTTCAACACCCGCCTATGAGTGAGAACATGAGGTGTTTGATTTTCTGTTCTTGTGTATTTTATTGAAGACATTTGCATCTATGTTCATCATGGATATTGGCCTGAAGTTTTCTTTTTTATTGAGTCTCTGCTGGGTTTTGGTATCAGGATGATGATGTTGGTCTCATAAAATGATTAGGGAAGGATTCCCTCTATTTAGAAGACCCTATCATCTCAACCCAAAATCTCCTGAAACTGATAAGCAACTTCAGCAAAGTCTCAGGATACAAACTCAATGTGCAAAAATCACAAGCATTCCTATACACCAATAACAGACTAACAGAGAGCCAAATCATGAGCGAACTCCCATTCAAAATTGCTACAAACAGAATAAAATACCAGGAATACAGCTAACAGAGGATGTGAAGGACCTCTTGAAGAACTACAAACCACTGCTCAAGGAAATAAGAGAGGACACAAACAGATGGAAAAACATTCCATGCTCATGGTTAGGAAGAATCAGTATTGTGAAAATGGACATACTGCCCAAAGTAATTTATAGATTCAGTGCTATCCCCATCAAGCTACCATTGACCTTCTTCACAGAACTGGAAAAAACCACCTTAAACCTCATATGGAACCAAAAGAGCCCACATGGCCAAGACAATCCTAAGCAAAAAGAACAAAGCAGGAGGCATCATGCTACCTGACTTCAAACTATACTACAAGGCTACAGTAATCAAAACAACATGGTACTGGTACCAAAACAGAGATATAGACCAGTGGAACAGAGCAGAGGCCTCAGAGGCAACAACACACATCTACAACCATCTGATCTTTGACAAACCTGACAAAAACAAGCTATGGGGAAAGGATTCCCTGTTTAATAAATGGTGTTGGGAAAACTGGCTAGCCATGTGCAGAAAACAGAAACTGGACCCCTTCCTGACACCTTACACTAAAATTAACTCCAGATGGATTAAAGACTTAAACATAAGACCTAACACCATAGAAACTCTAGAAGAAAACCTAGGCAAAACCATCAGGACATAGGCATAGGCAAGGACTTCATGACTAAAACACCAAAAGCATTGGCAACAAAAGCCAAAATAGACAAAATGGGACCTAATTAAACTCCAGAGCTTCTGTACAGCAAAAAGAAACAATCATTAGAGTGAACCAGCAACCAACAGAATGGGAAAAAAATTTTGCAATCTACCCATCTGACAAAGGGCTAATATCCAGAATCTACAAAGAACTAAAACAGATTTACAAGAAAAAACAAACAAACCCATCCAACAGTGGGCAAAGGATATGAACAGACACGTTTCAAAAGAAAACATATATGAGGCCAACAAACATATGAAAAAATGCTCATCATCACTGGTCATTAGAGAAATGCAAATCAAAACCACACTGAGATACCATCTCATGCCAGTTAGAATGGCAATCGTTACAAAATCTGGAGACAACAGATGCTAGAGAGGATGTGGAGAAATAGGAACATTTTTACACTGTTGGTGGGAGTGTAAATTATTTCAACCATTGTGGAGGACAGCGTGGCACTTCCTCAAGGACCTAGAAATAGAAATTCTATTTGACCCAGCAATCCCATTACTGGGTATATACCCAAAGGATTATAAATTGTTCTAATATAAAGACACATGCACACGTATGCTCATTGTGGCACTGTTTACAAGACCTGGAACCAACCTGAATGCCCATTGATGATAGATTGGACAAGGAAAATGTGGTACATATACACCATGGAATACTATGTAGCCATGAAAAATGATGAGTTCGTGTCCTTTGTATGGACATGGATGAATCTGGAAACCATCATTCTCAGCAAACTGACACAAGAACAGAAAATCAAGCACCACATGTTCTCACTCATAGGCGGGTGTTGAACAATGAGAACACATGGACACAGGGAGGGGAGCATCACACTCTGGGGTCTGTCGGGGGGGAAATGGGGAGGGACAGCAGGGGGTGGGGAGTTGGGGGAGAAATGCCAGATATAGGTGATGGGAGGAAGGCAGCAAATCACACTGCCATGTGTGTACCTATGCAACAATCTTGCATGTTCTTCACATGTACCCCAAAACCTAAAATGCAATAAAAAATAAATAATAATAATAATAAAAAATTCATTAATTAATTTTTAAAAAGTTTCCTTTTGGGGAGAAGCTTACTGTCTAGACAGAGACATCTATTTGTTGGATAGAGACAAATATATATGAAGTAATAAAGAAATATATATGCAGTAATAAAGTCAAACACACAGACACATATATGCAGTAATAAAACAACTGAAAAGGCAATGTGTGTTAGTGTGTGTTTAAGTGCCAAATGCATGACAGGTCTGAGTAGTAATGCAATCTTAATTCAGAGAATGGAATTCCACTGAGTTGGGGTGGTCCAAAAAAGTTTATTGAAGAAACAGACTTGAGACAGGTCTTGAAGGAAAGGCAAGTCCTGGATACATGGGCGATGGTATCAGGAACTTCAAGATAGGAGAATGTTATGGAAGAGACGGGGGAAGTAGAAACACCTGCAGTGTAATAGGGAGTGGAGGTAGGATGAGGTTGAACCATCTTGGTGAAGTAGAAGGCACAGGGGTAGAGTGAGGGAGGCAGCTACAGCTTCTGAAAGGACTGTGGCTGGCCTCAAATGCCATAATTTGGATTTGATCTATAGATACTGGGGAAAGCGGCAAAGCTTTTGGGCAGAAGGGTGGCACAATGAAGGAGTGTTTGGGGAAACTAAACCTGGTGGCAAAGACAGGTGATACCGAGTGAAGCATCTCTACCCCAGGAGCGTTCAAACTGTCTCTAAAAGAATATGGCCAAATTGTGCCCCAAACACTCCCCCAGGATTGTCCCTGAGGACTACCAGGAGGGCAAAGTGAGAGCAATTTTGCATCCCAAGCCCTCTCTTCTCCTCATCCCTTCCCAGCAAGGGCCTGTCTGGACCCCAGCTTTTGCCTCAGTGCCTACGCAAACACTAATAAGTGCCAGAGTGTTGCCATAGAAACCGTTGCTTAATTTCTCTCACAGAATGCTCTGCAGCCGCAAGGCTTCCTGCTTTGGGAATCTTTTAGCAAATATTTGAAGAAAGTGGCAAATGCGTCAGCCAGGAGTGTATGTGTTGAATTGGCTGCTGTGATGGGGGGTGGAAGAAGGAGCTATATCATGATACAGGGTCCACTGAGGAACGGACTCAGCTCTAGAGGCCACTGGAAAACAATTACCTTTTAAAGCCACTGTGCCTTTAGTTAATAGGCTGGGTTCCTAACAATGCTTTACCCCATTTCACTACCACAGGATTATACCCTAGAGCCTGACAGTTTCAATCTCAACTACCCCCACCAAGGAAACCACCAGTGTTACTCTGAACTTCCCTCTGGTACAGCTTGTAATAATGGGCTAAAGACTGGTAGAATCACATGGAACACAAGGGGGCTGAGAGTTGCAGAGGAAAGCCCATAATGATAATAACTAGAAATAAATCTTTGTTCTGTGAAGGGCACTGTACCAAGCACTTTGTGGGGCTTTCCCCATTTAATTATCACAACATCCTGCATGGTTGGTCCTATGAGCCTCAAGAGGCTAAGTGATTTACCTAGACACTCACAGGGAATAGGTGGTCAAGCTGGGAGTGTGAATCATGATTTGTCATACATTCTTAACCACCCTGTCATATTGCTTTTCTTTTTCCTTTTTAAAACAATGGTGTTATTGGGAAATACAGTATTCATTGAAAAGTGTATAAAATGTATATATATATTTTTGTCCTAAGTTATATTTTTCTTTTTCTAGTAATTAATCCATTATGATGATGATTAAAATAGTTACTATTTACTGGGCACTTAGTTTTTGCCAAGAGTGCTAAGTACTTTACTACATTCTGTATAACATAATTGTCACAACAACCCAATGAATCAGGGGCTTTTATTTGCATCTCTAATTTAGAGAGGGGGGAATCAAAGCTTGGTGAGTTTAAGTAACTCATCCGGTGGAACTTGGCTAAGCCAGTACATGAACCCAGGTCTCTCCGACTGCAAGGCCATACTTGCAATTGCTGAGTGGCATTCTCTCTGGAACTAGGTTGAATCTTCTAGTTCAGGCAAACCTCCACCTTCCACTTCTCTGATGGTGGAAGAGCTTTTTTTTTACATCTACTTTTCCTGGAGTGGTTAAAATATTTCAGGGCCTCAGCCCTTCTCTAACATGCAGGACATCCCCTGGATCCTCAGGGTTGGCAGGCTTGCCTCAGGCCAAGACCCTAGGAATTATGTGCCTCACAGGACCCCTTCTGAGCTTGGGCCTCTGCTCCAGGAAGATTCCTTCACCTATGTTCTCATACCTTGCCTTGCCTTTCTGGTTTAGATTCCAGCCTAGGGCAGGGCTGGAAATACTGAAACTCCTCAAATCATTCAGTAGGCTGCAACTGTGTGGGCTGCAGTCTAGTCTGATTCTCCAAGTAAAAAATCATTTCTGCCCTAGTTCTTTCACTGTCCTTTGTCTACATGGTCTATTAAAGCATTAGCCTGGTCTGCTGAGCTTAGGGTAACTCCAGCACTCTATGAGTCCATCACTGAGAAACCTCACCTGGAGGCAGACTTCTTCTGGTCTTTAGTGAGACTGACAGGTCGTGAGGGGTGGGTAAATGGATGCTATTCTCTGCCCAAATAAGAGGCTAAAGTCAAATGGCAGGTGCAGATACAACTAGGTGAGATATAAAACTGACAAGCTGATGGCATTAGTTTTATGACATGATAATTCCTCTGATTTAATAGCAACAGGGACCTCACAAATGAGGAGATGGTAAATGAGCAAGTGACATCTAGCACATGAATTCAACAGTTTCACCAAAAGCCTCGTCAATCAAATTTGGCAAAGATCTGACAAAAAGGCATAAAGTAAAACTGGCTTTCAGAGTAATAGCTGCTTTGTGAGCAAGGGAAGGGTGGCAGGTTAAGCTGCCCTTCATATCTCTGAATTGCATTGATCAATTTTAAAATATCATCCAAGAGAAACAGAAGTGTAAATGAGGGTGAGAGTGGCAGAGAGGAAAAAACTCTACTGAAAAGTTATGGCTTAAGTTGGGTGTAAGTCTGCCTTGCTACTGCCTAGCAAGGGTGACCTTGGAAAGCAAGTCATAGAACTTTTGATGAGGGAGTGATGAACAAGTTTATCTTTTCCAATCCTCTCTTGAGGCTTGAATATATTTAATATCAGCAGCCTCTGCTGATGTCCTGAGAGTGAAAGGAAACTCACTACCCATCAAAGAACTTCCTCCAATTCTTAATGAGCTCTTAATTTTATGTATTTTGTTATTTAAAACTCTTATATTGTGCTTTACATATGTCAGATACTGATCTAAGCAAATTATAAATATTAAAGATTTAATCTTCATAACAATCCTATGATGTAGGTACTATGATTATCCTTGTGTCACAGGTAAGAAAGCTAAGTGTCAGAGAGGCTAAAATACTTGACCAAGGTCAACACAGCTAGTAAATGATAGAGTCAGGAGTCTGACCTGGGCAATGTGGCTTCTGACACTACGCATTTAACCACTACTCTGTGAAAAGCTCTTTTACTGGGGCAGAACCTGTTCTACCTCCTTATAAACTGCACCCATTGATCTTAGTACTTACTCTTCCTGGAGTCCTATACACCGTATTATACTTAACCTCAGGAAGGATTTTGTCATGCTTGATGGCAAGGCAGATTAAAGTGCTGAAGCCATTGCTTCTGTAAGAATGGTGGGGCTGGTATCCCAGCCCAGGGTAAGCAGAGGATGGTCGGGCACTTACCGTCAAAGTACCAGGTCCACAAAAGGAAAAGAACTCCTCCAAAGTCACAGGGTGATCATAGAATTTGAACTTGAATCTATGTGTTGGGACTTCACGTTCAATGCCCTTTATGCTATAGTCCCTGATACTAACCTCATCCTTGCCTCCTGCCCCAACACACAATTCATTATTATTTCTGTTGATAATAATTGTAGCTACCATTAAATGAGTGCTTATTTATTTAATATGTGCCTGATGCTTTGCATACATTACTTCACTTAACCCTCAGAATCACCCCTACCCTGTGAGTTTGGGGGTACTATCATCTTCATAAGTTGAAGTATAGGGAGGTCATATAATTGGCCAACAGCCAAACAGCTAGTAATTGCAGAATTGGATTTGAACTCACATGTTTTAATCACTAAACCTGGGATTATAATCACTATGTCGCAAGCCTCTCCATAATATTCACAAGAAACCTGGGGCATCTTATGAGCCCCTTGTTGAAAGGGAAAGTATTAGAGTTAAAGGTCTATGAATAGCTACAGATACCCTGTTCCTGATGTAATCAGTTTTATAAATATTAAAAATGAAGAGTTCAAGAGAAAAAGAAGAAGATCGTTTGCCTCATAACTGAAGTGATGGGACATGAGGCTATAATTGACAATACATGGTTCTTAGGGGAGAGATTCATGCATGCTTTAATTTTACAACAAATATTTCATCAGCATGTACTATGTACCAGGCACTATATTAGGAATACAGTGTGGCTTTACTGTCTGCCACTCGACGGATTCCATTTAGTTCTTTGCCAGGGTTATGCTGAGTGTCTATAATTAAGTGGAAGACAATATTCACGCCATTTGTACCCAGAACTGAAACACTTGCTTTTCTTTAAGTGGTAAAAGCCACAATACCAAGGAAAGACCACTTTTTGAATGAAAAAGTGATGTGAGAAGATTAAAAAAGCCATTCACACCAACCCAAACAAATCCCAAAAGGAAATCCTCTCAATTTCAAAATATTTGTAGGGAGTGAGTAAGCTTTAAAGAATAGTCACCACAACATGAGAGAGGGTTGATGGCCTTCATATATACAGAACTTACACATTTGTTAAGTAAAATTCTAAGACTTGGCTGGGTGCAGTCCCTCACGCCTGTAATCCCAGCACTTTGGGAGGCTGAGGCAAGTATATCATTTGAGGTCAGAAGTTCAAGATCAGCTTGGCTAACAGGGTGAAACCCTGTCTCTATTAAAAATACAAAAGATAGCCAGGAGTGTGGTGCACACCTGTAATCCCAGCTACTTGGGAGGCTGAGGACAGGAGAACACTTGAACCTGGGAGGCGGAGGTTGTAGTAAGCAGAGATCATGCCATTGCACTCCAGCCTGGGCAACAGAGTGAGACTATGTCTCGACAAGAAAAAAAATGCACCTAAGGCTCTAATGGTTAAATGGGCAAAAGAGTCAAACAATTTCTATAGGAGAATTTATGAGTGGCTAATGAGTATGTAAAAATAGTTAAACTTTACCTGGTAATAAAACACATAAAAATGAATCAACAATCAGGTATAAATTCTACTCACCAAATAAGAGTTTTTTAATTAGAGGACTAAACGATGGCAAGGAGTCTCAGATGGGCACTCTCATGCATGGTTAGTAAAAATTGGACAAGCTTCTGTAAAGAAATTGGTAATAAGCTGATATAGTTTGGCTCTGTGTGCCCACCCAAATCTCACCTTGTAATAATCCCCACATGTCAAGGGCAGAGCCGGGTAGAGATAACTGAATCATAAGGGGCAGTTTCTCCCATGCTGTTCTCGTGGAGAGTGAGTTCTCACAAGATCTGATGGATTTATAAGGGGCTTCTCCCTTTACCAGACTCTTATTCTCTCTCCTGCTGCACTGTGAAGAGGTGCCTTTCACCATGATTATAAGTTTCTTGAGGTCTTCCCAGCCATGCAGAACTGTGAGTGAATTAGAATTCTTTTCTTTGTAAATTACCCAGTCTCAGATTTTTCTTCATAGCAGCATGAGAATGGACTAATACAAAGCATAAAAAGCCTAGAACACGTTTAGACCATTTCTCACATAATGGTTTGCTTTGGCCTTGTGTGAGAAAACAACTGTGGTTGGGCCACAAGCCTATCTACCTATTTAATAGACTGAGCATGCTATTTTGGACAGTTGAGCTTAGCCTTATGTAATTCTTAGTGTCTCAAGTGGACTGTGGTCTATGTTCAGCATGCCCCATGCACTCAGTACAGGTTCAGGAAATGGCTACCTAAGACTAATGAACTCATGGATTTGGCAATATACTGGGAAGCCAGGGTCCACATTTTACATTATATGGAAAACAACAATGAGCTTTGGCATCAGGCTTTTCCATTGGCTGGCCATTTAGCTTGTTTAGCTTCCTGGAAGTTATTTACCTCTCTGTTTCAGTCTCCTGTCCTGTAAATTGAGGCTAGTGTTGTCCATCTCTTAAGATGATCTTAGACTTTGGAGTAAGGGTTTGCCAATTGCAAACAGGCTAATCTGTAGAAGCCTACTTAAACTTTCTCTGCAAACTTCAATTTTCTCATACTATTTAATACTTCCCTCAAGGGCTGAAGCAAAGACGGAATGACATACGGTATGTACAGACTTAACATGGTGCCAACACAAAGTTGAGAATAATAAATGAGAGGGGCTAAAACATAATATCTTGTAGTTGCACAGCACTTAAAATTCTATTTTGAAAGAATTTCTTTCTATTCTGTTTCTCTCTCTAGGAAAGCCTGGAAACATCCAGCTAATAATGTTTCACAGCCGTGACCACAGCCTCTGCCTGCTGGCACACCACACCACTTCCACCCTGTTTCCTGCCAGGCACCATTCAGTCCCCAGTATGGCATGAGCTACCCACAGTAAAGAACAACAGGTGGTTTGGAAAATTCCAGCCAACTGCTTACAACTCCCTCTGGGCATTGCAATGGCTATTTAATAGTGAACAAACTGAGGCTTAAGATTTGGGTAAGTCCCTGCAGAGTGCAGAGTTAAAACAAGAGGCAGAATCCTTCACTTTTGTTGACCACAAGTACATACATTAGCACAGCATTGTTTGTGTTTCAGGTTGGCAGGGGAAGATATTACCATTTTCTATTCTTTTTGTTTGTTTGTTTGTTTGAGACAGTGTCTCCCTCTTAGCCAAGGCTGGAGTGCAGTGGTGCAATGTGAGCTCATTGCAGCCTTGACTTCCTAAGGTTCCAGCGATCCTCCACCTCAGCCCCCAAGTAGCTGAGACAACTGGTGGACACCACCATGCCTGGTTAACTTTTGTATTTTTTGTAGAGACGGGGTTTCACCCTGTACCCCGGGCTGGTCTTGAACTCCTGAGCTCAAGCAATCTACTCACTCTAGCCTCCCAAAGTGCTGGGATTACAGGCATGAGCCACTGCACCCAGCCACCATTTTCTATTAAAAGATAAGGAAGTGAGGGCCCAGAGAGAAGAGTAGACTTGCCTAAGGTCACATAGTTATCAGTAGAGGTGAAATTAGAATTTGGGTCTCTTCTCTGTTAGTCTGGAGGTCTTTGCATTACATTACAAGTCCTAACACATCTGTCAAGGTCAATTTAAAGGGGGGTGCAGCACCTCAGACAGGATGTAGAGGTTGTCATGGGGAAAAGACCAAATGACCAGTGACAGGAAGCCCATCCCTTGGCCTTTTTGTAATATACTCATCCAGACCTAGGGGGAATTACTGAAGGACTGAAACAGAAGCATCACTGTGTAATAAAGAGGTTGTCTAAAAAACCAGCCAAAGAAGCTTATGTAAAAGCTGGATTTTATACATTGTCAGAAGGGGAGGAGTGAAGAAGCAATGACAATGTGGTCATTGAAGTATTCGGCCATAGTCTTGCTTATTGAAGGTGACCTCTATTTGCTCTCAGGCTCATCTTTTTTAAAAATCTCCTCTGGGATTTTTTCTTTTCAGTTTCTCTATCTCTCTACCTCTCGTTGTTTTTTTTTTTTTTTTTTTCTTCTTCTCTTCCTCAACCTCACTTCCCCCCTCCCGAGGGAGCATCTCTCCTTTTGGGCATAGTTTAACTGTCCAAGCAGGTTACTGTGACTATCTCCCAGAAAATAAGCCATCCTTCAGTTTCATTCTCTAGTTGCCATCCTCATGGAGAACAAAACGCAGAAATAAAGTAAATAAGGAGAAATTGATGGTAGAATTGTGCACATATAAACTTGTGTGTTTGTGTGTATGACAGGGAGAGGGGGAGATAAGAGTTTGAAACTGAAATAGAGAGTACCCAGCTTTGCTAGGGTGATGGCACAGGAATGACCTGAGGGATGAGACAGTGGAATTCTTTTTTTTAAGTCTATGAGATAATGCCCCTCACATAATTGCAAAACAATAATAATAAAAACAAAATTAATAAATCAAGTTTATTGAGCTCTTGTGTGCTAGTTACCTTGCTAAATGTTTTTTAAACATTATTTTATTTACTCTTCATAATTATGTGAAGTATGTATTATTCTCATTTTATAGATGGACAAATGAATCCGTACAGTGATTAAGTAACTAGACCACAGTCATAGCTAATGTCAGAATGCAGATTGAACCCATGCATTCAGCTCCAGAGCCTATAACTGGGACATTAAACTCCATTGTCTGAATGGATGCAGGGAGATGGACCAAAAAACGATATAATATTTACTAAAAGTCCCTCAGAATACCTTTATACTTTTTATTTTGTTTCTACCCTGTGGCAAGTATTATTAGTCCCCATCCTATAGTAAGGAAAATTGAGGAAAAAGAAAGTTAGGAAAATTGCTCAAGTTTCCACAGCTAGCTAATGGCAGAGCCAAATTTAGCAAAATCCCTGACTCCCAGTCCAGTGCTCTTTCCATTATATCATTTATTTTTGATAGCTTCTGACATGGTTCCCAGTGATCCCTCCTCTAGTATTCACAGCCATGGAGTGTGGACTGGAAATACTGACTTGCTTCTAGGGGAACGGATGATGGCAAAAGTAACAGGATGTCACTTCAGTGATTAGTTTACAAAAGACTGTTATACCCACTTTGTTGGCACTCTCTCTCCATTGCCTTTTTGGCTTGAACATATTGGTGAAGTAAACTGGCACACTGGAGAGGCCATGTGGTGAGGAACCAAGGGTGGACTCTTGCCAACAGCCAGTGAAGAGCTAAGGCCCTCAATCCAACAACCCACATGGAACTGAATCTTCTCAGCATCCCTGAGTGAGCTTAAAAGCAGACTCTTCCCCCATTTGAGTGTCAAGGTTGTTAGGTGTGCTCCGAATGAAGAGACAACCTAAACAGGCTTTGTGTGAGCAACAACCAGGTGCAGGCAGGCTGAGTCCAAAAGAGAGTCGGCGAAGGGCAGTGGGGTAGGAGTTGATTTTATAAGTTTGGGGTAGGCAGTGGAAAGTTACAGAAGTTTTAGTTCAGGGTGGTTTTTTGCAAGCTGAGGTGGTGTTGCTTGGGGGGTGGTGTCACAAGGTCCAGTGTCACAAGGTTGGGTTATCAGTTAAGGCAGGAATAATGGCAGAATGTTGCAAGGTTGGTTAATTAGGCACCACAGGAGCTAGCCATTCTTCTTCTGTGGTTTTCCTGTTACTTCAGAATTTCTGGCTCCAGGAGGCCTTTTGGAGGAGTACTTGTGGTCACAGGGGTCACCATGGCCTGACCATAGTACAGCCTTTGGTGCAGTCAGTTAAAAGGACTTTATAGAAGTGATTCCAGCCCTAACGAACATCTTTATTGCAGCCTCATGAGAGACCCTACAGCAGAGGGTTCAGCTAAGCTGTCTGGATTTCTGACCCACAAAAACTGTGAGATAACAAGTGTGTGCTGTTTGAAACCACTAAGTTTTGGGGTGATTTTTTATTTTGTAATATAATAAAACACAGTCTGATTCTAGCCAGCAGCTTCACCTGAATTTCTGCTTATTCACAGCAAAACAAATCCACAGCTTAGCGTTTGTGAGGATGGAGAGGAAAGACCTAGGTGAGCTTTGTAACCTGCAAGAGAGAGCTAAGAATCTGAGGATCACTTCTTGGCTCGTTTTGATGTTTTCTCTGCACTGCAAGTCTAACAACCGTGGCCTAAGATGGCACAGGTGGTTCTAGGACCTCTCACCCTCCATTGGTCACTGAGTCCAGCATTTCTCAGTTCTCAGCTTGTGTTCAAACCAAGTGGCTGGAAACACCAGGTGAGCTGCTCCTCTCTGTCAGCTTGGGAAAACCCCTTAAAATGTCCCTTAGGAGTTCCCACGGGCCCACCTAAGCCATCACACCAGGCTGTCTCCATCCTAGCAGCCATAGCTGCTCCCCAGCCACTGCCCCAACCATAGTGCTATTTTGAAATTCCTAACTTAGTGTGGGCTGGAGTAAGTGAGGGGTTTTAACAGACTCCTTAAAAGCAATTGGCCAAATGGGAATCACTTAAGCACAATTGGCTAATTTTGTGTTGGGGAATCGTCTTTAAAAAGAGTGGGTGGCAGACACCCCAGCCTCTCCTGTAACTATATAGTTGGCTAGCTTAGCCAAGGGAGTTGCATTCCCAAATGCTGAGAAAAATCTTATCAAGGGGGGTCCACCTGAGTTTTTTCTTTGTCAGCTCGGATGTCTACAAAAATTAAAAACAAGTTAGGGCGAGTTTCATTTCACTGGGTCAGCAGCGACAGCAAGGTGAGTGCAGTCAACGTGGGATTTTGCAGATCTGTACAGTGCCTGTGAGGCAAAGAGTTCCTGACTTTGATGCTTAGGCCTGTGCATTGTGAATACCTGTGTATGTGTTTGGATCTGTAGGGATGGAGAAGGAGGAGGGAGAGGAAGGGCACAGCATATTTGGAAATGCAGGCTCCTCACAAACATGAGTGCTTGGACAGGTAACACCTCTCACAGAAGTAGGTGATAGGTGGGAAGATTTAGTTTGTCACAGCTGTTTGTGGCACAGATGTATAGAGGGGCTATGGCCATAAAGAATGTGTGTGTGTGTGTGTGTGTGTGTGTGTGTGTGTGTATGTGTGTATTGCCCCTGTGTGTCCAGAGGAAGGGTGTAAATGTGTGAGCTCTACCAAGCTCTCTTTCACTCTATGGATTTGGATGTTTCAGGGCCAGCATATCTAAATCTGCTGATAATAAATCAAGTCACAATGCAACTATGTATGTATATCACGTCTCAAATCCTCTGTGTGAGTCATTCGCTGATGTGCATGCCCAAGTGTACCTTCCTGCCGGTTAGTAATGAGGGGGAAAGAAGACAAGTACATGAGCATGGGAGACAGAAACTGACAATGAGCCTATGAAGAGACCGTTAAAAAGAGGACAAGAAGGAAGATCTGGCTCATTAAGACCCTACCTCATTAAGGCCTGAGTTACTGGGAGCTGAACGAAACCAGTTCATTTCCTTGACAATTGAGCCAATCTTCCTCCCTTCTCCCTTCACTTCAGTAATCAGGAGAAAGGGAAATGGAGCAAAATTGCCCCCACAGATGAAATTCACATGTCTTCCATGTTGCTTTTCTAATAAATGTCTGCAAGTGCCTGCCTAGTCTGTCCTCAGCATTGGGCAATTTTCTTTTGTTTTTCATTATCTTTATTTGATCTACACAAATACATTGTTCACAGGGGCATTCTGGGAAGAAGAATGGTTAAATACAATATTGTGAGCTACCCAAATCTCAGTTTCTGACTGTCCCTAGAAATAACAGGAACAGTAGCTACAAGAAGAGCAACACATGGATTATCTTACACCCAGAGGTCTGGTGCCCTAAAGAATAAGGCTTGACTGGAAACCAGAGTTTTCAAATAATGTTACTTAAAAAAAAAAAAGAAAAGAAAAAACTGTAGTTACACAAATGCAAACAAGATTTAATAGTCTTCAAGAGCATTGATCTAAGTACTTACAAGCTTGGGAAAGTTTCTGAATGAAAGGGGCCAACGTGGTATCCAAAAAGAAATGTGTTACTCTTAACTTTCTAGAACAAGCAATTATAAGAAATGCAATATAGAGCCTCTTAACCGTTTTTGTGCTATGACCCCCTGATGAAACCTGTAAATCCTTCTCAAAACAATATCTTTAAATGTATAAAATTAAATACATAAGATTACTAAGGAAACCAACAATATTGAAATAACTTTTTAAAGATTTGTGATGTAGTCATTTATGTGCTTCATTAACATTTCAAACAACAAGTTACAGCAGTAGGTCTCATAACTACCGTAATTTTGAAATAGTGATGCACGCAAATGATATTCCAAGGTATCAGCCACAGCTGTAATGTTACAGGAAAATATGATTTCTATTGGTGATAAAGTCACAATTACTGCTAATACTGTTGCTTGTTGCCTACATTAGTAATTGAGGGAAAAGCTAAATTTCAGTTAGATATTAATAAAAAGACAAATCCAAGTTCATAGGCCTACTGAATTCCATTCATGGGTCCCTAAACGCTTAAGTACTCTTGCACCTGAGAGGGAGAGAAGGCAAAAGTTGAAAATGAGTTTGCGATAGTGACCCCTAAATAAGACAATGCTCCGACCTCTGCTGAAAACTCAAAGTAAGCTGAGAAAGATGAATACATTAATTGTATTGGAGGCAAAAAAAACAACAAGTACACAATCAAACAAATAACAATAAAGGAAAAGCTGCTCCAGCCTCTGATTTGGTTCACCAAATGTCTGGAAATCAGAACTGATTTAACCATAGATACTTAGTCACTACAGTCACTAAGCATGGTGATGGGTCAGCATCAACCAGAAAGGGTTAAAATGTATGTTGCCTCTGTTTTCTGCTCAGAGAAGCCTCTGATTTGTCGGCTTTTCTCTACAGGAGGAAGCCTAATCTTTTAGGGTTGGTTTCCAGGGATTCCCCAGTATCTCCCTTCTATACAAAGCCTTCTCTGACCCTCTCTAGCTCATCACCCCTGGCTCTAGACTTGCCTAGCTCAGTCTACCTACTTCCAATCTACTACTCACTTATTGTATTCTAGTTCCTTGTTCCACATATCTATTTCTTGCACTGGACTGTGACCTCCCTAAAGATAGGAGCTATGTGAGGCAAATGTCTTGCAGTAGGTAATCAATTTGTATGTGTTGCATGTATATGAAATATCTTGTTTTCACTAAATCAGCCATTTCAGACAGCTGGCTTTGACCACATCACTAGTTCATGCTGCAATTTGATTGGGACAAGGGGTAAGGGTGGGTTCTGTGGGTTAGTTGTTTACCAGTTGTCAAATTCTGAAAACAGTGACGAGTATAGCTGACTACAAATTGCCTTGTAATGTAACTTAAACTTTCACAGTGAGAATTAGCATCATTCCAATGTATTGAAACTAAGCTAAATGCAGCATTTGTATCACTGTTAGGTACATTTAAAACCTAATGAAAGAAGTAGAAAATAACCAGGAAGTATTTCATGATGTCTTGAGGCAGGACTACCTGAACTTCAACAGCAATCAGGAAACAAGCTGATAAAGCTGAGATTTTTTTCTTTTTCTCAGTCTAGCAATATTCCAGACATCCTTCCATCTGGCTCCATCCATACATCCAACATCCCTTCAACTATCCATCCACTCATCCACGATCCATACACCCAACATCCCTCACCCATTCACCCACCCATCTATTTGGCCAGCATAAATAGAGAAGTTTCATCTTCTTGGAATCTTAAAGCCAAATAAAGTCCACAATTAATGTAGTCTCTCATATGGAGTGTCATGTGAAAATTATGGTGACGAACATGGAAAATGGATATTTAACAATTGTTGAGTTGAACTAAGCAGCCCTTCTTTTAAGCTTGCTAGATCTTTTCAGTCCTGCCCTTCCTTCTCACTACACATTCTCAATAATTCTGATGCACCAACTCTACCACTCTTCTACACAAAATTTCTCCTCAGTGAATATGGGTGAGGAAACTCAGAGATGAACCATGTTGCCTAGAAATATTTGTAAAGAAAGAAAAATATATGTTATGAATGCATAAAATATATGTAGATACTCATATATTTTATAATTTATTCCCATAAAAATACACAAATCTATTATAAAAAGTTAAAGTTTATCAAAACTTATGCACACACAGACCATACATGGCATCATTCACAGCTGAGAGAAATGTAAACATATGTAATGATGCAGTATTAAATCATGACTGCATAAAATTAATTGTAGTGCACACTGTACTGCTGTAATAATTTTGTAGCCAACCTCCTGTTGTTCTTGTAGTGAGCTCAAGTGTTGTGAATGTCCCTTAAAATGGCATTGATGCTAATCATCTTCAAGTGAGCAGAGCCTCTCTCCATGTAATTGCGGATCACAGTAAAAAGTGATCCTTGTGGTTTTTATCAAATATAGCGCAATGCCGTAAACCTTGAGTAACACCAGGAGATACATACGAAGTGCCATTACTCATGCTGAAAGTGCTCCCAAGAAGCAGAGAAAAGTCAAGACATTACAAGAGAAGGTTGATTGCTTGATATGTACTGTAGATTGAGGTCTGCAGCTGCAGTTGCCCACTATTTTAGACAGACAATTCATCTTGTAAACAGATGATGCAAACTTACTGTATTGATAATTGCAGTACAGTACCGTAAATGTATTTTCTCTTCCTCATGACTTTCCTGATAACATTTTCTTTTCCCTGGCATACTTTATTGTACTTTATTGTGAGAATACAGCATATAATGCATGTAACAGACAAAATACACGTTAATTGACTTTATGTTTTCAGTAAGGCTTCTGGTCAACAACAGGTTATTAGTAGTTAAGTTTTGGGGGACTGAAAAGCTATATGCTGATTTTTACTGTGTGGGGGCTTGGCAACTCTAACTCCCACATGGTTCAAGGGTCAACAACTGAAAATGCATCTTTGTCTATTATGTCGTATCATTTCATGTCTACATTCCTTGCAACATATATGATGTTGTAGAGTTTTATCATTGCTAATAGGCTTCTCTTTGTTTATTGGGATCTGCTCAAAGGTAGAGACAATCATTTCTTTTTATTTATTATTTTATTTGTTTTCAAGACAGAGTCTTGCTCTGTTACCCAGGCTAAAATGCAGTGGCATGACCATAGTCCACTGCACCCTACACTTCCTGGGCTCAAGCAATCCTCTTGCCTCAGCCTCTCAAATAGCTGGGATCACAGGAGTGTACCACTGTGGCCCAGCTAATTTTTTTAAAAGAAAAATTGTAGAGACAGGGTCTCTCTATGTTGTCCAGGCTGATCTTGAATTTGTGGCCTGAAGCAATCGTCTGAACCTCGGCCTCCCAAAGTGCTTGAATTATAGGCTGAGACTGTGTTTAGAGGCAACACAGTGAACTTCCTGGTCTCAACAGAGAGCCTCACTTTCCTCATCTGTATAATGGGGATAATAACAGTAGCTTTCCCCACAGGTGGTTGTGAGAATTTAAATAATGTTTGTAAAGTACTTGGAACATGTCAAGTGCTTACTAAGTGTTTGTTCCTATTATTGCTTTTTATTTACCTTATCAACACAACTTGTATTAACAGATGTCTCTAGCTGACTTCCATATTGGTTTAGTTCTACCAGAAAACAAGCTTCAATTTTTAATTGCTTTATCTGTTGTTAAATTATTGTTTTCTCCTTACACTAAAATTTCAACTTGGATTTCTAACAAATTCTTTTTTCATATTGGTAAAATATACATCAGATCAATTTACTATTTTAACCATTTTTACTTGTACAAATCTGTGGCAATAAATATATTCACATTTAAAAACATTTTTTAATTTCAATACATTTTGGGGAACAGGTGTTGTTTACCTGAATACGTTCTTTAGTGGTGATTTCTGAGATTTTGGTGCACCCATCACCTGAGCAGTGTAAACTCCACCCAGTGACTAGTCTTTATCCCTCACCCCCCTCCCACCCTTTCCCCCAAGTGCCCAAAGCCGAATGTATCATTCTTATGCATTTGTGTCCACATAGCTTAGCTCCCACATATAAGTAAGAACATACAACATTTGGTTTTCCATTCCTGAGTTACTTCACTTAGAATAATAGTCTCCAGTTTCATCCAGGTTGCTGTGAATGCCGTAACTTCATTTCTTTTTATGGCTGAGTAGTATTCCATGGGATATATATACATATATATCCCATTTCCTTATCCACTTGATGATTGATGGACATTTGGGCTGGTTCCATATTTTTGCAATTGCAATTTGTGCTGCTATAAACGTGTGTGCAAGTATCTTTTTTGTATAATGACTTCTTTTCCTCTGAGTAGATACCTGGTAGTGGGATTGCTGGATCAAATGGTAGATGTCCTTTTACTTCTTTAAGGAATCTCCACACTGCTTTCCATAGTGGTTGTACTAGTTTACATTCCCACCAACAGTGTAAAAATGTTCTCTTTTCACTGCATTCATACTAGCATCTATTATTTTTTTTATTTTTTGATTATGGCCATTCTTGCAGGAGTGAGGTGGCATTACATTGTGGTTTTGATTTGCATTTCCCTGATAATTCATCATGTTGACCATTTTTCCATATGCTTCATGGCCATTTATATATCTTCTTTTGAGAATTATCTATTCATGTCCTTAGCCCACTTTTTGATGGGATTGTTTGTCTTTTTCTTGCTGATTTGTTTGAGTTATTTGTAGATCCTGCATATTAGTCCTTTGTCAGATATATAGATTGGAAGATTTTCTCCCATTCTGTGGGTTGTCTCTAACCCTACTTATTGTTTCTTTTGCTGTGCAGAAGCTTTTAGTTTAATTAAGTCCCATCTATTTACGTTGGTTTTCGTCGCATTTGCTTTTGGGTTCATGGTCATGAAGTCTTTGCCTAAGCCAGTCTAGAAGGGTTTTTTTTTTTTTATTTTTTTATTTTTTTATGTGATCTCTAGAATCTTCATGGTTTCAGGTCTTAGATTTAAGTCTCTAATCCATCTTGAGTTAATTTTTGTGTAAGGAGTGAGATGAGGATCCAGTTTCCATTCTTCTACATGTTGCTTGGCAATTATCCGAGCACCATTTTTTATATAGGGTGTCCTTTTCCCACTTTATGGTTTTGTTTGCTTTGTCAAAGATAAGTTGGCTCTAAGTATTTGGCTTTATTTATGGGTTCTCTATTCTGTTTCTATGTGCCTTTTTTTTTCTGGAGACAGAGTCTTGCTCTGTCGCCCAGGCTGGAGTGCAGTGGTGTGATCTCAGCTTGCTGCAAGCTCCACATCCCAGGCTCAGCCGATTCCTCTGCCTCAGCCACCCAAGTAGCTGGTACTACAGGCTCTCCTTACCACGCCTGGCTAATTTTTGTACTTTTAGTAGAGATGGGGTTTCACCATATTGACCAGGCTGGTCTCGAACTCCTGACTTTGTGATCTGCCCACCTCAGCCTGTCAAAGTGCTGGGATTACAGGCGTGAGCCACTGCACCCAGCCTATGTGCATATTTTCCATACCACTACCATGCTGTTTTGATGCCTATGGCTGTGTAGTATAGTTTGAAGTTGGGTAATGCAATGCCTCCAGATTTGTTCTTTCTTCTTAGTCTTGCTTTGGCTATGTGGGCTCTTTTTTGCCTCCATATGAATTTTAGGATTGTTTTTTCCTACTTCTGTGAAGAATGATGGTGATATTTTGATGGGAATTGTATTGAATTTGCAGACTGCTTTTGGCAGTATGTTCATTTTCACAATATTGACTCTACCTATCCATGAGCATGAGAAGTGTTTCCATTTGCTTGTGTTGCCCATGATTTCCTTCAGCAGTGTTTTGTAGTTTTCCTTGTAGAGATCTTTTACTTCCTTAGTTTGGTTTATTCCTAAATTTTTTTTTTTATAGCTATTGGGTAGGGGGGTTGAGTTCTTTATTTGATTCTCAGCTTGGTTACTGCTGGTGTATAGCAGAGATACTAATTTATGCACATTAATTTTGTATACTTGAAACTTTGCTGAATTCATTTCCTAGTTCTAGGAGCTTTTTGGCAGAGTCTTCAGAATGTTCTAAGTATACGATCTATATTAGCAGCAATAGGGACAGCTTGACTTCCTCTTTACTGATTTGGATACCCTTTATTTTTTCTCTTGTCTAATTGCTCTGGCTAGGACATCCAGTACTATGTTGAATAGAAGTGGTAAAGTGGGCAGCCTTGTCTTTTTCCAGTTCTCAGGGGTAATGCTTTCAACTTTTCACCATTCAGTATAATGTTAGCTATGTGTTTGTTGTAGATGGCTTTTATTACCTTAATGTGTGTCCCTTCTATGCCAATTTTGCTAAGGGTTTTAATCATAAAGGGATGCTGGATTTTGTCAAATGCTTTTTCTGTGTCTATTGAAATTAGCATGTGATTTTTGTTTTAAATTCTGTTTATGTGGTGTATCACATTTATTGAGTTATATATATTAAACCATCCCTGCATCCCTCATATGAAACTCACTTGATCATGGTAGATTATCTTTTTGATATGCTGTTGGATTTGGTTTGCTAGTATTTTGTTGAGGACTTTGCATCTATGTTCTTCAAGGATATTTGTCTGTAGTTTTCTTTTATTGTTATGTCCTTTCCTGGTTTTGGTATTAAGGTATTAGGCTGGCTTCATAGAATGATTTAGGGAGGATTCCCTCTTTTTCTATCTAATGGAATACTATCAATAGGATTGTTGCCAATTCTTCTTTGAATGTCTGATAGAATTCAGGGGTGAATCTATTGGGTCCTGGAGTTTTGTTGTTGTTGTTGTTGTTGTTTTTGGTTTCCTTTTTTTTTTTTAGCTATTTTAATCTCACTGCTTGTTATTGGTCTGTTTGGAGATTCTGTATCTTCCTGGATATAGAATCTAGGAGGGTTGTATATTTGCAGGAATTTATCCATTTCCTCTAGGTTTTATAGTTTATGCAAGTAAAGGTGTTCATAGTAGCCTTGAATGAGCTTTTGTATTTCTGTGGTGTCGGTTGTAATATCTCCCATTTTGTTTCTAATGAGCTTATTTGGACCTTCTCTCTCCTTTTCTGGGTTAATCTTGCTAATGATCTATCAATTTTTCTTTTCAAAGAACCAGATTTTTGTTTCATTTATCTTTTGTATTTTTTTTGTTTCAATTTCATTTAGTTTTGCTTTGATTTTCTCATTTCTTTGCTTCTGCTGGGTTTGGGTTTGGGTTGTTCTTGCTTCTCCAGTTCTGAGCTGTGATCTTAGATTTGTGCTCTTTCAGACTGTTTGATATAGGCATTTAATGCTATGAACTTTTTTTCTTAGCACTGCTTTTGCTGCATCCCAGAGGTTTTGATAGGTTGTGTCATTATTATTGTCCAGTTCAAATAATTTTTAAATTTTTACCTTGATTTCATTGTTAATCCAATGATCATTCAGGACGACGTAATTTAATTTCCATGTATTTGCATGGTTTTGAGGGTTCCTTTTGGAGTTGATTTCCAATTTTATTACACTATGGTTTGAGAGAGTACTTGATATAATTTTAGTTTTCTTAAATTTACTGAGACATGTTTTGTAGCCTATCATATGGTATATCATGGAAAATGTTCCATGTGCTACTGAATAGAATGTATATTTTGCAGTTGTTGGGTAAAATGTTCTGTAAATATCTATTAAGTCCATTTGTTGTAGGGTATAGTTTACGTCCCTTGTTTCTTTGTTCCCTTTCAGTTTTGATGACCTGGCTAGTGTTATCAGTGGAATATTAAAGTCTTCCACTATTATTTTGTTGCTGTGTATCTCATTTCTTAAGTCTAGCAGTTTTTTTTTATAAATTTGGGAGCTCCAGCTTTAGGTGCATATATATTTAGAATTGTGATGTTTTCCTGTTGGACTAGTCCTTTTATTATTATATGTCCCTCTGTGTTTTTTTAACTGCTGTTGCTTTAAGGTTTGTTTTGTCTGATACAAGAATAGCTAATCTTGCTCACTTCTGGTGTCCATTGCATGGAATATCTTTTTTCTACCCCTTTACCCTAAGTTTATGTGAGTCCTTATGTGTTAGGTGAGTCTCCTGAAGACAGCAGAAACTTGGTTGTTGAATTCTTATCCATCCTACCATTCTGTATCTTTTAAATGAGAGCATTCAGGTCATTTATATTCAGTGTTAGTATTGAGATTTGTGGTTCTATTCTTATTCATTCTGCTATTTATTGCCTGAACAACTGTTTTTAAATTTTTTTTTTATTGTTACATGGGTCCTGTGAGATTTATGCTTTAAGAGATGCTATTTTGGTGTATTTTGAGGATTTGTTTAAATATTTAGAGATCCTTTTATAATTTCTTTTAATGCTGGCTTGGCTGATAATTGTTTTGTTGAAGGAGGCTAAAAATAGGTACCCAATCCCTCTAGCTTGTAGGGTTTGTGCTGAAAAAACTGCTGTTAATTTGATTGGTTTTCTTTTATAAGTTACCCGATGCTTTTGCCTCACAGCTCTTAAGATTCTTTTGTTTGTCTTGACTTTAGATAACCTGATGACTATCTGCCTAGGTGATGATTTTTTTGTGATGAATTTCCCAGGTGTTCTTTGAGCATCTTGTACTTGGATGTGTAGATCTCCAGTAAGGCTGAGGAAGTTTTCCTCAATTATTCCCTCAAATATGTTTTCCAAACTTTTAGCTTTCTCTTCTTCCTCTGGAGCATTGATTATTCTTAGCTTTGGACGTTTAACATGGTCTCAAACTCTGTGGAGGCTTTGTTTATTTTTAAAAATTCTTTTTTCTTTGTCTTTGAAGGATTTGAAAGCCTTGTCTTCGAGATCTAAAGTTCGTTCTTTTGCTTGTTTGATTCTATTACTGAGACTTTCCAGTGCATTTTGCATTTCTCTAAGTGTGTCCTTGATTTCCTGAGGCTGTGATTTTTTTTAATCCATGCTATCTACTTCACTGAAGAATTTTCCATTCATATCCTATATCATGTTTTTTATTTCTTTAAGTTGGACTTTACCTTTCTCTAGTGCCTCCTTTATTAGCTTAACAGTTGACTTTCTGAATTCTTTCTGGCAATGCAGAGATTTCATCTTGGTTTGGATCCATTGCTGGTGAGCTGGTATGATCTTTGGAGGGTGTTAAAGAACCTAGTTTTATCATATTACCAGAATTGTTTTTCTGGTTCCTTTCTCATGTCAGAAAGAATATCTGGGTTTCAATGACTGCTGTTCACATTGTTTTTTCTCATGGGTTCTCCCTTAATGTGGTATTCTCCCCCTTTCTCTAGGAATGAGGCTTCCTGAGAATTGAGCTGTAGTGATTGTTTTTGCTCTTCTGTGTCTAGCCATGCAGGGGAAACTATGGAGCTCCAGGCTGGTACTGGGGTGTGCCTGCAAACAGTCCTGTGTTGTAATCTGTCTTCAGGTCTTGCGTCCGTGTATACCAGCAGCTGCTCTGGTGGAGGTGACAGGGGAGTGAAATGGACGCTGTGAGGGTCCCTTGGTTGTGTTTTTGTTTAGTGGGCTGGTTTTGTGTTGGTTGGCCTTTAGCCAAGAGGTGACTCTTTCAGGAGTGCATACAACTGTGGCCCTATAAGGAGGATGTGAACTTGCCCTAGGGATACCTGATTAAGTATTCAGGTTTCTCAGGTGTTCAGGGCCATAGATCTCCTAAGAGATTATGACCTTTGTCTTCCAATACCAGGGTGGGTAGAGAAAGACCACCAGCTGGGGATAGGGATAGGCAAGTCTGAGCTCTGCCTCTCCTTTTGTAGTGTTTCCTGTGGCTACTGTGCGTGTGGGGGGGGGGGGTGTGGTTCCCAAGTCCAATGGAGTTATATACCCAGGGGGATTACAACTGCCTCTGATAAGTCATATAGGTTACCAGAGAAGTGGCTGAAAGCCAGCAGTCACAGGCCTCACCCCTTTCCCACACAGCTGACAGTCCTAAAGGCCAGTCTCACTCCCACCATGCCCCCACAACAGAACCAAGTCTATTTCTAGGCAGTTGATGATCAGGGCTGAGAACTTGCTCTAGACCACAAGCCTCCCCCACTTGCTGAGAAAGCAAACAGACACAGGTTTTCAACATCTCAGGGAATCTGCAATGGTGATCCAGTTCCTTCAAAGCGTCTGTGGATTCTCTAGCTTTCCTGATATGTTCCTGTGGTAGTTCTTGGAGCAAAAGTTCATGATGAGACTGCTCTGTCTGTCTGAGTCTAAACTCAAGCTAGTCCCTGCCTTCTATCTGCCATCTTAATCTTCTCTTAGGTCTACATTCACATTGTTGTGCAACCATCATCACTATCTCCAGAACTTTTTCATCTTCCCCAACTGAAACTCTATACCATTAACCAAAAATTCCCCATTCTCTCCTCCTCTCAGCTCCTGGAAACCACCATTCTACTTTCTGATTGTATGGATGTGAGTACTCTAAGTACGTTATGTAAGTGGAATCATACAATATTTGACTTTGGTGTCTAGCTTATTACACTTAGCATAATGTCTTCAAATTTGATTCATTGCTGTAGAATGTCAGAATTTTACTTCTTTTTAAAGGATGGGTAATATTATATGTATATACAACATCTTATTTATTCATCTGTTGGTACATACTTGGGTTGCTTCTAACTTTTGGCTATTGTGAATAATGCTACAATGAACATGGATGTGTAAATATTCTACTGAAATCCCTGCTTTCAATTCCTTTGGGTACATACCCAGAGGTAGAGCTGCTAGATCATATGGTAATTCTATTTTTAATTTTTAAAGGAATTATCATGCCATTTTCCATAGCAGCTGTACCAGTTTACATTCCCACCAGCAATGCACAAGAGTCCCCATTTCTCCACATCCTGGCTAACAATTGTTATTTTTTCTGTGTGTGTGCATGTGTGTGCGTGTGTGTGTGTGTGTGTGTTTATAAAATGGCCATCCTACTGGGTGTAAGGTGGTATCTCACTTGTTGTTTTGATTTGCCTTTTTCCAATGACTAGTGTTGTCAAGCATCTTTTCATGTGCATATAGACCATTTGTATATCTTCTTTGGAGAAATGTATATTCAAATCATTTGCCCTTTTTTGAGACTGGGTCTCACTCTGTCACCCAGGCTGGAGAGCAGTGGCACAACCACAGCTCACTGCAGCCTCAACCTCCCAGACTCAATCAATTCTGCAACCTTAGTTTCCTAAGTAGCTGGGAGTACAGGAGATACGCTCGGCTAATTTTTTGTGGTTTTTTTGTAGAGACAGTGTTTTGCCATGTTGCCCAGGCTTGTCTCAAAGTCCTGGGCTCAAGCTATCTGCCTGCTTTGTCCACAAAGTGCTGGGATCACAGGTGAGAGCCACTATGCCTGGCCTTTGCACATTCTTATAATTGAATTTTGTTGTTGTTGTTGAGTTAAAACAGTTTTTTACAATTCTGGATATCAATCCCTTACCAGATACAGGATTTGCAAATACTTTCTCTTATTCTGTCGGTTGCCTTTTTACTCTGATATTGTCCTTTGATGCATAAGGTTTTTAAATTTTAACGACATCTAACTTATCCATTGTTTTGTTGCCTGTGCTTTTGATGTCATATACAATAAATCATTGCCAAATCCATTTTCATGAAGCTTTTCCTCTATGTTTTATTCTAAGAGTTTTACAGTTTTAGCTATTATGGTTAGGTTTTTATCTATTTTGAGTTAACTTATGTATATGGTGTAAGGTAAAGGTCCAACACCATTCTTTTGCATGTGGATATCCAGTTTTCCCAGCTACCATTTGTTCGAAAGATTGCTCTTTCCCTATTGAATGGACTTTGTGCCCTTGTCAAAAATCATTTGACCATCTAAACAGGGTTTACTTCTGGGCTCTCTTCTACTCCCTTTCTATATGTATCTGTCGTTATGACAGTGCCACAATATTTTGACTACTGTAAGCTTTGTAGTATGTTTTGAAATCAGGAAGTATGAGTTCTCCAACTTTGTTCTTTTTCTTGATTGTTTTGCTCATTTGGGGTCCCTTGAGATTCCACATAAATTTTAGGATGAATTTTCTATTTCAGCAATAAAAGTCACTGGGGTTTTGACAATGATTGCACTGAATTTGTAGATCACTTTCGGTAGCAATATCTTAAATATGTTAAGACTTTCAATCTAAAAACATGTTTTTCCATTTATTTGTGTCTTTAATCTCTTTCAGCAATGTTTTATAGTTTTCAGTATATATTTCTTTGTCTCCTTGGTTAAGTTTATTCCTAAGTATTTTATTCTTTTTGACACTATTTTAAATAAAATTGTTTTCTTTATTTCCTTTTCAGATTGTTTGTTGTTACTATATAGAACTACAACTGATTATGTGTTGATTTTATATCCTGTAAATTTCCCAAATTGGTTTATTAGTTCTCAACAGTTTTTTATTTTTTTTTTTTTTTTTTATTTTTTTTTTTTTTGTTGTCCAAGCTGGAGTGCAATGCCATGGTATCGGCTCACTGCAGCCTCCACCTCTAACAGTTTTTTAAATAAAATCTTCAGCATTTTCCACATAGAAGATCATATTGTTTATAAAGGAGATAATGTTACTTTTCTTTTTCGATTTAGATTCTTTTTAATTATTTTTCTTGCCTAATTACTGTCTGTTTAGGCCTTCTAATACTGTATTGAATAGAGGTGCCAAAAGCGGACATCCTTGTCTTGTTCTGACCATTGAGTAAAACCTTTTAGTCTATTACCACTGAGCATGATGTTAGCTGTGGGTTTTTCATATATGGCCTTATTATGTTGAGGTAGTTTACTTCTATTTTTAGTTTATTGAGGTTTTCTTTAATCATAAAGGGTATTAAATTTTGTAAAATGCTCTTTCTCATGTAACGAGATGGTCATGTGGTTTTCCTCTTCGTGCTGCTAATGTGGTATATTATATTGATTGATTTTTTTAATGTTGACTCATCATTGCATTCGAGGAATAAATCCCACTTACTCAAGGCATATAATCCTTTTAATATGCTATTGAATTATATTTGCTAGTATTTTGTTGAGGATATCTGCATCAATATTCATAAGGTATACTGGTCTGTAGTTTTCTTTCTTGTAGTGTCTCTGTCTAGCTTTGATATCAGGGTAATGATGGCCTCGAGAATAAGGAAATATTCTCTCTTCATTATTTTTTTAAGAGTTTGAAACAAATTTGTGTTAATTAGTCTTAAATGTTTTGTGGAAATTAGAGGTAAAACCATTGGGTCCTGGATTTTCTTCTTTTAGATTATTTTGATTACTGATTTCATCACCTTACTAGTTATAGGTGTATTGGGGTTATCTGTTTCTTCACGATTCAATGTTGGTAGGTTGTATGTTTCTACAAATTTGTCCATTTTATCTAGGTTACCACATTTGTTGGATGCAGTTGTTCATTGTACTCCCTTATAATCTTTTTATTCCTTTAACATTTTTGGTAATGTCTGTGCTTTCATTTCTGATTTTAGTTACTTGAGGCTTCTCTTTTTGTTTAGTCAATCTAGCTAAAGTCTGTCAATTTTTTTGATCTTTTCAAAGAGACATGTCTTGGATTCATTGATGTTCTCTATTTTATTTTATTCTATTTTATTTATCTTATTTTCTATTCTCTATTTTTATTTATCTCTGTTCCAATCTTCATTGTTTTGTTTCCCTCTGCTAGCTTTGGGTTTAGTTTGGTATTTTTTAATTCCTTAAGGTGTAAATTTAGGTTGTTGATTTAAGAACTTATTTCTCAATGTAAACATTAGTAGCCATGAATATCACTTTTAGCACTGCTTTCACTACGTTTCATAAATTTTGGTATGTTATGTCTTCATGTTCATTCATCTCAAGGTATTTTCTCATTTCCCTTGTGATTTTTTCCATCCAAAAGCAGGGACTACTATCTTTGTTGAGTTTTCACTATTTAGCATTGAGAGCCCCAAACATTTTAAAATAAAGTAACAAGTCAGAATATCCTATTTATCTCCAAGAGTCCTGGGTCGGATGCTTTAATTATCTCCTAATTATTCCTTCCTCTATTTTTTTTTGCTTCCTCTCCCCCTCTCCTGCCCTCCCCTCCCCTCCCCCTCCCCCTCCCCTCCCTCCTCTCCCCTCCCCTCCCCCTCCCCTCCTCTCCCCTTCTCCCCTCCTCTCCCCTTCTCCCCTCCTCTCCCCTTCCCCCCCTCCCTCCTTCCCTTCTTCCTTCCTTCCTTCCTTCGTTCCTTCCTTCCTTAGCACTGATGCTGTATATGTGAGAGGAGTAATGCATGGACCTCACCCAAAAAGAGTTCACTGAATAATAATCCCATTTGTGGTCCTCCTCACTACCTGCATTAATGGTTACTCTTGGAAATAATGCAAACAGTTCATTACCTTCCTGGTCACAAAACGAATTTGAATCTTGGCACTTGAGCACGTGCGCACATGTATATGAACATACACACACTTTTAAGGAGGCAAGCTGTCAAAAAGTTTCTGTTGTGAATTTCTCATATTTCCATTTAGTTATCTCAGCACTGCCTCTCCCCTGTCTCAGGCAGCTAATGCACAAATAATGATACCAGCTAACATTTACGGGGTCCTTTCCCCTATGCCAGGCGTAATGTCCCCATCTGCTGCCATAGAATCTCCTCTTCCTGACAAGTCCTCATGCTTTCTATTCACTCCTCCAACCTATGTCTGTCCTTTGGCCCAACTATAGATGCTATACTTTTAGCTTCCAGTTAACTGGAAAAATAATTTTGCTAAGGCACTCATGGCTGATAATGGGTTAATGTGCATATGGAGATTCAATTAATTGGTCAGCACACATTTGTGAGCACCTACTATGTGCCAGGCACAGAGAATGGCACAATGAAAACACAAGAGGAATCATGTACTGTCCTTACCTTTGAAGAGCTCTGAGTCTCATTGAGAAGACAGGATATAGGCACATTAAAATAACACTAAAGAGCAAAAATAGACAAATTTGACCACATCAAACTTAAAAACTTCTGTGTGGCAAAGGAAACAAGAGTGAAAGAGCAACCCATTGAATGAGAGAATACATTTGCGCACCATGTCTCTGTTAAGAGATCAATATTGGAATATATAAAGAACTTCTACAACTGACAACAACAACAACAACAACAACAACAGCAAATAACCTGATTTTAAAATGGTGGAAGGATTTGAATAGGCATTTCTCCAAGAAGATTTATTAGTCATTTGACTAATAAGCACAAAGAAGATGCTCTACATCAATAATCATTAGGGAAACACACATCAAAACCACAATGAGATATCACCTTACACTCAATAGGATGGCCATTATCAACAAGAAACAGAAAATAACAAGTGATTGCAAGGATGGGAGAAATTGGAACCCTTGTGCATTGCTGGTAGGGATGTAAAATGATGCAGCCACTATATGAGAAACTGTACGGAGATTCATCAAACAAAATAATAATCACAATATGATACAGCAATCTTACATCTGGGTATATATTCAAAAGAATCAAAAACGGAATCTCAAAGAGATATTTGTACACCCATGTTCATAGCAGCATGTTCACAATAGTCAAAAAGTGGAACCAACCCAAGTGCCCATCAACAGATGGATGGATAACCAAAGTACAATATATTGATACAATGGAATATTAGTCAGTCATAGAAAAGGAAGAAATCCTGTCGCATGCTACAACATGGATGAATCTGGAGGAAATTATGATAAATGAAAGAAGCCAGTCACAAAAAGACAAGTACTGCATGATTCCACTTATATGAAGTATCTAAAATAGTCAAACTCTTAGAAATGTAAAGCCAAAGAGTAGTTGCTAGGGACTGGGGGGGAGCAGGAAAAAGGGAGTTGTTATTCAATAGGTATAGAGTTTCAGTTCTACAAGATGAAAAAGTTCCAGAGATCTGTTGCACAACAGTGTGCAATGCAATGTGTGTGGTTAATGCTACCCAACTTTACACTTAAAATGGTTAAGATGGTAAGTTTTATGTCATGTGTTTTTTACCACAATAAAAAAACACTAACGATATTAAAACAACATAGATAAGGATAGAGACTATGCATCTTGGGGACACTCCCAATTTCAAACTTACCATAGCTCAAAATTATTGAGTATAGGCTCTGTAAGAATTGAGCCCTGCTGATAGGGGCCTTAGGGGAATCACCTCTTAGGGTACCTCCTTCCCACCTGGTGGTGGAGCAACCTGTTTCACCCTCTACTGGCTGTGTACTAGTTTCTTTATTTTACTCTGTGCACTATTTTCTACAACTGGATCCTCCAACAATTCTGCCCTCAGCGGACATCCCACTACCTCTGCCTTAGCTCAAACCTTCACATCAACTTATACATGAGTTATACTACTTACTAGTGCCAAACCCTGGGCCAGGAGCTTGATATAACTTAATCCTTGCATAACCCTATGAGATGACTACTATTATTGTCCCCATTTTACAGATGAAGGACTTGAGGCAATGGTAACTTCCCCTGAGTTACACAGCTAATTAGTATCAGAGCCACATTACAAACCCAGAGAATGCTGGGCCCCCAAGTCTGAAATGCCCACTACTGTTATGATATGATACCCATATCTAATGAGCACACCATAAGGCTTCTCTGGCCTGAAGGAACACATAAAAAGAGAGTTGATAGGAATTTATTTCCTGGACTGCTTATCTTTTGTTTTGTTCTTTTGGAAGATAAAGTGATTACATCTCCAGTAAGTGAGTCCTTGCGAGACAAGGAAGCCAGCAAGGATTCCTTAAAGTAAGTAGAACTAGAGCTGGTCTTCAAAGGGTGAATGCAATTCAGACAGAAAGCGAGAACAGTAGTGTGCATTTCAGGCTTGGGGGTTAGCATGCAAAGGTAAAGAATGTCCCAGTTGTGTGGGGAAGACAGAGAGCAGACAGAACGGTTGAAGCAAAGGGTTCTTTTAAGGACAATTGGAAGTCTAATGGGAAAGGCAGGTTAGGACCAGGTTAGTGCAGTCTTGAATGCCAAGCAAAGGCATTTTAAACTTATGAGCAGGCCAGTGGCCTTCACACTATGTTCCCTGAGGACCAAGGGTTCTTCCAGGAGCAAGGAGCCCCACAGCTTCCCTACTTTCTCACCCTCAACTTCTCATTTCAACTACAGTATGTCTACATATTTTTTAAGGCATGTCTACTTTTATCTGCTTTACATTTGGGGATCTTAACTACCTAATTTCTTTTTACTTGAACAAAAGGGTGTCCCTGCTGATTGGAAACCAAAGAACAAACAGACAAATAAACAAATGGACTTTGAACATCACTGCAACAGGCAGTGGAAAGCCAACTATGGTTTTTGACCAGGGGAAAAACATAAACAGAACTTTGCTTTAGAAATATAATTTTGCTAATAGAATATAGGGTAGACTAGAAGAAAAGACACTAAGTAGGGAGATCTGCTGTGACTTTGCTGTTTAAGATGCAAGACCAGTGGCAAGTGGGAGTGGTTAGGAAAAGGACAGATGTTTGAAACATTTCAAAGGATATTCATACAGCCTGGTTAATGGATCACGTAACTGACACAAAGTGAAGAGGCAGGAAGTAGTCAAGGAATCAAATCTTCAAAGAGGACATTTCTGCTGATAAGGAAGATAGTTAGGGTCACAGAGACCATTCAAGTGTGCCACAAGTCATTCCATGTTGGGTGAACTGAACTTCTGACTCCTCAGAAGAGAAAGCTGTCCTCTATATGTTATTCTGGAAGAGAAAACAAACTTAGGCATTTATCTTCAAGAGCGAGTCCAGCAAAATAAAGGGCTGTTTTTCAGGACTACTCAGAGACCAGTTGTGGGATAGTCCTGCCTGACAAGAAGAAATTCCATTGGGGATCCTAAGGAAAAGTGGTAAGAAACAAGCTTAGATAAGAGAAATGTTCTTATAAGCCTGTACTGTCTGTGCAGAGCAATAACTATTTTAGATTGGGCTCCAACAAATTCAGAGTGGGAGCTACAGGGCAGCAACCAGATTTAATTCAATGGTCTCAAGAGCACCTAGTGCATTACTGGTGCTCAATCAGTGTTAAATCAGCCATGGAAAGAAGCATGGATCTACATACCTGAAGTAAAACAGAAATTGAGTTAGGCCAAATAAGATTCAAGCAGAGACCTAATGAGAAATGGAATTAGGGTCTCATGTTCTACCCGTCTTCCCCAACTGAGACAAACACTGGATGGGAATCCCTAATTTAAGGCTTAACTCTGATGCTAATTATGTATGTGACATTTGACAAGTCATCTACCTCTCCAGCCCTAATTATCTCTGTTGTCAAATGAGAAGAGTGATTCCTGTCATATTAGGATGCTGCGAGGGTGGAATTGGATTGTGAAATTGCTTTAAAAAAGCATAAAGTATCACATACAGCAAAGTATCTTGATACAGATATTTTATGCTTGGAAAGTGGCCTGTGAGCAGAATTTTTATAAATCAGACCACATATGAACATCTTAACAGGGCTGGGCACAGTGGCTCATGCCTCTAATCCCAACACTTTCGGAGGCTGAAGTGGGAGGATTACTTTGGACCAGGAGTTTGAGACCAACCTGGGCAACATACCGAGACCCCATTTTTATAAAAAATTTAAAAATTAGCTGGGTGTTGTGGCGCATGCCTGTGATTTCAGCTACTCAGTAGGCTAAGGTAGGAAAATTGCTTGAGCCAGGAAGGTCAAGGCTGCAATGAGCCATGATTGTACCACCACACTCCAGCCTGGGTGACAGAGTGAAAGACCCTGTCTCAAAAAATGCAAAGAAAAAAATAACATTTTAAGAGTTTGTTAAACAAATATGAAATAATTTTATAATGAACCCCCATACACCCACCATGATCTTGACACTTAAAAGCACTATTTAGCAATACTTTGCAAAGGTAATTCCTTTAGTAAAGCAAATTGATGTTCTTCATCTTCTGTTAACTTGTGCTCACCTTACTATTCCAGCCTTTCCAACTCCTTTTTTATTGTCTTGCAAAGGAAAGCTTATCTGAGGGAGAATCAGAACATGTCTGCTGCCAACAAAATGTATTTTATTTGGTTTTCTCAATGTTGAGCCTAGGGTGATCATGGCTAGATAAGGCAGGAAAATAATTGGATTGCATCAGTGAAAGAAGGCATCAAGAGAATTTAGTCCAGTTAGATAAATTACAACCTACCATTTATGGGATCCTAATGAAAAGAAGATCATATCCTTGGATGCCCCACTCTTTACAACAGTCCTTTATGATGAGGTCATACATTGATTATTGGGAAGGCAAATGAAATCTGCTTAACTGATTAACAATAAAGTTTTTGATAAGATGAGGGAATCAGAAAGCAATTTATGAATATCAGCCAAGCAGTCTTTCCATAGGTAAATTAAAACCCTTTGACCCAGCAATTTTCCTCACCAACACTGGTAAATATGTTTGGATGAATGAGGATTCCGCACTTTCCAAAGGAATGACTACAATGTTCTAAACAACCTAAGTGCTTATTGATAGATGTACAGTTTAATAAACCCTGGCATATTCATATTATGAAATATCATGTAGTCATTTGAAAGAATGAGCCAGATCTATAACTATGAATGTGCTAGGAGGTCTGTGATGTACTGTTAAGTGCAAAAGCCAAGCTGTAGAGAAACATATATCTCACAATCCTATTCTAGTACAAACAGCAAAATCCCCTATAGATGTCTTACATGCCTGAATACAAAGAAGGTTGTATGTGCACAAAGAAGGTTGTGGGAAGATTCAAACCCAGGCTGTTACTACTGCTTACACTGCAGGGGGTGAAGAACAAAGGAGAACAAAAGGAGAACATCCTTGTGCATGGTTTCACTGAGGGCAATGAATACGTGGAAAATTTACAATTTCTCAAAATACTTAAAAATTCTCTAAAAGAACGATATGTGGGATTTAAAAGACTGCTACCCTCTACTGCTTCCTAGCCTTTCTGGTCCCCCTGTCTTCCATGTCTACACTGAGGGATAATAAAAGTTATTTCTTGCTTAGAGACGTTTTGTCTGCCTGCTTTGCTGCTAAACCACTTGCATGCCAGGGAGGTGAAGTGTGGTGGAACAGGAAGACTAAGCTTCATCCCCTTCCCAACATTTCTGGGAAACACAAAAAACCTACATGGGAAGTCAGACACAACCTTGCAGGGCAGCTGTGTTTCAAAATCATGCCTTCATTTCGAGGAATCAGGAAATTGGCAAGCCCTGTGGTCTAGGAGTCCCAGCTGCCCAAACAAACTTCCCCTTCCTGCAGCCTCTCTCCTCTTTGGTATCCTGCCTAACCGCCCCCAGCCCCAAGAATAACAATCTGAATCACAAAAGAGTCATCATCTTTTGAGCACCCACTATGAGGCAAGCACTGTGCAAAACATTTTCAAATGTATCACCTCAAGTTAATCAGCACCACAACCTCTGTTATAGGTAGGCTGTGATTTTTCAAAACTAGAACAGGCTGAAGACATCTTACAAGGCTTTCACTGGGATTATTCAGTCCCGGATATCCCAAAAGTGTAGGATTTTTCTAGTGCTGTTCCAAGTACACTTTAAAGTCACAGATTAGGAGTTCAGAGAAATTAGCTAGGGTACTAGGCCATTTTTGCATTGTTGTAAAGAAATACCAGAGGCTGGGTAGTTTATAAAGAAAAAATGTTTAATTGGCTCACAGTTCTGCAGGCTGTGCAAGCATGGCACCAACATCTGCTTAGATTCCCGTGAGGGCCTCAGGAAACTTACAATCATCATAGAAGGTGAAGGGGGAGCAAGCATATCATACAGCGAGAGAGGGAGTAAGAGAGTCAGAGAAAGGTGCTGCACACTTTTAAACAACCAGATCTTATGTGAAGTCAGAATGAGAACTCACTCATCACCAAGGGGATGGCGCTGATAGCCACTCACGAGGAATCTGCCCCAATGATCCACTCACCTCCCATCAGACCTCACCTCCAACACTGAGAATTATATTTCAACATGAGATTTGGAGGGGAGACAGATCCAAACCATATCAGCTAGTGCTTAAGAGTTCACACAGCCATGAAGAGTAGAAATGGGCGTGGCTTGCCTAGGATTTGATTTGGCCAGAAAAACTTGCAGCTTGCCAGGGTTATCATAGAGCCCCAAAGGAGTTCTAATTCCTCAGCATGCAAGTGGGTGGTTCTCACACAATCCAAGGAAGGCACTCTTCGTGATGTCAATTCCTGACATTGGCACAGCACTTTCCATTTTGCAAAAACATTCCCTGCATGTTTTTATATTTTATGCTCATCAATCTGAGAGATGTAAGGCAGGAAAAGTGCCACAATTATATAGACGAAGAAACAGTTTCAGATGGGTTAGGTGACTAGCCTAAAGTCACAAAACTAGGAAGTTCATGAAAAAGGACTAAAGCCCAGCAGTGGATAAAGGAAAGTACTGTCTGTGGTTGCTGAACATTTTTTTTCCTGTTAACTATCCGTGGGGGGGATTATGGGGCCACAATATTACTCAGCAGTATAAAGCATGGGTTTTGTCACTTGCTTACTATGTGGCCTTGGACAAATCAGCCATTGGCTCTGTCCCTTAGCTTCCTTATCTATAAAAAGTAGATAGTAACAATGCCTGGCCCCTAAAGTCACTGTAAGGATTCATTTATGAGATAACTCATGAAACACATTTAGCACAGTGTTTGGCATGCAGGAATAATTCAGTACATATGCAGCATTATTCTGATTGTTTAATATATTTAAGATGTGGCTCTTGCTTATAGGTATAAATATAAAACAGATTCTGTGAGGCTGTGGAGCCTACGAAGGTTATTTTGCAATAGATGCTTTAGTATGAAGCAAATTTACTCATAACAATGGGAAGCCCAAAGATAGAAGACATCATAACAAGTAGGACTGTGATTCTCAGAGATCATAACTGATAATAAGCCTTTTCAGGTTGTCTGTTGCTCCTGGGGCCACCAGAAGGCTAAGGTCAATGGGCAGCCGACATTGTGCTGTGCCTGCCTTTAGGTGTGCTGAGTCTGTTCTAGCAAGAATTGGCCTCATCAGTCCCATTCTGCACTCTTCCAGTGCCATCTTTTGGACCTGGAATCTTTCCAGTGGGTCAACATCCTCACTTTTCCTAAAAGTACATGTAAATCAGGGACACATATCCTATTACCCCCAAAGATCAGGAGAGTAGGGAGAGAGAGAGAGTACAATTGAAAAAATGAGGAATGAGAAACAAAGTGGATATGTGAAAAGGCATGGAATAGTCACAAGAAGGGTGACAGAAGCCAATGAGCCTGGCCTTCCTCTGGATATAGCCAGCTTAAAGGGGTAATCGATTCAGAAGAGCTGTGGTTCTATAATATTGTGAATGTACCAAATGTCATTGAATTCTTCATTTTAAAATGACTAATTTTCTGTTACATGAATTTTACGTCAACATTAAAAAAAAAAAAAACTCAGGGCTCTCAGCACCATGCTTCCAGAGAGAATTTTATGCAGACACTGGCCTTGGCCTGGGGTTCAAAGAGTCTTTTGTGGGCAATAAATGCCTATTTTTGTCTTTCCTGTAACTTGTCCACTCAGTGCTGCCCACACGTGTGTGTCCATGTATGTGTGTGCATGATTTCTGACAGTAGCTCTTATGATCCTTGGTTGTGAACTTTTCTCAAATAATAACAGCAATTAAAACACTCAACCCTTATTAAGCTCCCACTATGTGCCCAGCTTTAATCCTCGCAGCAATCCCCCAGAGGTAGGAATTATCACACCCATACTACATGTGAGAGAATGGAGACTTGGAGAAGATCCAGGAGTTGCTAGAAAGTCACCCAGCAAGTAAAGTGGACATGCTAAAACTTGAACCCGGGCAGTGACGCTGCTGATGGCTGTGCTTGCAGCATAGTGCTCTCTGCTTCACGTACTGAACACCTACTTACTGCCAAGGGTCATGGAAACACCAGAAACAATATAAAAAATAGGGCCTCCACCCTCAGGGAAATGACAGTGAAGACTGGAGAGGGTCTACTTGAGGAGACTGCAAAGGGTGCTTCACTGCTAAGTAAATTTCATAATACAAAAGTGCTCAGAGAAAAGCTGATATAACAATGACAATTATGATAATTCATGGTGGCTAAGCACATTTCTATGTGCATGACGTGTTTAACGTGCCTGAACTCATTTATTCCTTACAGCAATCCTGTGATTTACATACCAGCACCAGCGTCATTTAAGAATAAGGGAACCAAGGCTCAGAGAGGTAAAACAAAGTAACTCATCCAAGGTTGCACAACTAGCAAGTAGGACTCGAGTGGATTTGAACTACTCTTTGTCTACACATAGAAGAAACTCAATAAATGCCCATCAAGTGCATGACTATCTTCCATTTCTTGAGAACTTGCTGTGCTCGCTATCTGATTTAATACTCACAACTCCATGAAATCAGTACAATTATTGACCCTATTTCATAAATGAGTAACCCAAAGCTCAGAGATGTTAAATAACTCGCCCACGTTCACACAGTTATTATGTGGTAAAGCTAAGATACAAACTCAGGGCTGACCAACTCCAAGGCCTTTCTTATTTGTCTTCTAGAGCTTTTCTCTGGGGCTACATGCTCAGTAAAGCTCAATTGCCTTTTTCTGTGCATTCACATTAGTTGGCCTTGATTTGGATGTAAACAAGGGATGTATCAGTAACAGGATAGCCTCAAATTCAATGCACAGAAAGCACAATCACAACACACAGGCAGAGGGGAAGGTGCTACCTTGAGGGGGAAATGGAAGAGCAAGGTTTGGGAAGTTCTGATGGAGGCACGGTCCACCAAGTGAAAGACATTTTGGCTTTCCACTTAGCGGAAGCAACAAACTCAAAGCATGCCACAGCCAGCATGAAATGGGAATCTTTCTTGGAATTGCATTCCTAACAAATGTGTCCTCACCTAGAGAAGGCAGCTGGACCCAGGCAGCCTGTACCCTGACACTTCATTAGAACTATGTTGCTCTCTGTAAGAGCCTCAGCTTGGCTCCAACTGCCACCCACTGGAAAGGGCTGCACTTTTCCCAGGACTTATATCATGAGCTTGCTTTTGAAGAGACCATTCATACTCTCTTCCCTTTGCTGCAAGCCTTTGTTTAAGCTTATCCTGCTGGGTGCTGTGTTCTGTTCTGTGGATCAGAGTGACTCCTACAGGACAAGATAACGTGGTTTCCAGGGAATTGCCATGGTCAAGGGGTCAAGATGATGGGCTGCCAATCCATAGAACTCTGCATGCCCACTCCACTTAGAGAATTTCTATTGCAGTTCTAAAACACTTGTTTACTGACTGACAGATTATGGTGGGGTAATTCAGTCCAAGAACTTTGCTACTCTGAGGATGGCCCATGGACTAGCCTCATCGGCATCATCAGGGAATCTATTAGAAATGCAGAATCTCAGTGAGGCATGGTAACTCGTGCCTGTAAACTCAACATTTTGTTTGGGAGGCCAAGGCGGGAGGATCACTTGAGCCTGGAAAGCTGAGGCTGCAGTGAGCCATGATCACACCACTACACTCCAGCAGTTAACAGAGGGAAACTGTGTCAAAAGAAAAAAGGAAGGAAGGAAGGAAGGAAGGAGAAAGAAAGGGGAAGAAAGAAAGAAAGAAAGAAGAAAGAAAGAGAAAAAAAGGAAAGAGAAAGGAAAGGAAAGGAAAAGAAAAAGGAAATGCAGACTCCTGGGCCCCACTACAGACTTTCTGAATCAGAAACTAAATTTTAACCAGGCCTCCAGGAGATGTGTAGAGCATTAAAGTGGAAGAAGCACTGATGTAGGATACTGTCTTAGAAAGGCTTTCACTTACACCTATCTATAGCAGGTCCCCCATTCCCTCGATTTGACTAAACCCAGTGGTTTCCAAATTTGGTTGGGCTTTATTTCATCAGGGGATCTGTTTTATTTTTTAAAAAGAGTATATTTCAAAATAATTTTAAACCAACAGAAGAATTCTAAGAATAGTACCAAAAAAAAAAAAAAAACCCTGTATACTCCTCACCCAGATTAAGAAAATTGTTAGCATTTTGCCACATTTGCTTTATTCCTCTTTTACATTTCTGTGCTTTTCTCCCTAATTCATTTGAGTTTGTTGCAGCCATCATGCCTTTCACCCCTAAATACTTTAGTGCATATTCCTCAGAAGAAGGACATCCTCTTACATAATCACAGCACCATGGTTACCAAGTTCAATAATTTTAACACTGACATAATTATATTACCTAATATATAGTCATATTTAAATGTGGCTAATTGTCTCAATGATGTCCTTTGTGGTAATTTTGTTTTCCATCTGGGGAGCTTTTCAAAAGTACCAATGCTGTGGCCGTAACTCTATAGCAATTAAGACAGAATATCTGAGGGAAGATACTGTGCATATATATTTTTTAAAGTTCTCCAAGAGATTCTAATGTGCAGCCAGGGCTGAGAAATACTGTGCTATAGACTTTTTCTGAGACCCCTGTCTATCACAGGGATAGGAACTCTTGTGGCAGGGTAAACCTTGGGTATAGTTTGTCTAGACCTCCACGTCTCCTTTAGTCTGAGTTCTGACATCATTAACGATCTATGAGATAACCTGGGCCTTTCCTCACTGCTTTCTGATGCCACCTCACTAATGTAAACAAACATTCCTTTTTTTCATCCTATTTTTCTTACAGCTGCTTAGCACAGTCCTTATGAAAAATGAAGCCTTGAAAATGTTATATCCTCTCCACAAAGCTAAGCCTGACAAGTTGAGTGCATCACCTAGAATTAGGGAAGAGCAAGGGCAGATGGTGGAAAAGAACACCAGGGATATCGCAAATCAATTATCATGAGCGCCAAATTTCTCTTCGGGCTTGCCACAAAGTTTCCCTAGCATTGGACAATTGCTTTCTCACAACTAGACTGTTCTCAAATTAACTTGTCTTGGAAAGCAAGCTGCTGAGGTGAGCAGATGTAGCAAGCTGGGGCTGCACTGGTCAAGAAGGAAATGTACAGATGGGTAGCAATTCAAACACCAGTCAGCTAATCCCAGGAGCCAGCAGGCTTTTGCATTTCCTGAAAGAATTTGGGTCAATCTAGCTGGTCAGTCTACCGGCTTCAATGTATCTGTTCTGTTTCCATCCGTTAGTGGATGAACGGAAAGCCTGGAGGGTCTGGGGGGAGCTGATAAAAAATTCATGATATTCTGTCTGTTGGATGCAGCACTGTTTCTCAAGCATTGAAGCAGCATTGCTGCCACCACCCTTCACACCCCCTCCCACCCAAACATCTGTTTCACTGCAGCCAAAGAAAGTGAGCATTCTTTACAAAGGGTCTGTTAGACGGAATTGAGTCCAGATTTGTATGTGTTTGTGAATATCTTCTAGAAGAGAAGGGACAGCAGAAAGGGGATCATTTGACTTGAAAGTTGCTTTGTAAATGCTTGACAAATTGACTTGCTTTTAGTATATATTGATATTCTTTAATATTAGAGAGAACTAGCCAACTCAGATGGATTGCTTTAACAGACACATCTTTGCAGTTAGTCAATAACAAAATATTTGTGAGCTGTTAGTATCTTTCCTCTTCTCAGAAACTCAATAATGTGCCAAATGAGATCATTTCCTCTGACCTACAACTCGAGAACATTTTGAATTGAGTTCATTCTGATTAAGAACTAAAGAATACTCTAGTTATCACCAAAGCCCAAATGGAGGGCACTTGTATTCCTAGACAACCATTGCAAAATTCCTTAATTGGAGCTCAGTGTGCACTGCTATTGTAATCTCTAATCATCTCTTTCACTGGAGAACTCCTTGTCTTATTACAGATTTTGGTGCCTGCCAGTAAAACAGAATGTGCTTAAATTGATCAAGTATGTGTGAATTGCACATATCCCAAATTTTCTTACAAAAAGGCCAGCTTTAGGAAGTGTTTTCATAGGATATAATATTTCATATAGCTTCACTCAAGCTAACAAAGGATTGTCTTTCACAATAGAACGATAAAAAATGGCCAATGTTCTCTCCAACCATTAATTTTTATTCTCTAGTTATTTAATAGGCACACGTGTATATTTCAGGCTGCTAACCCAAAGTCAGGTTTATATGTGACTGTATAGTTCAGACAGGCACTCACTCAAATATCTCTCCTCTGAACCTGATTCTTGTCCCGTTCCTTTCAAATCACTTGTCACTGCCATAATTAAGATGAGTGGCTTCTTAACTCTCCCTATCCCATGCCACTGTTCCCATTCATCCTCCTACTACATATATCCCCTGCCTTTAGAATAAAAGCCCCAGATTCTTAGTTTGGCACTCAAAGCTCTCTCCACAACCTAATATCAAAGATTACCTCTACTACTCTCAGTCCTATTGCCAGTGCTCCAAGCAAATTTGCTCTCATATATGAAGAAAGCTTGCCAAACTGCCGTGGAGCACTTGCTATGTGCTAGACACTGTGTTAGCTAGTTCATAGCATTATCTCATTTACTCTTTCCCCCAACCCAATATGATATACCACAGGAATATTATATTATTCTCATTCTACAGGTAGGAAAACAGAGGCCAAGAGATGTTCAATAATTTGCCCAAAGTCAAGTGGCCAGAAAGTTGTGGAGTCAGTATCTTAAGCTAAGCAATCTCATTGCAGAGCGTGTCCTCTCAACCTAGCCTGCCTAAATAGTTTTGTGAAATTTGTTCTGCATTTTCATGCCTCCATATTTTTTCATGATAGTCTCTTCTTTGGAAATAACCTCTCCTACTCCCCTGTGTCTGCTTGCTTAAATCTTGCCTAGCTGAAAGGACACCTCCTCCATGAAGTCATCCCTGATCTGCCACAGCTAAAATTCATTCCTCCTGGCTCTGTGTTCTTACAGCATTGGCTCTAACACTTACACTACTTTTTGTAATGGTAGCTACCTGTGTGAAAATTTCCTTCTCCCTCCCCACCTCCAAGCTCTCCTAAAAGAAACCAAGCTCACTCTCACTATGGCCCTGTAATGCTGAAGCTGAGACAGTGCCAGTCAGGGATGCCATTACCAAGGAGTGGTAGAATTGGATAATGGAGTAGGTAATCTCTAAGCTCCCTCCCAATTTGGAAGTTCTATAATCTGGGGTGGCAATTTCCCTGAGGGCAGGGACTTCACCTTCAACAGCACCAAGAAGAGTAACTGCCATGTCTCTAGGGAACTGCTGAGCTGGCAAAACTACATTATCTTTGATGCAGATGCAGATCAACAAGAACTGGCTACACCTTCCCTCCCTCCCAGTCTCTGTGTATCTATTTGTCACTGTCAGGTGTGTTTGAAGGTGACATTGTGCTGCAGGTGTGGCTCGAGGGCTGCAGTGCTTTCCATATTCCTTCCCTTTGAAGGCTATCCTTTGTGCTGTATGAGTTGATGATCCACATGCACATTGATGTCTGCAGCACTCAGTGCTTTGCTTGTCAGTCTAGACCAGTGGGTTTCAAACTTCAGCATACATTAGAATCACCAAGAGGGCCTGTTACAGCACACATTGTGGGGCCCCGGCCCCAGTTGGTCCAGGGTAAGACCCAAGAATTGGCACTTCTAATAGGTTCCCAGGTGATGTTGATGTTGCAGGTCCCTGGGCTACACTGAGAACCATTGCTCCAGACAATAGCTTCACTCAAAAGGAGATGCCTTCTCTCTGACTGCTGCCCACTGAATGTGAGGGGCTAGTAGGGGTAGGGCTGGAGGTTGAGCACTCGACTGGGAGCCTGAAGATCAGAGTTCTACCACAGCTGCTGGCTCTAGAGAACCATGTGACCTTGGGCAAGTCTCAGCAGTGCTCTACCTCGTTAGTTTCCTCGCAGACACAAGAATGGGGTGAAGTGGGTGACTGCTATTCTGGGTAGTTCTAGAATTCAGAATTTATCTGTTGCTCTTCATCCTAGCCCAGTCGTTCAAGTTGGGATGCCAGTTAGCCCCTTAGCACCTCAGGCATCCAAGTACATCACTCTGAGCCCTAGCTGCCCCACACGCTTAGGGGCCTTCTTCAACAGGTATTCCCAGGTATGGAGCCCCAAAAACAGAGCTGATGCCTTCCCTCTTGGAGACCTAAATCTGCCTTTTCAGGACATGTGTGTCCTGCATGTCCCATTTTAAATGGTACTTCAGCAGAGACATAAGGACACAGAATTCTAGAGCCAACCTCCTGCATATAATTTTGGTTTGAACTACTTACTGTGCAACCTTGGGTAAGTTATTTAACATCTCTTAGCCTCATTTACCCCAACTTTAAAATGGGGGATAACAACAGTACCTACTTCATGGTGTTATCTGAGGAGTAAATGAAATAATACATGGCAAGGCATTTATTATAGTGTCTGGCATGTAGTAAGTACTCAAAATGGTAGCTGTTGTTTCTAAAAAAAGAGGGTAATGGCCTCCTTCATAACACTAAACAAGTAAGGAACCAGAAAACACTATGGCTATAGATCTTTTAATTTCTTTAAACTTCATCATAGTAAATAATAATAATTATTATAGTAATACCTTATACATATGCAGTATTTTACACTTTTCAGAATACTAACCACTAAATCCTCTCATCTAACTTTTATAATGCCATAAGGACAAGGGAAGCACTCTTGTCTGGACTGGTCAAAGATATTCCTAAACAACATTGCTGTCACCAGGCCTCTCATGCATTAGGATGGCTCTCCCTATGTGGATTTCTGCTTCTGCAAAGTTGGTGAAAAGGAAGCATCCTCAGTCAGAGCTGCCAGCTGAGGAACCCCTAGGAAACCCCACTGGTACCTGGCCTGTCTTTTGCCAGTATACATCAGGCCAGGGCTGCTTGCTAAATGGCATCATTGCCTGCATACTGTTTAGTGCATGCATTACCAGGACCCAAACATCCAAGTGATGCTACCTGAATAAGTTGAGAACTTTGATAATAAACATAAGCCAAACCAAAAGGATGTCCTGGATTTTCCATCATTTTCACTCATTAGTCCAAGAAAAATCAGCCCACCTGTTTATGCAACCAATTATACTTCACATGATTTTACACAGCACAAAATCGGGAAGATGTCACAGGCTGTGTTACCAGTGCCACACTCAGCATTAATTATAGTTCAGTGCTTGGAGAGGAATAAAGCACAGGAGACTCAGAAACTTAATAAGGATCTATTTACTCACTAGAAATTGGACAGGGATTCTAGACTTCAGCGATTTTACTTCCCTGCTCTTTCCTTCCTTCATGTTTCTGTCATCTGTGACTTTGTTGGAAACAGAGGACAACAGCAGGCCTTCCATTTGATGTCCTTTGACTTCCCTGATCTTTCCTCTGTGGTCAGTCTCTTTCTGACACCTTCAAGACCACAGAATGCGGCAAACTGATTTTACTCACTGGGCTTTAGCCACACTAGGATTCTTGTGGTTCTTTAAACTGGGCAGGCATTCCATGCCTTCAGGGCCTTTGCATTTCCCTAGGACTGGTATGCTCCACCTTGTGGCTCTTGCACTCTCTTCTTTAAAGGCTTTGTTCAAATGTCATCTCCATGAGGCCTTACAGGACCATACTACTTGAAAATTGCCCCTCTACTCCTCCTTACTTCCCTTTCCTACTTTATTTGTCTCCATAACATCTGTTGCCTGCTAATATAATATATAATATCCTGATTGTTTTATTTATTGTTTTTGTCTCTCCCTCCCCTCCTTCTCTCACTCAATTCCAGCACTTAAGATCCAGGAGGGCAGGGCTAGTTTTGTTTTTATTTGAAATAATTTTAGACTTTACAGGAAAATCGTAAACATAGCACAGAGAGTTACCATATATACCTTTCACCCAGCTTCCTGTAATCTTAACACATTATGTAATAATACTAAGATTACTGGATCCAGGAAATTAACATTGATACAATAAGATTAACTCATCTACAGATATTATTCACATTTTCCCAGTTTGTCTACTAATGTCCTATTCCTGTTCTAGGATCCAATCCAGGAGCTCATATTGTATTTAGTTGCCATGCCTCTTTAGTCTCCTCTAATCTAGGATGCTTTCTCAGTCTTTGTCTCTCATGACAATTTAACAAGTCCAGGCCAATTATTTTGTAGAGTTTCCCTTAATCTGGTTTTGTCTGCTTTTTTCTCATAGTTAGATTAAGGTAGTGCATTTTTTGGCAAGAATGCTGTGGAAGTGATGTTGTAGAGGACGGGAGCTTTTTAAAAAATTGTTTAGTCACTGCTATATTGCCAGTTGACTAGAATAGGACCTGACACATAGTAGGCACTCAGTACTTGTGAAGAGACAAGGGGACCAAACCAACAGGCATCCATACTCCTTTCTAGCAATGGAAAGATTGTGTTCTGTAGGATGTTAGGATTCTCGGGAATCTCTTGGTTTTGAAGAAGGGGAAGGTAAGATGATTGGGTAGGGTAAGAGATGGCTACCAAAAAAATAAAACAATAACCGGCAAAGGAACTCAAGTAGTATGTGCCCCAGTGAGCGGGAATATGGATATAACATTTGGATAATGAGATAGCATTTTTTTTAACATTTATTCATTTATTTATTTATTTATTTTTGATGCAGAGTCTCACTCTGTCATCCAGGTTGGAATGTAGTGGTGTAATCTCAGTTCAATGCAGCATTCGCCTCCTGGGTTCAAGCAATTCTCGTGCCTCAGCCTCCTGAGTAGCTGGGATTACAGGTTCCTGCCACCATGCCTGGCTAATTTTTTAATTTTTAATAGATACAGGGTTTCACCATGTTGGTCAGGTTGGTCTCAAACTCCTGACCTCAAGTGATCCACCTGCCTCAGCCTCCCAAAGTGCTGGAATTACAGGCATGAGCCAATATACCTGGTCTTTTTTTTTTTTTTTTTACTTTTATAAAGGATAATATCACTACCACCACCACTTCCCCAATAAAACCCAATACCTTGTATATATAAGTAAGTGGCTGAGTCTACAGATCATGAAGCCAGACTGCCTATATTCACAATCTGGTTCTGACTGATCTCTAAAGAACTACACAAAGTAAAAGAAGCGTTCTTTCCTCAGTTCCAAAGGGTTTATTTATCAAAAATTCCTGAGCACCTCCTATATGCCAGCCTGGAGTGGGGTCATGCCATCTTTCTAGCAATAGCTGAGTCATAGGCACCAGGTGAGAGCCCCACTGCAACAACCCATCACCTTAAATTGTGGGTATAGTGCAATGCAGCAACTGAGATGAGGCAGGTGCCAAGGCTTCCGTCACTGCATGGGCATGCATTTCTTCTTCTTAAACTTTTGTTTAGCTGCTCCTTGGCCTGAGGTTATTAACTATACTTCAGCAAGCAAGAGCAGGCTGGGATGCCAGTGCAGCATGTGTCTCACCGATGTCCTGCACCACAGACAGACCAAGCCCAGAGAATGGTGATGACACAAAGGTGTGTCTTTTTTAGTGCACTCCTGAACTCTACAGTCTCATCTGGCTGCACCCGATTCTTACAGTCCAACAGCCTGTCTGCTCCCCTGGAACAAGTGACTACAGAGATATAACATGCCCTCTTAGCAAAGGAAGTTGTGCCATGCCAACTTATTCTCAGGCTGTCTGGGCCTGGGATAAGTTTGGTATGCCAGGAGTGTGGCAGGAATGACTAGAACTAAAGCCAAGGTACTACTCAATTCATCTGCCACTCTATCCTGCTAGTATTTCTTGTTCAACTCTTTGATATCCACTTTTGTTTATTTATTCATTCCTTCATTCATTTGCTCATTCACAATTCAACAAAATTTATTGAGTGCCTACTATGTGCTGGGCACTGTGGAAGGTGCTGGAGATGCACAAGACAAAGTCCCTGCCCTCAAGAAGCTTACATTCTAATGCAGGAGGCTGGATCTTTTCATTTGAATTTTTCTCCTATCTATCTAAAAAACTTAATAAACCCTCTCTAGACCCTAATTCCTCTTCCAGATACTGCTACTGCCCCATTTCTGTCCCTCCTCATTTTACTAAAACCTTGAAGCATTTGTTTATACTTATCATCTCCAAACTGTCTCCTTCCATTCTCTCTTGAACTCACTCTAATCACTGCTCTGATCAAGATGACCACTGATCTTTATGTCACAAAATTCAACAGCCAATTCTCAGTCCTCATCTTACTTGAGCTATCTGCAGTGCTTGACATAGTGACCAGTCTCTCTTCCTTGAATCACCTTCTCGTGGCTTTCAGGAACCACATTCTATTGGGTTTCTTTTAACCATTAATTATATTAACTATATTCTGGCTCCTCTTTCCAGTCTTCTTTGCTTGTTGCACTTCAACCTAACCTTTAGACGTTGAAGTGGTTTAGGGCTCAGTCCTTGGACTTCTCTTTTCTACCTGAACTTATTCTCTAGGTGATCATTCAGTTTTATGACTCCCAAAGTTCTGACCCCAGTCCAGACCTCTCCTATAAACTCAAGCTTTACATATCCGACTCTATTTGACATCTCCAGCTTCGATGTCTAATGGGCACCTGTCTGAGTCCATTTGGGCTACTATAATGAAATCCCCATAAACTGGATAGCGTATAAACAATAGAAATGCATTTCTTACAGTTCTACAGGCTAGAGCGTCCAAGATCAAGGTGCTGGTGGTGTCTGGTGAGGGTCCGCTTTCTCATAGACAGCATCTTCTTGCTGTGTCCTCACATGGTGGAAGGAGTGAATGGTCACTCTCAGGCCCCTTTTATAAGGGCACTAATCCCTTCCATTCATGGAGGCTCCACCCTGATGACCTAATCACCTCCCAAAGCTCTCACTTCCTAAAACTATCACTTTGGGGGTTAGCATTTCAACACAGAAATTTTGGAGAGAACACAAATTTTTAGACCATAGCCGCACATCAAACTTATCAAGTTGAAAAGTAATCCCTTGATATTTCCCCCCTAAAACCTACTTCTCCCCACAGTTCTTCCCGTCTCAGGTAGATAGCCACTTCATTATTATAGATGCTTAGGCTAAAAACCATGGCATCATCCTTTACTGGGTACTGTGTCTCATGTTCTTTATATAGGTCTATCAGCAAATCCTATGTACTCCATCTCTGAAAACGCATACAGGTTTTGACAGTTTCTCATTGATTGTCATATCGCTGCCATTTCTATCACCCTTCTTCAAGCCCCCATCATGTCTCATATGGATTATTACAGTAGTCTCCTGGCTGGTTCTTCTGCTTCCACTCTTTTCTCTCTTCAGTTTATTCTCAACATAATATAGTAAGCCTACTAAAATCTAAGTCAGATTATATTACTCTCTGCTCTATGATACCCCCTTCTTACCCAGTAAAAGCCAAAGCTCTTACAATAACCTTCAAAGTTCCAAACACCTGCCCCCCGCATTAATTTCCTGAATTTCTCACCTACCACTCTTCCCCTTGTCCTCAAACCTCCAGCCACACTGGCCCCCTTGCTGTTCCTCAAACATATTAGGTATGATATGGTCTTAGGATCTTTGCACAGACTCTTCTCTGCCTTAAAAGTTCTCCAACCAAATAGCTGCAGATCTATATCTGTCACTTCTTTCAGGTCTTTACTCAAGATCTGTCTGTCAAGGTCACTCTGGCTAAAGTGTTTCTCCCCCTCCAAAAAATTTATATCTCCATTATCTGCTTTATTTTTCTCTCAGCACTCATAATTCTTTAACATACTATATGTCTTAATGTGCTTGGGCTGCCGTAACAAAATACTACAGACTGGGTGGCTTGAACAATAGACATTTATTCCTGACCATTCTGGAGGCTGGAAGTCCAAGATCAAGGTGCCAAAAAGGTAAGTTTCATTCTGAGGGCTCTTTTCTTGGCTTGTAGACAGCTCCCATCTCATTGTATGCTTATATGACTTCTTTGTGCATGGTGGGTGGTGGGGGGGAAGAGAGAGACAGAGAGAGACAGGGAACAGGCTCTTTGGTGTCTCTTCTTATAAAGGCACTAATCTCATTAGACCAAGGCCCAACCCTCATGACCTCATCTAACCATAACTATGTCCCAAAAGCCACATCTTCAGATACCATCACATAGCATGTTGAGATTTCAACACAGGAATTTGGTGGGGAAGACACAACCATTTAGTCTAGAACATTATACAAATTTCACTATATATTTTATTGATCTTGTTTATTGTCTGCCTCCTCCACTAGAATTGAAGTTTGATAATGGTTGGGATTTGTGTTTAGTATGTCCACTATTTTAATCTCCATGTTCTGAGCAGTGCATGGCACATGTAGGGGCTTAATAAATATTTACCAAATAAGCTGTTAAAATAAGTAAAATAATTACAGTTTGTGATAAGCACTAAGAAGGAAATAAACATGTTGACAGAACAAAGGTTGTCCACCTTGGCTACACAATAAAATCACCTGAGGAGCATTTAGAAATACAGATAGCTGAGTCCCATTCCCAGAAATTCTGATTTACTTTATCTAGAAGGGGCCTGGCCATTGTTTTATTTTTTAATGCCCTCTGAGTGATTCTCAATATGAAGCAAGCCCAAGAACCAATGAGTTTGAGAATAACGGGGACAATAACTTACTTGAGATAATGTGTACAGGGAAGGCTTTTAATGTTTTTCTGAGAAGGTATCATTGAAACGGAAACCTGAAGGACAAAAAGAAGCATGGGGAAGTTGGGGCAAGGGTGGGATTCAATTCTTGGTAGAGGGTCAGAACAAGAGTAAAGGCACTGAAGCAGGGATGAGCTTTGTGTATCCTCAGAACAGAAGATCAGTGCAGGTGGTGAACAGTGGGCAAGGGGAAGAGTGGAACAGGATGAATGTGGAGAGATGTACAGGGACCAGATTATCCAGGGTCTTCTAGACCACGGGAAGGAAATATGAATTTATACTACATGCGATGGGAGTCATGGGAGGGTTTTGAGGAGGGAAATCATGTGATCTGATATTTGATTTTCTAAAGATTGGTCTTGCTGCTGCTTGGAGGCATGAGTGAAAGCATAAAAAAGCCTACGAGCCTGTTATGGTGGTATAAGAGGGACTTGATAGTGGTCTGGACTGGGCTGATGGCCTAATGTTGTTCCTTTTCATCTAGATAGCAGAAGCCTGAGAGTGGTACATGAATCCGTTCTGCCCAGGTAAACTCATACGCAAGGCCATTGGTTTCTGAAAAACTTTCGAAAGCTAAGATTCTGTAGTTTGCTAATTCTGTGATCAGTGGCTCAGGTGTTGGAATATGTATGCCATGACTTGCCCTACAAAAAGGTCCCAGTTGATCAGTTAATGAGACAGGTGCTTTCTAACTAGAAAACAATCCAGTCAGAAAGGGGCTTAGACAAAGTGATGGCAGCATTCATTGATGACACCTAAATTTTAAAGACCCCTACTAATCCTCAACACTGGCTCTTTTATCCTTTCTAGGGGAGAAGGGTAGGAGGAGGGGAAGAGGACAAACACTATGCTCTTGAGAGAACTTAATAATTAAAGGAGGAGATCAAGACATGAACAGAAATAGGAATAACATAAGACAGTAAGGTAAGTATCCAAAGGAAGATATGAATCCAATCAATAATTGCCATCATTTATTTAATACCCATTTTAGGCCAAGCACTGTGTTGCGTGCTTTACACATGTTCTCATTCAATTTTCACAACAGTGGAGTAGGTAATATAATCACATATGGTAGTTATGATAATAATAACAAACATTTGTTAAGACAGGCACTAGTCTAGGTGTTTTCAAATATATAGGCATATCATCATTCCACAGAGGAGGATAACTAGGCCCAGAAAGGATAAATGACTTATCCACAAATCACAGAACTAGGTTCAACTGCCAAGCTCTGATATTCTTCAAATACAGGTTCAACTCCCAAACCCATGCTTTTAAAGTAGTCTGGGAATTCAGAGCAGATGGCTCCTACCTTGTTCTGGGAGGTACACGTGTGAAGGGAGGAATACCCTGTGGAGGAATAAAGATGTCAAGAAGAAAAAGGAGGTGCTTATTCAGGGACCAGCAAGCGGCCTGCTTGGTCAGGGCTGAGGGGGTCTAACAAGGAATTGTGGTTCAATGGCAAGGCATTTCTCCTTCCCCTTTCTGCCACTAACCACTTCACATGTGCCAAACAGGGGTTGCAGCCTCCAATCAAGCCTGTCTGTCCCTCAAGGCTTGATATTGGGGTGTCTTGATCCTCTAAATAATCCTGGCAACTCAAAAGCCTTAACCACAGTCAAAAGTAGGGCAAGTATAGATTTTCAAACTGAAACCATAATGAGTAGTAATTTTGCCCCCTCATTAGTTCTTTCTTAAGTGGAAGCAGCCCTTTGGCATTTACGACCTTGACAACGAGATCTGAAAAGGATGGGAAATATAGAGAAGGCAACAACCAGCATCTAGCACAACATCTCATCAAGCCAGCAAAGACCATTCAACATGTAATACTGCTTGTAATGGCAACAATGTGCCAATGATCTAAATGCCCATCAATATGAGATAAATTATGAAACATCCAAAGAAAAGAACACTGTATCATTGTTTAAAAGAAGGAGCTAAAACTGTAATGTCTTACAAGAAGAGATGTTTCCAAAGGATTGTAAGTGAAAAGGGCAGGTCATGTAACAAGTCTCCATATCATGATCCCAGTTAAATCCTAGATCTCGGTTTATATATGTATAAAACTGTCAACCACAGTTACCTGGTACAGTGTTCGTGCACAGAATTACAGAGGAAATTTCCCTTTGTATGCTTATGTATGCTGTTGACATTTACAACAAGCCAATATCACCTTATAATTGGAAAAACAATGCTAGAATTTCCATTTTGCAAAACAAAAAAGTCCTATCTTAGACCACCTTCATCCATGCTGTCTTTTCGATGACAACATATCTTGGATTCAGCCGTGCATTTGAATTTGTCTCATAACTTCCTCATGAGTGAACTAAGATAAGATAGTAACATATTGACCAAGTTATAATACAGTTAAATGGCTTGGCAATCCAGCAGAAGGTTTCCAGAGAAGGGCCGCAAGGCTTTTCATTTTTGTTAATAACTTAGCTGATACAAAAAAATTTACTTACTGTGTTTGAAGATGACCCAAACCTGGCAGGGATATCAGAATATGTTGAAGAACGAAACAGATTCAAAATGAGCTGAGACGGGCTGCAATATTGGGCTAAAATTAAAAAGGTGAAAAATAAGTGAGATAAAGAAAAAGATCATTAATTCAAATTTTAAAAGTCCATTTTGTGAGGCCAAAATAGGAGAAGCATGGCTTCACAGCAACTCACATCAAACAAATAAACAAACTAAAAAAGATCAAGGGGTTTGAATTGACCCACAAGCACAATTCAAGCCAACAGTTTAATGTACCTAAATTATTTAGTTGCTAAAAACAGAGCACAATTTTAGATTGCATTAATCAAAGCACAGTTTCTAGATCCTAGAATATAATCGTCGCACTGTAACCTTCTCTGTTTCTTCCTGGAGTCTGTTGTTCAATTCTAGACACCACATTTTAAGAGGGTCACTAAGAAAGTGGAACACTACCAGAAGAGGGTCACAAGATTGACAAAAGAAAAACATTCTATAATACGAGTGGTCCTTGAAGGAAGAAGAGACAATAGGGTCTGTAAAAGAGAAACATTGAGGGATACATAGGATATCCACCTGCCTTCAAATCTCGTGTCCCTGTGGAAGATATGCACTTATTCTGGGTTGCTCAGGTGATAGAACTAGGTCTACTGCCACCCAGTGGTGAAAATGAGGCAGATTTTCAGTAAACCCATCAAAAGGCTGACCTTGAGAAGGTCCTGCAAGAAGAGGCTGAGCAAGCTGATAAGGCAGTGACGATTTTAGTTGAGGCTGAATGAACAGATGCCCAGTGGCAGAATTGCACTGAGTCCCTTTCAGCACTAAGAGATTACATCTTTTTCCCCTATTCTCCGTGCCATCAATTCCTCTCTGTGTCCCCCTCAGGATCAATAAGCCCACTCTCTGCAGTCCACAGAGTGGTAAGGAGAGGTCTGCAGGAACTGTGGGAATTGGTGCCTCTTGTTTATTATTGCTCAGAGTCTATGGGGGCAAAACCCACTACTTATAGGAGGGCCAAATGGCTGATACAAGTCAGGTCATGTCCTTCACTGAACAACCCCCTCCGTGGCTTTCCATCTCACTCCCTGGAAATGGTAGTCAATGCCCTAAATGAGCTGGTCCCTGTGACCTCTCTGACCTCCCATCCCATTACTCTTCCCTTCATTCACTCCACTGCTGCAACATGGGCTTCTTGGCAGCTTCATAAGTGCCAGGTATCCTCCTTCTTCAAAGACTTTGCTCTTGCTGTTCTCTCTGCTCCAAATGCTCTTCTCTGAGATACCTACATGACCCACTCCCTCACCTCCTTTAGGGATGGATTCAAAAGATTACCTTCTTGGTGAGGCCTACCCTGATCACCATAGAAAATTATAGACCCTGCAGGGTTCACCTTCCAAATCTCCCCCCCAACACTCGTGACCATTTTACAACTCCTTATCACCCATCTGAAGATTTTCTCCATAGTACTTAATATCACATGCACATGACACAATATTTTATATTTTTATTTTGTTTTCCATATTCCCTATATTGGGCTATAAATTCCTAAAATACAAGAATCACGCCTGTCCTGTCTTTTTGTGTTTTTGTTTTTTGTTTTTGTTTTGTCATATCTCAGCTTCTGGAACACTGGCTAGCACACAGTAGTTATTTGGTGAGTGTTTAATGAAATACCTTCTGCATCCCAGATCCATGCCATCTTCTGCAGTCTTGATTTTCTCAACAATAAAATTTCAAATTTAAGAACTGAGTCCCAAAACAATATTAACGTGTGTCTTGTAGTAAGATTTGGCATGATTGCCTATTTTTCTCTATTTCCTCATTTTTTAGTTATGCAGTCATATTACCTTAATGATCAACTGGCCATAATAACTATAGCAGCTAACATCTATTGAATGCTTATCATGTACCAGGCATGGTGATACTTTACTTGGATTAACTAATTTAATTCTCACAATAGCCCTTTTCAGTTGGCACTACTATCATTCCCATTTTAAAGACCAGAAACTGAGAAACGAGGAGGAGATATGACTCAACCAAGGCTACGCAACTAATATAAGACAGGTTCCAAAGCCATGTTATTGCCTCCTAACTTCAATATAAAATGAAAACTGGCGATGATGATGATAGCTAACATTTACTGAGTACTAATCATGTATCAGGTGCTATGCTAAATGTTTAACACACATCATGTCATTTGAAGCTGAGAAAAACCCTATGAGGCAGAAATAATTATTATGATCATTTTATAGTATTAGGCTCTCCTGTAATGTAATTAACCAAACCTGTGCCCACACTTGACCTCTGCCTTGGTTCTTTCTTTCTTTTTTTCTCTCTTTTCCTTCCTTCCTTCTTTCTTTCTCTCTCTCTCTTTCTTTCTTTCTTTCTGTCTTTCCTCTTACAGGGTCTGGCTCTGTCACCCAAGCTGGAGTGCAGCACTGTGATCTCAGCGGCTCACGGTAACCTCTGCCTGTAGGGTTCAAGCAGTCCTCCCAGATCTGCCTCCTGAGTACCTGGCACTACAGACCTGCACCACCACACCTGGCTAATTTTTGTGTTTTTTGGTAGAGATGACGTTTTGCCATGTTGCCCATGGCTGGTCTAGAACTCCTGGGCTGAAGCAATATACCTCCATGAGCCTCCCAAATTGCTGGGGTTACAGACATGAACCACCACACCTGGCCCCACTTTGGCTTCATAGCAAGCATCCTTTGACTCTCTTTTTTGCATTTCAGGCCAGTGAAAAAACTGGAGAAGCAATAATCTGCCAGTCACTACTTGAACCCTCCACTCCATGTAGATTAGACTTCCAGCATATGTTGTGATTTCAGCCTTATTTGTGCTGTTGCTCCTGTCAAGAAGAATGCCCCCCCCCCCCCTCTTTTTTTTACTCCTGCCAGCCCTAGCCTGCCAATTTTTTTCCAAAGCTTAGTTTAAATGCAACCCTCTCCAGGAATTCTTCCACGGTCACCCCTTTCTACCACAATTGATTTCTCTCATTCTACAGTCAATACATCTCCTTCAGCCCTGGTCTCTGGCTTTGCAGAGCTGGCTCTTTTCACTCAGGTATGTCCCTTCTTCTCAGGTAGACTATGAGCTCATGGGAGAAGCTGTGCCTATGTTCCTTGGCATGCCCTGAATAAATGGTATGTTCACTGTTACATAGTAGGTGCTTAATCATTATTCTGCTGATTTAATGATACTATACCCTCATCATTGTAAAATGTTTTTCTCTTTTCAAGGTGCTCCTACACATATTATCTCACTTTAGCCTCACAGCAGCTTTGAGACACAAGAGAGACAGATCTTATTTTTCTCATTTTTACAGTTAAGGAAATTGAGGGCCAGGGAGGCTAAATAAGTTGTCTCAGGTCACACATCTGAGAATTGAGCCCAGCTGTCTGGACTTTGAGCCCCTGATTCCTTGTATTAGACCACACTGACTCTATAACTACCGGAAGGCACCACTGGCTGGGAGCAATGCTAATAACATTTCTATAAAGACCTCCTTGATTCTATCACTGGAGGAAAAGCAATAAAGAGCGCCAAGAGGCAATATCCTCAGTTGAGATTGGGAAGGCAGGTAAATTCATACACTCTGGTGAGAAGTGTCTGGGGATTATCAGACGGGTGGTGATGCCTCTATTATATTCTTTAGGAGGAGGGGACTGAGCACTGAAAGCTGTCCTCTATACAGGGCAGATTAACTCAATCCTCAGCAGAAAGGAGGCAGCCTAATAGCCAGCATGGTGAATATGACACAGCAACTAGGAGGCAAGGAATCTGGGTTCAAGATCCAGTTCTGCTACAAGCTAGCTGTGTGATCATGCAGAAGATACCTACCCTTTCTGAAGCTGTACTTCCTCATTAGAAGCTGCCAATTTACAAGGCTCGCATAGCACCAGCATTCTACAAATCTATGACACAGATCACAGTAGGTTGAGCCCTGGGCTGTATCTGGATCATAGACATATTTTCTTTGGTGCAAATAGTGTTTAAATTTTCTATAAACTGGTAACCAATATAGGAAAATTAGAAGATTTTACATGAATATTCAGATGTCTAAGCTCTCTAGAAAAGTCAAAATATCTGGCAACATTAAAAATTAGAAAACGTCACATAAAATTTGATTTTCAATCTTTCTAGGAAAAAAGATCTGGGCACATGAGATTATTTTTGTCCTCTGTTTATTATTTAAAATATACTATCTTCGGTTGTATGGTAAGTACCATCAGGAAAATACAAAATCAGATACGAGATCAAGAATTCTGAAATGGTAAGAGTGGTAGGATCCTGCAAGGCCTAGAGTGTTACAGAAGGTAGACACAGAAGGCCTTACTGGCAAAGTGATCACATTCCCACAGGACCATAATGAACTGGAACCCAGAAGTAGCTGCTCCCTTTAGACAGAGCATGCGGATGAAAGGTTAGGGATGCTAATATCTTCAACATATCAAGTCGGGACTGAAAAGATGCTGCAGGTTGTTGTGACTGGAATCATCATTTTAAGCTTATTTGATTTTACACAGGCAACAAAAGAGTTTCAAATGGCAAAGTCAATATCAAAGTCTAGGAGAAGGAAAGGAGGAGCAGTTGTTTGGGCAAGAGCTTGGCACGCTTATACAAAGCCTTCACTAACCAAGAGCAGCTAAACATCCCAATAAACCCGGATGCATTTTCTGTCTAATGGGGTCAATGCAATTAGCCTGATACCTGTAGCCACCTCCCTAACTTGCCCTTACATCTCAGGCCAGGGCCATTACATGGTATTAGAACTGATCCTAGTTAGAGAACCACCAACTCTGTTGATCCAAGAATAGCATGTGAGAGATGGGGAGAGAGGAGAAGTGGATCCTACTCCATTCTCTTGTTGGTCATTTCTTGTCTTATCTGGGACTTGACAGATTGTCTGGATGCCAGTTTCCCCAAGTAAGAAATGAGTATTTCAAACAATTTTTTCCAATGTCAAGATATCTACAGTGAGGATATTGCTTCACGAAATGTTTCTGTGTATATATACACACACACACACAAACTATGTAAATAAAGCTATATTATAAATGATAGATGTAACTGTCTATATATTTAAAATTATATGTAATTATAAATATTTTATAACTCAATAATTATCCTTACTGTGTGCAGTGTACCCTGTTATTTCCCATTCCATTCATGCATTCGGTGTGTGTGTGTGTGTGTGTGTGTGTGTGTGTGTGTGTGTATGGTTAATGCTGGTCACTATCCACTAAATTGATTTTTTGAGCAGTGGGTAACAATTGGCAGCTTGAAAAACAGTGCTCTACACCAGTGGTTTCCAAATTGGACCCTTGGAGTCCTTGTTAAACACATACTCTTGTTCTCCATTCCAAACCTATGGAATCAGAATTTCTTTAGGGTAAGGCCCAGGAATCTGTATGTTTTAACAAGGACTAGCTGTGCATCCACTGACATGAAGGAATCACATGTATTCTCAGCACACAGATGCAAATAACATCAAAAAGAATTATTATCGAATGCATACTCCACACCAGTGCTTTGGCATAAGAGCTTTTCACTCATTATCTCACTTAAATTCCCACAATAACCCAACTTTAGAGATGAGGAAACTGAAGCTGAGAGTTTCAATAAGTGGCTGGAAGACACACCTGGGGGAGATTAAGGAAGGAGCAGGGCTTTGATTCGTGAGGAGTGTGTTTCAGCCCAGTGTTCAACCTGCACTGACTCCTCCCACACTTCTTTCTGCAGCTCCAGCAGCCTTGGACCTATCCTGGAATATTCTATACCAATTCAAATTCCAGATCAGATACCAAAATTCCAGGTCAACCACCAGAGGCAAAGAGCAGACATAAAACAATGACAAAAAAAATATTTTGTACTATTATCAGGTTTTTACTGTTTCCAAAGCATACTGTGGATCTATTTTCTCTACATTTATACCTTTCAATTATTCTGTGAAGCATGAGGGGCAAATGAAAAAACAGAGACCCAAAGAGGGGAAGCAACTTACTCCAGGTGTCACAGCAAGTTCACAGCCAAGCTTCCACACTGTGACTCACTCTGGCAGGCTCTAATACTGCACTTGGGCTGGCTTTCTCCAGGGCTCATAGCTCCAACACATTTCAGGTCTAGTTCTATTTCAGGGAGAAGAGGAAGAGATGGCTTGTTTTCTGCCTCCCTTCCCATAGGATTTACTATCAAATTCAGAAATGAACACACTCTCCATACACACTGCCTGAGGGACAGGGTTCCCCGACTTCCACAGGACTGTGTTGAGAACTGGCTGCGTTTCTATTTTTGCCACGCAATTTGTAAAAAGCTTTGCACTGTGCTTCAAAGAAAAATAATGGATTCCATGATGAAAAGAAAAAGCTCCATCCCTCCCACAGAGGTTAAATGCCACCAGCCACTAGTGAAGCAGCCTTGGGAAGTCTCTGCTGAGTAAAATGTTGACAGCCCACAGAAAACATAGATAGTGGACTGGGCCAATCTTTGCCACTGGCAGAAAGGGTCTGAAAGGATGAATGGCCCTCATTTAGCCTTCTTGACTGAGACCCTCCCTCTGTTGAGAAAATCCCTCTGTTTCTGCCACAGACAGTGGTGTTGTTTGCAGTATGTATATGTTTATGTGACGAATTACTAGTTATTTATCAAACACTGTATTGATTCTAACATATTTCACCCCTTTCCCTTTAGAATACAGATCTTTCCATCGCTCCCCTTAACGGCTCCTGAGGCAAACCTCTCACTCGTGCAACACATGAACGGACACACACACACACACACACACACACGCACGCACACTTGGTGAAAATGAAAGCAAGACTCCTTTCTCTTGGCCTCAGTCTCCCTATCTAGAAAGTGTGAATGCGTTGAACCAGATATTCTATTAGGTTCCTTCTCTGGTTCTAGGATTCTGATAACATAAGTGGGGAAAGCCCTAAATATAGTTCATGAATTTGTGATTCAGACTCTGAGCATGAAGGGGTAAACTGGCCTCAAATTGTGTTTTCAATGGTTGTCTTTTGTTAAAAGGAATCATAAAGTGAGATAAAGAACAACAATTCCTGTTATGCCCATGAGCATGCTAACATCTTAACAATGAGGATTACACTATATCTTCCCTCTCTTGTTTTATTTTCCATTCTCTTTATGCATAGTCAGGGCTGCAAAGACTGCCTAGTCAGTTGTCTCTTCCCCCCATGTCAATTTCTCTTCCCATGTGAAGGTGGCAGATACAATCCAGCCCTATAATAGCTAAGGTTTCAGCCCCGAAGAGCTTCAAGCTAATGCCATTCTCACCTCAGAGGAAGTGCTTCATGTGATGTCAGAAAGATTCCAAGAGGTGTTAATCTGCTTTGTGGCTGCAACTCCCTTTTAGTTTGGTGAGGCTGGCTTAGGATTTGATGATTTTATAGATTTAAATATCAAGAACACACAGGATATCTCAGCTGTTAAATTTATATTGTCAATCACTGAAGTGGCTTCTACCCTGTGGGGGACACTAACTAGACCTACACTCACTGCTGCTTGCCAAATGTAGTACACGGCTCCTTCCTACCTGCTCCTCAGGGCTGCATTCAAGATGATGAGATTACAGAGAACACAGGGGGGTAGGGGGATAATCCTAGGGTGGTTTGGAAAAGAAATCAGTGGAGATGAGACTGTTCTTATTCTCACACAACACAGCAGAAAGCTTTGAATCAAACTGCCTGTGTCTGAATCCAAGTCACTGAACCACCTTGGTTTCAGTTTGCTCATCATCAAATGGGGATAAATTCTATACTAGGAAATACCTTATAAGGTTACTGTGGAGATTAAATAAGAAAAAAAGCCTAGAGCAATGCCCAGCACATGCTAATATCTCAATAACTGCTGGTAATACTGATTATTATTCCTCCTGACCGAACAGGTCTTGCAACTTTCTGATGTTTAACAACCTTGAATTCTCTGGCCATCTCATTTCACCAGTGGATCTCAAAGCACACTAGAGATGGGGCTGAGCTGAGGTTCATCTTAGAGCCACTAGGTGGGACAGGGAGCAAAACTGCCCACTTTTCTGTTCATTTATTTATTCACTTAGCAAATACTTATTGACCACCTATTAAATGCCAGAAACTGTGCTAGGTGATGAAGACATAACGATGAACAAGACATAGTCCCTGCTTAACAGAATTAACACTCTAGAAGCAGGGAGGTAGGAGGAAGCGGGGAGACAGATAAACAAGAAATACAATGATTAAGACAGGAATGTGCTTGGTGAACTCAAGGGACAGAAAGTCAGTGTGGATGGAGTTGGGGGCAGTCATTAGAGGGAGGGTGATATGAGATGAGGTTGCAGAGGAAGACAAAGGGCCAGATCATTCAAGCTTTGTAGGCCATCTAAGGAGTTTTATCTTTATCCTAAAAATGCTAGAATATAAATGGAAAGCTTTTGGCAAAGCATCAACATACTCAAGTGTTTGTTAAAGTAGTTCTTTTTTTTTTTTTTTTCTTTTTTTCGAGACAGGGTCTAGCTCTGGCTCCCAGGCTGGAGTGCAGTGGCACTATCTCAGCTCACTGCAGCCTCAATCTTCCAGGCTGAAGCAGTCCTCCCACCTTAGCCTACTGAGTAGCTGGGACTACAGGTGTGCATCAACACCCCCAGCTAATTTTTGTATTTTTAGTAGAGATGGGATTTCACTACATGGTCCAAGCTGGTCTCAAACTGCTGGGCTCCAGCGATCTGCCCGCCTTGACCTCCCAAAGTGCTGGAATTACAGTCGTGAGCCCTTGTAACCAGCCTGTTTGTTAAAGTTCTTAATGACTGTTATATAGAGATTGGTTGGAGTTGAGATTTCTGGGGGCAAAGCTGCTACTATCTGACACAGTGTCTGTGTGAATCACAAAACAATACACCCCTTCCTCAATTTAAAAATGACAACAAAAAATTATGTTAGTCTTTTCCTGTACAACCTAAATAAATTTAAGTCCTGCCCAAGAAAGTTTGCCAGAGTCGTGGCGGGCAGCAGCCTGGGTTGTGAGCACCCTACATTATTCCTTCTCACTCATGCATTTCTTGTCACTGGAATAGATGCACCATCAACAAGTTTGCACCCCACTGTTCTATCCCCCTCTCCAGATGAGGCAGCTGGAGGTGGGAGGGATGGGATTCAGCCTGTGAGAGCAATGGGTAGTGGAGAGAGAAGTAAACTCAGGGGACACCCAGGGCTTGGGTAGGATAGAATCCACTTGTGTGTGCCACTGAGTGTGTGCATTTATGGATGTATGAGTGTGTGTGATTGTGCTTTCCTGAGTCTATGCAAGGTCTCCTGGTACAGTTTTAAGTAGGAGCAGGCTCTCTTCCGCTGTTCTCAGACTTAGAGCCAAGAAGCCCAGAATGTCTGCACCCATCTGCACAATCTTATGTAAGTATGTATGTATCTGTGATATAAATGGCACACCCATAGCTATGGTGCCCCTGTGTAGTATACAACCTGAACATCCATACATGGCAGCCCTGACAGTAAGAGTGGAAGCAAGCAGATCATTTAGGAGGGCTGTTGCAGTGGTTTGGGAAAGAGATAATGGTGGCTCACACAAGCTAATGGCTGGGGAGGTGGTGAAAAGTGATGAAATTCAGGAACTATTTTGAAGGTAAATGAACAGGATTTGCTTATGGCTAGGATGTGATGTGTAAGGGAACAAGAAGAACTCGGGATAACCACCAAGAGTTTGACTTAAGCAACCAGGTGAGTGGTAGTGCCATTTACTGAGTGGGGTTGACTGGAAGAGACTGTATTTGAGAAAAAAATCACAAATTCTGCTTTGGGCAGCTTGTACCAACTCCAGCTGCCCACCTATGGTGGCAGATCAATCAGTCTCTGTATCTTAAGCCTTTCCTCTCTGCGGATCTCAAAGCACTTTATGTGAGGGGACTCTGGAAACTTGTAATCCCTGATACTTATCCTCACCTCAGCAGTTTTCTTTCTGTACCTCCTTTGACTTGAGAGGAAATAATTATTTTACTTTGTTCCTACCAGTTTCTCAAGATCTTCTCTCTCTCTCTCTCTCTCTCTCTCTCTCTCTCTCTCTCCTCTCCCCCCATTTCCATATGTCCTTTTCTAAGATTGCTTTTTGTCAAAACCCCAAAACCTTTCTCTTTTGGGAATACACCTTTATTCAAGGACAGGGATTCTCTATCTGCCACTACCAGGCGGCCCAGAGCACTGTCACTCCACCCAAACCCTCTCCTCAAAAGCAGAAAAAGGTACTTGGAGCGTGGAACATAGCCAAGTGAGCTGAGAAAATGAGCCAAGTGCTGAGAAATTAAAGAAAATAATGCTGACTAGGGGAAAAAAATGAATAAATCAGGAAATCTTAAGGTCATTGTGATCTTTTTGATTGCATTAACATCTAATAGCAGAAGACTGCAGATTGATTACTGCTTCAGCAGGAGGCATCAAATGTAAGCTATGAGTGTGGTGCCCAGAGCTACATCTTCTGTAGGGGAAGTCAGTGCCATCAGGTGAAGCTAAATCTCCTCACTCCAGGCACATTATCTTAGAACCCACTGCCACTCTAGACATGCATCAGGCAGCCTAGGCACCAAGAAGCTTTCATAAATACAAATCATCCCCTTGTGCACAGTGCCCATCACTCACACTAGATCATGCCATCCCACTTCCTCCAGTGTTTCTTGGAATGGCCTAGGAAAGGCTTCAGAGGAATGAATCATCACTGATGATCTAGATGAGTCTTTGGGGTTTGTTCTTGCTCCATCAGCCCCAGTTCCAACTCTCCCTTCCTAGAGCTCCTTATGCTTTCCTCTTCATCTGCCCATATTGACAGAAGAAGAAAAAAGTTCACCCCTTTCAGTAACAGATTGTGGATCTGTCCTCCGTAAGCAAAAGATACCATGCTATGGTCACCTTGCCTCATTCCCACCAGCAAAACAAACAAACAAACAAAAAAAAAAAAAAAACAGTGACAACAGTGACCTGAATTGTCAGGGGTCTTTTTGGGAGAAGGCTGCCTCATGCAGACAAGCACATGAAAGGAAACAGCAGTAACAATCATAGCCCCAATTTCTTCAGCTCCACCTATGTGCCAGGCGATGAGCTAAGTGCTTTATATTTAGGTTATCTGATGTAGTCCTCACCACAAGGCAGGTATGATTACTGTCACCATTTCATGGCTGAAAAAAAGAAAAGCAGAGGCTCAGAGAGGTTTAGGCACTTGTTCAGGGTCACAGAGCCAGGCATGAGCTAAGCCAGGATTTAAACCTAAATCCGTCTGTCTTCAGTACAAGTGCTCACAACCAACTTGGTTTGCAGGAGTGGACCCAAATATATCGTTCTATTTTCAGCCTCTTTCTTCCCTTTACAAAAGGTATTCCAAACACATCCAAAACCATGGTGATGCCTTCCAAACCTCTGGCTCCAGCCCTGACCTCTCGATTCAGCTGTAATCCTTAACCAATTCCTTTCCGCTAGATGGTTCCATTTCACTCATGCCCTCTGTTCACTCAATATCAGAATTCCTAAAACATATATTTTTTTCTTCCACCCAGCTCTCCCTTTATTTGCTTCTTTCTGCCAGCATTATTCCAATTTCTAGGCTCCCAACTTCAGAATCATCCTCAGCTCTTCTCTCTGTCCATATCTAGTCAGGGAAAACACCTTATTTTGGCAATTTTCTCTCCATAATGTCTCCTGAATCTACCCTTTTTTCCTACTTCAAATTCTTCTTACACACCATTGGCCTCATTTTTAAAGAACACACAATTTATTTTCGTACGGTTTCTGTGGATCAGAAAGTCCAGGCACAGTATGCCTGAATCTTCTGCTTAAGGTCTCATTGTGTTGAAATCAAGGTGTTGACAGGGTTGTGATTTTCATCTGAAGCTCCATTAGTAAAAGTGTAAATGTATAGTACAACGAATTTCCACATACCCTTCAATCAGATTCACAAAATGTTAACATTTTGCAACATTTTTTTAATCCTTTGCTGTTTTTCTATACACACACACAGATACACACACACACACACACACACACATACACACAATTTTTTTCCCAATCATTTGAGAGTAAGATGGAGATCATGCCGTTTTATCCTTAAATACTTTAGTGCATGTTCCTACAAATCAAGAGCATTCTCTTATATAACCACAAGACAATTATCAAAATCAGGAAATTAATATTCATACAACATTATGACCTAATCTAAAAACCTCTTTCAAATGTCACCAATTATCCCAATGTCATCCTTTAGAACAAAAGAACAAAAATTATTTGGTAAAGGACCCAAAGATGGATAAATTCTTAAGTTTAGTTTCCATATCTTTAGTCTCCTTTAATTTGAAACAGTCTCTCAGTTTTTCTTATCTTTCATAACCTTGATATTTTTGAAGAATATACTAGCCTCTGATTTTTGCTGTACCTCACCTCACTGTAGTGTTGGAGCTCAGAAAACAGTACCCTAAAATGAAGGCCTCAGAAGCAAATATTATTCTCTGACTTTCTCCTGCCCTCTTGTCTCTCAGTCCCATCCTCACTGGAGGCTAGCCACAGAAACTAGAATCTCTTTTCCCTAAGATGAGTCATAGAAATCAGGCCCCTTCTCCCCAAATCCAGCCATGAAACCTAAAAATATTACTTTAACTTTCCCTCTGTCTTTCTGTGTTATGAACTAACCACAAAGAAATGATCTGACCTACCTTGTTTGACTGCAGGTCATACGATCTCCACTCCGAGAGGGTCATGCCCCACACCCCAGAAGGAAGAAATGCATGCTCAGAGAGGCCTAGAAGAATCTAGACAGAAAGGCTTTGCTGTGTTTCCCCACTCAGTCTATTGCATTAGATTATACTCTTTTTGTCTAATCATATTTCTACATGGGTGTCCATACTTTTTTGACTTAAGCATAAAATGGACAATTGCCCCTGTATCTTTGGGTCTTCATTCTGAAGGCTCCCATGTACACACATGTTAAATAAATTTGTATCCTTTTTCTCCTATCCATCTGCCTTTTGTGAGTTGATTTTTCAGGGAAACTTCAGAAGGCCAAGGGGAAAGCTCTCCCTTGACCCTGCAATAGACAGGAAAGCAGAATATTCCCTGACTTCCCAACTACAGAATCATAGAATTTGGAATGGACCTTAAAATGAACTACTCCATTGGGTCCCAAATTGTTGTCATGTACCCCTCAATACTTTTGTTATACCATTTACCCAACATTTTTATTTGAATTATATAATTACTGTGGTAGGCAAAATTTTAACTATGATCCCCTCAATGACCCTTGCTCCTGTACAATCCCCTCCCCCTCTGAGTGTGGGTGGAACCTATCAATATGATGAGAAATTACTCCAATGATTATGTTACATTATATGGCAAAACAGATTATCTGAGTGGGTGTAATCTCATCATATGAACCCTTAATAACACAGTTTTCTCTGGCTGATAAGCAGAAGAGGAAGTCAGAGAGATTTGAGGCATGAGAAGATTTTGACATGCCAGGTTACTAGTTTATGCCTTTGAGGATGGAGTGGGTCACTAAGAAGGAATTCAAGTGGCTTCTAGGAGCAGAATGTGACTGTTGACAGTCAGCAAGGAAATGGGGACTTCAAACCTACAACCCAAAGAAACTGAATTCTGCATACACTTGATTGAGTTTGGAAGTTGATTCATCCACAGAACCTCCAGATAAAAGTCTAGGCAGCTGACACTTTAAACAAAAAGCCCTGTCAAGTCTTCCAGGACTTCTAACCTACAGAATGGAATGAAAATGAAGATGTAACTTACCAAAATGTGTGGGACGCTGCTCAAGCAGTGCTGAGAGGGAAATTTACAGCACTCAGTGCATATATTAGAAAAGAGGAAAAGTCTTGAATCAGTAATCAAGTTCTCACCTCAAGAAACTGGAAAATGAAAACCAATGTAAACTTAAAGTAAGCAGAAGGAAGAAAATAATAAATATTTGAGCAAAAATCAGTGAAGTTGAGAAAAGCAATAGAGAAAATGAATAAAACAAGAGCTGGTTTCTGAAAATATCAAGGAAATTGACTAAATTGATCCTGCAAGACTGATAAAGAAAAAGAAAGAAGACACAAATTACCAACATCTGAATGAACATATCACTGCAGGCCCTATAAACATTATAAGGATAAAAGAAAGTAGTACAAGCAATTCTATATACATTAATTTGACAATGTAGATGAAATGGATCATTCTTTGAAATGCATAAACTATCACAAATCACCCAATATAAAATAGATAATTTGAATAGACCTATAACTGTTGAGAAAACCTGAATTTATAATTTCAAAGCCCCCCCCCACCACAGTGTTTTCAAGATCAGAAGTTTTCACTGAGGAATTCTACCAAATATTCAAAGAAGAATTAACACTACTTCTCTACAAATGTCTTTCAGAAAGTGGTAGGGGAGAAAGAACACTTTCCAGTTCACTTTTGCGGCTGGTATTCTCTGATACCAAAACCAGACAAAGACAGTACAAAAGAAAGAAAGAGAAAGAGAGAGGGAAGGAAGGAAGGAAGGAAGGAGAAGAAAGAAAGAAAGAAAGAAAGAAAGAGAAAGAGAAAGTAAGCACAAAGCAATATCCTTCATGAATATAGGTTCAAAAATTCTTAACAAAATATTAAATAAAATTCAGCATTATTTGAAAAGAATTATACATCATGACCAACTAGGGTTTATTCCATGGATGTAAAGTTAGTTCAATATTACAATCAATCATTGTAATCCACCATATCAACAGGCTAAATAAGAAAAATATGTAATCTTATCAATTGATGCAGGAAAGCAATTGATAAAATTTAACACTTCATTCCTGACAATAAAAAACCAAACCAAACCCATCTCTCAGAAAACTAGGAGTAGAGGGGGGACTTCCTTAAAACCACAAAAAGAAACAAAAACAAAAACAAAAACAAAAAATAGCTAGCCAATTGAAACCAATAATAAATAAAAAAGGATTATACAACCATAACCTACTGGGATTCATCCCAGGATTGAAGTTCTTTTAACATATAAAAAAAAATTAATGCAATATGCTATTCAGTACAATAAAAGACAAAACCACATGATCATTTCAATAGACATGGGGGGGAAAACATTTTACAAAATACATACCCTTTTATGATAAAGCATTCAACAAGCTACAGATAGGAAGGAACTTCCTCAACATGATAAAGACCATCTATGAAAAACCCACAGTTAACATCATAATTAACAGTGAAAGAATGAAAGATTTCCCCCTAAGATTAGGAACAAGATAGATATCCACCTTTGTCATTTCTATTCAACATTGTATGGGAGGTTCTAGCCAGACAATTATGCAAGAAAATGAAGTAAAAGCCATCCTGATTGGAAAGAAAGAATTAAAATAATCTCTAATTGCAAATGACATGATCAGTGTCCAGAAAATCCTGAGGAAACCACTAAAAATAATTAGAACTAATAAACAAGTACAATAGGGTTGCTTATTGCTACTGTGCACAAATAAAATTGATATTTTAAATATCAATTTTATTTGTGCACAGTAGCAATAAGCAAACCAAAAGTGAAATTAAGAAATTGATTCCATTTACAATAGCATCAAAAAACAAAATATTTAGGAATAAATTTAACAAAATAAGTAGAAAACTTATAAAATGAAAAATACAAAACATTGTTGAAAGACATTAAAGAAAACTTAAGTAAATGAAAAGATATTCCATGTCCTTGGATTAGTAGACTTAATAAGATGGCAAAACTCTCCAAATTTATCTGTAGATTCAACACAATCCTATAAAAATTCCAGCTGCATTTTTAAAATAGTAATTGGCAAGGTGATTCTAAAATTTTTATAATATTTTATGTGGAAATGCAAGATAACCCAAATAGTTAAAACAATCTTGGAAAAGAACAACAAAGTTGGAGGACTAATACTTTCCAATATTAAAACTTACTACAAAGCTTCAGTAATCAAGAAAGTGTAGTACTGTCATCATATATATGATACATATATATATACACATATATATTTCAATAGACACAGAGTATATATATATATATATATATTCTCTGTCTCTATATATGTATTTCAATAGACACAGAGAATACATGTATATGTATATGTGTGTGTGTATATATATATATATATATATATATATAGAGAGAGAGAGAGAGAGAGAGTGCAATGGAATAGAATCTAGGGTCTAGAAATGTACTATCACACTTACGGCCACTTGATTTTCAACAAGGGTGCCAAGAAGTTTTAATAGGAAAAAAACAATCTACTAATGGTGCTGGGACAACTGTATATCCACATACAAAATAATGAAGTTGTACTCCTACATCATGCCATAGAAAAAATTAACTCAAAATGGATAAAAAGAAGTAAATGTGCAAGATAAAACTAGAAAATTCTTAGAAGAAAACATAGGTGTGAATTTTAGTGATCTTGAATGAGGCAATAGTTTTTTATATCTGACACTAAAAGCATAATCAAGAAAAGAAAAAATAAACTACTGGACATCATTACAATTAAAAACGTTTGTACTTTAAAGGACAGCATTAAGAAAGTCAAAAGACAACCCACAGAATGGGACAAAATATTTGAAAATCATATATGTGATAAGGGACTTGTATCTAAAATCTAAAGAACACTTATAACTCAATAATGAAAAGATAATATGACAGCCAACAAATGGAAACAACCCAAATATTCAACTGATGAATGGATAAACAAATTATGATATGTGCATACCATGGCATATTATTCAGCAATAAAAATAACTGAAGTAGTAATACGTGCTACAAGGTGAATGAACCTTGAAAACATTATGCTGAGTGAAAGAAGCCAGTCACAAAAGGCTGCATATTGTATTACCCCATTTATATGAAATGTCCAGAATAGAAAAATCTACAGAGACAAACTGGAGACTAGTGGTTGTTTAGGGCCGGGGAAGAGGGTGTGTTGGGTGGTGATAGCTAAGTGGTATGTGGTTTATTTTGGAACCAATGAATAAAATTGATAGTGGTGATGAATGCAAAATTCAGTGAATATGCTCAAGGTCTTGAATCTTGTACTTTAAATGGGTGAATTGTATGGTATATGAATCATATCTCAAGCTGACTTTTAAAAAATAAAGCTAAACCTAACATCACAATGGTGAAAGACTGAATGCTTTTCTCTTAAGATTGGGAATGAAGCAATGATTTCTACTCTCATCACTGCTATTCAAGATAGTACTACCCGGTGCAATAAAACAAGAAAGGGAATAAAATCTTATAGATCCAAAAGGGAAGAATAAAATTATCTCTATTTACAGGTGGCATGATCATCTACACAGAATAATATGTTAATGAATCTATAAAAAATGAGCCTTGGTCTAGCAATGGAGTTTAAGTTTGCAGGATACAATATCATCATACAAAAACCAATTGTATTTATATTATTTTATTTTATTTTTTAGTTTAGTTTAAGTTCTGGAATACATGTGCTGAACGTATAGGTTTGTTACATAGGTATACATGTGTCATGGTGGTTTGCTGCATCTGTGAACCTGTCATCTAGGTTTTAAGGCCTGCATGCATTAGGTATTTGTCCTAATGCTCTCCCTCCCCTTTCCCCCAACTCCCCCACAGTCCCCCGGTGTGTGATGTCCCCCTCCCTATGTGTGTCCTCATTGTTCAACTCCCACTTATGAGTGAGAACATGTGGTGTTTGGTTTTCTGTTCTTGTGTTAGTTTGCTAAGGATGATGGTTTCCAGCTTCATCCATGTCCCTGCAAAGGACGTGAACTCATTCTTTTTTATGGCTACACTAAAGAGTTTCTACTCAGCAAAAGAAACTGTTATCAGAGTGAACAGGCAACCTACAGAATGGGAGGAAATTTTTGCAATCTATCCATATGACAAAGGTCTAATATCCAGAGTCTACAAGGAACTTAAACAAATTTACAAGAAAAACAAACAACCCTATCAAAAAGTGGGCAAAGGATATGAACAGACACTTCTCAAAATAAGACATTTATGCCACCAACAAACATGAAAAAAGCTCATCATCACTGGTCATTAGAGAAATGTATTTCTATATACTAGTGATGAACATGTGAAAACCAAAATTAAAAATACAAGAGCACTTATAATCACTCAAGAAATGAAGTATTTAGGTATAAAAGTAACAAAATCTATACAGGACTTGTATGCTGAGAAGTAAAAGACAATGATGAAAGAAATAAAAGACGTAAATAAATGAATAAACCTCATGGATTAGAAAACTCAATATAGTAAAAATGTCAATTCTTCCAAAATTGATATACACATTTCATACAATTCCTATAGAAATCCCAGCAAGCTTTTGGCTATAGGCAATATTATTCTGCAATATATTTGGAAAGACCTAGCATAGCTAAAACAATTTGAAAGATAAGAATAAAGCAAGAATAATTATTTTACCCAATATTAAGTTTTACTACAAAACTACAGTAATCAAGAGAGCATTGTATTGGTGGAAGGATAGACACAGGTCAATGGAACAGAACAGGTAACTCAGAAAGAGACTCACACAAATATGCCCACCTGATTTTTGACAAAAGTGCAAAAAGAATTCAGTGTAAGGGCCAGGCGCAGTGGCCCAGCACTTTGGAAGGCCGAGGTTGGCAGATCACCTGAAGTCGGGAGTTTGAGACCAGCCTGGCCAACATGGTGAAACCCTGTCTCTACCAAAAATACATAAAAAAAAAAAAATAGCCAGGTCTGGTAGTACACACCTGTAATCCTAGCTACTCGGAAGGGGAGAATCACTTAAACCCGGTAGGCAGAGAATCACTTAAACCCGATAGGCAGAGTTTGCAGTGAGCTGAGATCACGCCATTGCACTCCAGCCTGGGCAACAGAATGAGACTCTGTCCAAAAAAAAAAAAAAGTCAGTGGGAGAATTGCCTTTTGACAAGTAATGCTGTAGCAATTGAACATCCATAGGCAAAATAATGACCAAAATCTCATAACTCACACAAAATTAACTCAACATAGATCATAGATTTAAATGTAAAGTATAAAACTATAAACTTTTAGAAGAAAACATAAGGGAAAAGTCTTAGAAACCCAGGGCTGGTAAAGAGTCTCTTAGGCATAACACAAGAAGTATAATCCATGAAAGAAAAATGAATAAATCAGACATAAAAATTAAAAAACTTTGCTCCATGAAAGACCCTGTTACCAGAATGAAAAGAAAAGCTGAAGACTGAAAAAAATATATTCGCAAATCATGTATCTAACAAAGGACTGGTATCTAGAATATATTTTTAAAACTCAAACTCAGTGGTGAAAACCACAAAATTCAATTAGAAAACGAGCAAAAGACATGAACAGACATTTCACTGATGAGGATATATAGATGGCAAATAAGCACATGAAAAGATGTTCAATATCATTAGCCATTAAGAGAATGCAAATTAAAACCACAAGATATCACTAACTGTGATACCTGTCAGATTGGCTTAAGTAAAAAATCTGTGACACCACCAAATGTTGCAAAGACATAGAGAAATTGGGTCACTCATACATTGCTCCTGAAAATGTAGAATGCTATAGCCACTCTGGAAGACAGTTCAGCAATTTCTTATAAAACGAAACATGCACTTACCTTATGACCCAGCAATCAGACTCTTGGACACTTATTCTAGAGATGAAAGCTTTTGTCCACACAAAAACCTGTACATGATTGTTCATGGCAGCTGTATTTTGTAAAGCCCAAAATTGGAAGCAACAAAAAATGTCCTGGATTTGGTGAATGGTTAAACAAACTCTGGCATATCCATACCATGAAATGTTATGCGGAAATAAAAAGGAATTAATTACTACTATATGCAACAACCTGGGTGGATCTCCAGGGCATATCGTGAGTAAAAATAGCTAGTCTCAAAAAGTCACATAATATATTGTTTCACTGGTATCATACTCTTGAAATGACAAAACTATAGAGATAGAGAATAGATTAGTGGTTGCCAGGGAAAAGGAATGTTGGAGGGAGGAAAATGGATGTGACTATATAGGATGTGACAAGGGACACCTATGCTGGTAGAACAGTTCTATATCTTGACTGTGTTGTTGGACACACAAAACCACACATGAGAGAAACTGACATGGAACTAGACACAAACATTGTGCCAATATCATTGCCCTGGTTTGATATTACATGATGGTTATGTAGATGTAACCATTGAGGGAAACTGGGTGAAGAGTACACAGGAACCCCTTTGTAACATCTTGGCAAATTCCTGTGAATCTGTAATTATTTAAAAGTGAAATGTTTTTAAAACTGTGGCTCACAGATAAATTTTACTTCGCCTGTAGTACCTTGACATTGAAAAAACCTTAATTGTTGAAAGATTTTACATAAATATCTGGATCTCTATTGTCTCTTAAAAATTCATAAGACATGGAAATGTGGGCCCAAATTCCCAGGCTTCCCACTGTTCTTTTCCATGGGAATTGATCTCTTCCAGCCCAGCACAGTCCTCACTCAGGCCCCTGCAAACATTAACCTACCAGCCTGGTCCCCAAAGGCATTTGAGTTTGCAGCCCCTAGTTATGCCTTTGTCCCCAACCCTGTGTCCACCTACACTCTTTTACCCATCTAAACACAGCCATACCCCAAACGAGAATCCTGCACATGACACCTCAGCACTGAACCCCTCCAGCTCGCTGAATATACTATCCTTCTCTTTCCTGTTGTCAGCTCTGTCCCTCTGCACTCATTAGTCTCTGATCTGTTTGCTTTTGTCCCCTTGGCCCTGTTCTGATTTTTGCCCCTATGGCTAGTTTGTAGGATGTTAACTCTACCACTGGGTTCCTGAACTATGGTGAGGGGATAGATGGTATTCTAAGTGGACACACCACAGGTCAGGGCTCTCCACTCCTACCCTATTTGTCTGGGCAGGAAGACCAGACACTTTCAGAGCTGACTGGGAGCTGAACATGTGCCTCAAAGCTCTCTGTGGTCCTGTTGAGTAGTCTAGCATTCCCTTGCACACAGAGAATGCACTTTTGCAACATAGAGAGGACAACAATTATTGCTCATTAGTACAGGGCATTCTTGGGGGCAGGATCCATCCCTCACACGGGCAGTACAGACATATCCTATCCCTGCTTTTTCCTTTTCCTTAGATCTTGTTATAATTACAAAAAAAATTTTATATTCATCTAGAATTATGGAAAAAATACAGAAAATGTAAAGAAGAAAAGTAATCTACAACTTCACTACCTACAGATGATTACTGTTAACATTTTGGAATGCTTCCTTCCAGTCTTTTTATATATATATATTTGTATGTACACGCTTCAAAATGATGTAACACTCTATATTTTGTAGCCTGCTTTTCTCACATAATTGTATGTTATAGACATATTTCCTTTTCAATAAACATTCTTCTAAAACTGCAGTCAAAATCTATTTAAGATTAGATTTGAATAGGACTGTCTTGACTTTTTTTCTTGTTTTCTTTTTTAGAAGTATCTCCTTCCCACCCCTAATTTCTCTCTTCTCTCTCTCTCTGTTCTTGATCTCTCACTGTCTCTCCTTTCTCTCCTACCTCCTCACTCCTTTTCTCCCTCCCTTTCTTTCACATGATAAGTGAATCAAATTCACAGGGCTAAAGGTTATGGGGAAGCAATGGGCCTGAAGAGGCGGTAGAATGAACAGGAGGCAGTTTGGTGGGTAGAGATGAAAAGCTGCTCTGGGAATCAAAAGTGTTCTGCTAAGCCAAGTGGCAAAATGAATTGTCCTACCCTCCTTTGTGTGTGAATGAATGGAGCTGGAGCCCTGGGGACAAGAAAGACTATTACTCTTTCCATTATGAAGACTACAGCTGTGGAAACCCATATTTTTATTAAAAAAATATACATTCCTTTTTTAGGTGACACATATTTAGCTATTCATTGAAACAGTGAGGCTAAATCAGTTTAGTGAATCATAAGCATCTTCATTTAGCAAGGATTTATGTGTGCCAGGCACTGTGCTCACTCTTACTTTAAGTTTGTGCAGTAAAGCATAGTGCATAAGACGTGGCCTCTGGAGCAGACTGCTGGGTTCAATTCTCAGCTGTGCTGCTTGCCAGGTTTGTGACCTTGAGTGAATTACTTAACCCCTTTGATCTTCAGTTTCCACATCTATAAAATGGGGATAATAAGAGTCCCTCTCACAGGATCATTTTAAGGATTTAGTGAATTACAGTGTGTAAAGTACTTAGAAGAGTGCCTAGTTCACAGTAGGTGCTCTGTCAGTGTTAGCTTTCATTATTATTAATAATAAATCCTCACAATAGTCCCCGAGGGATGTACTATTGTTATTCTTCTATGAGAGGTGACAAAACTGAAGCTTGAATAAATTGAATGATTGCCTAAGCTCATGCTTGCTGCCAGTGAATGATCAAATTAAAATCTGTATCAGACTGCCTCACCCTGGAGCTGGTCTTCTTAACTACTATAGGTTCCCATCCTTTTTGGGAACAGAAGCTGATTTCCTGGTTCCCAAAGCCTGGTGCTGAGGCTGAGCAAAGGAGGAAGGGGACAGTGAGAGCCAGCTGCCCTTCTTCTTCTCTTGGCCACTGCAGCAGACCTTAGACCAAGGGAAGACTAAGGACAAAGGCACCTGACCAGAGAAGGGGTGTTTGGGGAGATCTCAATAGATTTTGAGCTCCTGCTTGGGTACTGTGGACTTAAGCTCCCAAACGTTCTGACTCTCAGACACTTTGACCTGTTTCAGAAGAACTGCTTACCTGGGTCTGATTTTCTCTTTCTCATTTGCAATGTAAACCCACCTCCCCGAGCCCCACATGGCCTTCAGGGCAGTCAGACTCACTGTGGCCAGAAAAGACAGCTGTCTCGAGGCTGGCCCCTTTGTTTGGGAGAAGCTGGAATATCAGCAGTAATCCCCGATTCGCAGTGATAATCAGCTCCCCTGTCTGGACGGTCAGGCCTGAGCAAAATAACAAGTGGGGCCGCACCTGTTCTGGGGGTCTGGCACTGGTAAAGCAAGCTGCTATGAATGGCCCAAGCACCCCACACAAGCAGCAGCTGCTGCCTGGAATCAGAGCTTTGTTAGCATAAGAATGGAGCCTGCCACGCCAGCCAGCCAGCCAGCCAGCCAGTCAGTCAGCCAGCCAGCCAGCCTGCCAGCTAGCTTCCTCTCCCCCTCCTCCCCATCTTGCCTCAGAACATCAAATGGGCCACCCTCATTGTGGGCAGACTGGATTTGCGTTTCTCTTCTCAACTGCATTGATCCATTTTTTATTTGTGAGGGAAAGAACATTTTCCGTTCTTCAGACATGGCCCAGGTAGAGGAATATTCTGTAGATCTACTCACTACTCACAATGTTCTCATTCTAGGACAAGGGGAGCACAGTACACAACTCAAGAGGCACACTGCACACAGACTACAATGTGAACAGTGCTCCCTGGGGGATATGCAGTGCACAGTCTGTGCAGCCCTGCTCCAGGGGCAAATATAAGCCAGAGGATTTCCATATAAAGGTCTCTTGTCTCTTGCCACTCAAAGTGTGGTCCATGGACCTGCTACATCAAGCAGCATCTGGACGCTTGTTAGAAATGCAGAAAGCTCAGGCTCCACCCCAGACCTACGGAGTCAGCAATTTGAATTTAGCAAGACCTTCTGGTGATTCATGCATATGTTAGAGTTTGAGATGTACTGGGCTGGAAAACGTGGTCTTGGATCTCACATTTTCTCATACTTGAAAATGCTTGAGCTTTGAATCAGAAAAACTATGGTTCAAACCTTAGCTTCAATGATTACTTGGGGTGTGACTGCAATCAAGTGACTTAACCTTCTTGAACTCAGTTTTCTCATTTGTAAAAGGGCAAAAATTATAGTAATGATAGGTTCATTGTGGGGATAACTAACAAAAATGTGTATGAAAGTGACTAGCAAGCAGTTTGGCATGTGGTCATGTTTCAGTGAATAGCTCTTATTATTATTTTTCTTCCCGGTATACAACACTACCCTACTAACTACAGATGATTTGGATGTTGACTTGCCCAGGTGTATCAGGAAAGCTCCTTTACTTCTCCTCACGCTCTATGGGAACTTAAAGCAGTAAGTTTAATTAATTATAACATCTCAGACTGATAAAGCACTTTGAACTTTTGAAAGCATTTTCATAGCAATTATCTCCTAGCATCAAAGACTCAAGGTATCAGAACTGAAAATAATCCTAGAGATCATTTGGTCCAACATCATTCTGTGTTCAAATGAGAATTGTTCAATGACTTGCCCAAGGTCATACACAAAGTTGAGCTGCACAATCAGCGCTAGAACCTGATAAGAACCTAATTTTCAATTCAGTGCTTTTACTTACCAGCAGTTTTAATAAGACTATTTGCTTAGGGAACAATGACACCAGAGGCTCAGGTCAGTCAAGCCTGGGCATGGCCATAGACTCACTCACCATGAACATTCTCTGAACTGTACAAATTAAGGCAATTTTATAGTATGGGCCTGGGAACCACCAGATTTATCAATGGCAAATTTCCCTTTTTATACGTAAGAGTGTGCATTTTCCCCTTTCCTGGATGCAGATGAAAAGCCTAAAGCCTGAGCTTAATCACAGTTTGGAAGAGTAAATGAGGTCACCTAAGCTGCCCTGAGAACAAAGAGCTCACTGGGAATTAGTTCCCATGGGGACCACAGCATGAGGACTGGACAGGATGTCTTAAGGTTCTCCCAGTTCTTATAAAGGCAACAGAGTTTCATTTCATGAAGTAAACATGTAACAATCTTTAATTCAATTGAATATTCTGCAGCTTTTAAACAGGCTCTTCAATCACCCAGGAGTATATTAGACATATATTAAGTAGAAAATGTAAATTATAGAACTGCATGCAATTTCATATCTTGCACTGACCAGGGATAGTGCCTGCATCAAGGCTACGCTTGTTCTTTGGGCAGAGTTCTGAATTTCATGTATATAACAGGCACTAGCAATCCCAAAGACAGAGAAAGGGCCTTACAACACACAAAGGGTTACATCAAACTGTGAGAGGCCTCATTCTGGGCCTTGCAACCAAATCAATATATCTGGAGGGGATACAGTTCCTGGACACAAGGCCTGTGAAGCTTTTACATTCTTGATGCCAGAGATACCCTTCTGTTCCTGATAAATACTGAGCTTGTTAGTTATGAAGGTTAACATCAATGGCATTCAAATTTTTCTTTTAGCTGTAGAATTTTCACTCTAATGGAAAATATCTTCAGAGGCCAGGATGATAAACAGATATAAAGCACAGCTGTCCTAGTTAAATTAGAGGCTTGGCCCTGTTATGTGGCCTGCTCAGCCTGCTGCCCCCAACTTCACTCCAGAACACACAGGGATGCATGAAGTATAACTTGAACACCACTGCTATAAGTCCCTGGGAGTCATTAATGATTAATGGCATAGGAGCAGGTAAATAACATGGTAAGTTTGCGTGGTAGAAGATTATTCAACTTTGCAAGACAACTGGAAGGAGGCTGTTATAATGCCAGGAAATCCAGTTAGGAAGATATTGTAGTGGTCCAGATGAGAGATGATGAGAATCTAGAGATTTGGCAGTCAAGATGCAGAGGAGCAAACAGATAACAAAGATTTTAGAGGTAGCCTTGGGAGGGTTGGTAATTGTGGAGGGTGAGGGAGATGAAGGCGGAATTTTGGATGACTACACTTTTTGATTTGGTGGAGTATTTATAAAAAATCAAGTGAAGTTTGGGACACATTGACTTTGAGGTTCCTGTGGAAGTTCCAGGCAGAGACAGTCCATAGGCAGTCTGATAAACAAATCTAGGGTTCAGGAGAGAGATCCGTGATGGGGGTAATATATCTGGGAGTCATGAGCTGGTGATAGTTAAAGCCAAAGGCATGGATAACATTGCTGAGAAAAAATGTGAAGTAGTAACAAGAGATTCTCATATTTTTCCAAACTCATATTTCAAGTCTGGGACAAGGAAGAACTCAAAAAGCTGCCAAGTAGGAGGTAAATCAAGAAAAGATCTCTCTCAAAGAATGCATGAAAGAACAGATTTTCAGGAAGACACGCAGTATAAAATTAATGACTCAGAAACACCAAGTAACTAAAAAGACTGAGAACTGTTCATTAGATTTGTCACTTTGGAAATCACTGGTATCCACAGCAAAAATGTGTTTCATGAAAGCAGAAACCAAATTCCAGTGGACTTAAAAAGTGAATGGAAGGTGAGAGAATGGGGATTAGCTAGGTAGACTCTTTTTTTCAAGAAGCTTGGCTGTGAAGAGAAGAAGAGACATAGGGCAGTAGCTAGTGTTGAAGAGAAGGTTTTTTAAAGACAAAAGAGATTGTAGATATTTTGAAAGAGCCAGTGGTAAGATGTTGAAGATCTACAAGAATGAGGAAAGCTTTGGAAGTGCCACAGGAGACAATAGTATAAAAAGTGGCTACAGATACACCTAGGTTTGAGGTAGAAGGGCAGGAATTTGGGGTCCTAAAAGCCACCATTTTCTCTATTAAATGGAAAAAGAAGACCCCTTTAGGAGAGACAGAGACAGAAGTGAGGTTGAAGTCTACAGAAGGGTGATGCAGGTTGGTTTAACATAATAGAAAGGTGATATGTAGCTTACTAAGGTCACTTTGTAAGATTTCCAAGCAATTTACAGGGGGCATTACTAAGGTCACTTTGTAAGATTTCCAAGCAATTTACAGGGGGCAGTCGAGATTTGGTTTTCTGCTCAGATGCCAAAATATAGAAATGAAGAGGCAGATGCTGGATTAGTCCAGAGGTTCTCAATCTGGTTGCCCATCACAATCACGTGGGGAGCATTAAAATACCTATATCCAGACCCCATCCTAAACCAGGGAAATCAGGTATCAGTCTTTTTTTAAATATATTTTATTGCACTTTAGGTTCTGGGGTACATGTGCAGAACATGCAGAATTGTTGCATAGGTTCATACATGGCAATGTGGTTTGCTGCCTCCATCCCCATCACCTATATCTGGCATTTCTCCCCCATATTATCCCTCCCCAACTCCCTACCCACTGCTGTCCCTCCCTAGTCCCCAAAACAGACCCCAGTGTGTGATGCTCCCCCCTCCCTGTGTCCATGCATTCTCATCGTTAAACACCCGCTTATGAGTGAGAACATGCGGTGTTTGATTTTCTGTTCTTGTGTCAGTTTGCTGAGAATGATGATTTCCAGATTCATCCATGTCCCTACAGAGGACACGAACTCATCGTTTTTTATGGCTACATAGTATTCCATAGTGTATGTGTGCCACATTTTCCTTATCCAGTCTATCATCGATGGGCACTTGGGTTGTTTCCAGGTCTTTGCTATGGTAAACAGTGCCACAATGAACATACATGTGCATGTGTCTTTATAATAGAACAATTTATAATCCTTTGGATATATACCCAGTAATGGGATTGTTGGGTCAAATGGAATTTTTATTTCTAGGTCCTTGAGGAATCGCCACACTGTCTTCCACAATGGTTGAACTAATTTACACTCCTACCAACAGTGTAAAAGTGTCCCTATTTCTCCACATCCTCTCCAGCATCTGTTGTCTCCAGATTTTTTAATGATCGCCATTCTAACTGGCATGAGATGGTATATCAATGTAGTTTTGATTTGCATTTCTCTAATGACCAGTGATGATGAGCATTTTTTCATATGTTTGTTGGCCTCATATATGTCTTCTTTTGAAAAAGTGTCTGTTCATGTCCTTAACCCACTTTCAAATGGGTTTGTTTGTTTTTTCATGTAAATCTGTTTTATTTCTTTGTAGATTCTGGATATTAGCCCTTTGTCAGATGGGTAGATTGCAAAAACTTTTTTCCCATTCTGTTGGTTCTGATTCACTCTAATGATTGTTTCTTTTGCTGTACAGAAGCTCTGGAGTTTAATTAGATCCCATTTGTCTATTTTGACTTTTTTGTTGCCAATGCTTTTGGTGTTTTAGTCATGAAGTCCTTGCCTATGCCTATGTCCTGAATGGTTTTGCCTAACATTTTCTTCTAGGGTTTTTATAGTGCTAGGTTTTATGTTTAAGTCTTTAATCCATCTGGAGTTAACTTTAGTGTAAGGTGTCAGGAAGGGGTCCAGTTTCTGTTTTCTGCACATGTCTAGCCAGTTTATCCAACACCATTTATTAAACAGGGAATTCTTTCCCCATTGCTTGTTTTTGTCAGGTTTGTCAAAGATAAGATGGTTGTAGATGTATGGTGTTGCCTCTGAGGGCTGTGTTCTGTTTCCTTAGTCTATATCTCTGTTTTGGTACCAGTACCATGCTGTTTTGATTACTGTAGCCTTGTAGTATAGTTTGAAGTCAGGTAGCACGATGCCTCCTGCTTTGTTCTTTTTGCTTAGGATTGTCTTGGCTATGCGGGCTCTCTTTTGGTTCGTATGAAGTTTAAGGTGTTTTTTTTCCAGTTCTGTGAAGAGGGTCATTGGTAGCTTGATGAGTTTAGCATTGAATCTATAAATTACTTTGGGCAATATGGCCATTTTCATAATATTGATTCTTTCTAACCATGAGCATGGAATGTTTTTCCATCCGTTTGTGTCCTCTCTCTATTTCCTTGAGCAGTGGTTAGCAGTTTTCCTTGCAGAGGTCCTTTACATCCTTTGTTAGTTGTATTCCTAGGCATTTTATTCTCTTTGTAGCAATTGTGAATGGGAGTTTGCTCATGATTTGGCTCTCTGTTAGTCTGTTATTGGTGTATAGGAATGAGTGTGATTTCCGCACATTGATTTTGTATCCTGAGACTTTGCTGAAGTTGCTTATCAGTTTAAGGAGATTTTTGGCTGAGACGATGGGGTCTTCTAAATATACAGATCATGTAGTATGCAAATAGAGACAATTTGACTCCTCCTTTCCTAATTGAATACGCTTTATTTCTTTTTTTTTTTTTTTTGCCTGATTGCTCTGGCTAGAGCTTCCAATACTATATTGAATAAGAGTGGTGAGATATTGGCTGTGGGTTTGTCATAAATAGCTTTTATTATTTTGAGATATGTTCCATCGATACCTAGTTTATTGAGAGTTTTTAGCATAAAGCACTGTTGAATTTTGTCGAGGCCTTCTCTGCATCTATTGTAGAAAATCATGTGGTTTTTGTCTTTGGTTCTGTTTATGTGGTGGATTACGTTTATAGACTTGCATGTGTTGAACCAGCCTTGCATCCCCCGGGATGAAGCCTACTTGATCGTGATAGATAAGGTTTTTGATGTGCTTGTTGCAATCGGTTTGCCAGTATTTTATTGAAGATTTTTGCATCTATGTTCATCATGGATATTGGCCTGAGGTTTTCTCTTCTTGCTTAGTCTCTGCCGGGTTTTGGTATCAGGATGATGTTGGTCTCATAAAATGATTTCGGAAGGATTCCCTCTTTTGGGATTTTTTGGTATCAGTATGTTTCTAAGCATCCCAGGTTATTCTCATGTGCAGACAGGAACAAGGTCCACTAGAATGATCTATGGTTTGTGTTTTGCTAAACCACTATAATATAGGTTTAACCAGGAAAAAGAAAATTACACATGAGAATGGCTGGAAAAGATGCACTATGGAATTTAGGAGGGAGAGGGAAGCCAGGAGGGCTAACATCCTAGAAGACTTCTGTAGAATCAAAAGATGAGATATTTAGATGAAATGAAAGAGAAATTATAATTAGAATGAAGGAGCTGGATATATAAGCTCTCACAATTGAAATACTAGAGTATAAGATTTCAGAGGTAGAACAGTTTGGGGACAAATCCAGGAGCTGGAAACGGGTACAGGTTATCAAAAGAGGAACAGAGATGAAAGTGAGTGGAGATAAGTGATATCAAGGAAACTTCAAATAAAAGTCAGACCCTACGTCATTCCCTACCCAGAACACTCCCCTCCAGTGGCTTACCATCTCATTCAAAGTAAGAGCCAGTGGCCTTAAAATTTCCTGTAAGGCCTAATACCGACCTGTCCCCCATGTTACCTCCTGGACCTCACCTTCTAACTCAGCTTAAGCTAGACTTGCCTCCTCAAAGCCAGGTACACTCCTGTCTCAGGACATTTGTACTTGCTGTTCTCTATGTTTATAATGCTTTCCCTCAAGATATTTGCAAGGGCAGCTCAGTGAAGGCTATCCTTGTTGAAATTTATTATTTTATATTTAAAAGTGATCCCTGTCTCCCAGCATTCCCTATCATCCTCTTGCTTAAATTTTTCCAAATGCTTATTACCATTTATTTGCCTACAGATTAGTTGATTGTCTCCCTCACTGGACCCTCCTGATAGTAAGACTCTTGAGGCAAGGATTTTGTCCATTTGTTCACTGCTCCATACCTAGCACTTACTTCACAACAATGCCTGGTGCATAGGCATTCCATAAATATTTGTCAAAGTAATGAAGGAATCATAAATCCAGAATGTTGGATCAATTGTCAACAAGGGCACTATAGTCCTCCAGGAGAAAAGGAGGACTTAGGTTGGAGAGGAAACTGATAAACCAAATATTAAACATTTAGAAAAAGTGGGGGTGCATGAGGAAGACAAGAATTGACAAAGAAAAGAGTGGGCAGTAGAGATGTCATGACATTTCCAGGGAGCACTGATGCCATTTTATTTAATTTTATTTTTAAACCAATTTATTTTTTTAAAGAAAATCAATGAATTTAGTTTGCATTTAATTTTGTTATCTGTTGGCTTTTTTTCCTTCTTTTTCAGGATGAACATGAAAGACCTAAAAATAGTTCTGGGGAAATAGGAGAGTGTGGCTATTACCCCTCAGCTCTGTAGAATGTGCAACCCAGGAGAATGAGTGGCTTACACTTGATTAGCTTCAAGAGAACTGATGTGTCAGTTAAGGCAAGCAGGTATCGAGTGGTGTGAAAACCTGATGCCATATTAGCATCATCTGGAGTAGCTCTAAAAAGTATGGAAACCCAGGTCCCTCTTCAGGCCAAATGAATCAGAATCTCTAGGGATGGGGTCCAGGTTTCAGTACCTATTAAAAAGCTCCCCAGGTGACGCTAACATGTAGCCAGCACTGTGATGTGCTGAGGTAGTTTATACTAAACAAGGGTGAAGGACCAAGGGAGTTTGTTGATATGCAACATAGATCTCAAAGGATACAGACTGAAAGCCTGAGAGAGAGGATAGGTTGTAAAGAGAAAGCAAAAACATGTATGAGGATGAAAATCCCCAGGAGAGGAAAGGAACTTACATTTGGGGTAGTTGCAGTGGATGGCACAAATGGAGAGGCATTATGGGGGAATTAAGATGTCTCAAAACACTGAGTAGATCCTTTTGGGAGGAAATCATTGAAGTGAAGTTGTCCCAGAGTTAAAACCAACAGCCTGAACAACTCAGGCTTTTAGGCTACTTCTAGTCTTCTGCTCTGTAAATCCTGAGCTAGCCTACACACTCCCATGAAACCATTCTTCTGTAACTCCATAGCCTGTACTGCACTGCTGAAGGATGTTATGCAGAGCAAATTTAGGTGTGTCTTATGTATCATGCTCACATGGCAGGAGTTATTCAAAAAGTGATTAATGATTGAAGTTCAAAGTCTGTATCAAGGAATATGTGCCATTGAGTGTCTGACATTTATTTTTTAAAAAGCATAATCCAGAGTCATGTCCCATGCCTTGACAAGAAAAGTAAAGTTGAAAGAGAAATGAACCTCTTTCTTTAGTTAATCAATCAGTCAGCATTTAATACATCAGATCTTGGGTGCTTTGGGGGATACAGAGATGAGTAAGACACAGCCACTGTCCTCAAGGAGCTTAAAAACTACCTAGGGAGAAAACAAATGCACTCATGTTAACTATCATCAAAACAAGGTAACATAGCTTATATGCTGAATGAGTATTTTAGACTGAATATGGCACAGGATGAGAGCTCAACTCAATCTGCTTCAGGATACTTCCCCATGTCCATAAATGGACACCATCTATCACGTTATTCAAGCCAAAAATATGGAAGTCTTCCTCAATTCCTCTCTCCTCTTAGTCCCTGTATCCAGTCTAGTAGCAAGCCCTTTTGAAACATATGCTGTGTTTGCTCTTCTCTTCATGGCCACTGTCACCTCTAGTCCAGGCCACCACCATCTCTCTTCCTGGACTACTGTCATGACCTCCTAGCTTGCCCCTCTTTCTCTTATTGCCACTCTTAAGTTCTGTTTATACAGTGGCAAGAGTGATACTGTAAAACTAATGTAAAACATTACCTTAATTCTATCCTCAAACACTTCAGTGGCTTCCCCTCTGCTCTTGGCCTAAAAAAGGGAACTCATTACCATGGCCTGCAAGGCTCTGCATGGTCTCCAAACTCATGGAGCATCACTTTCTCCAGTTCACTCTCTTTTTAGTCACTTGAATGTGGAAAGCCCACCTCAGGGTGTCTGCACGAAATACTCTTTGTTAATAGTTATTCATCTTTCAGGCCTCAGGTTAGATGTCATTTCCCCAGAAAGGCCTTTCTTCATGCTCCCCCACCTTCTCAATGAAGTCTTCCCTGCTATTGTCTGTCATACACTGTACTTTTCCTTCACAGCACATACTGTAATTTATAATTATATATGTCTAGTTTATTTGTTTAATGTTTTGTCTCCTCCATTAGCCCATACGCTTCATGAGGGTAGGGATTATGTCTGTTTTACTCAAGTAATATTCCGAATGTCTAGCACAGTACCTAATGTATAGTAAGTAATCAACATGTGTCATTGGGATGAAAGGATGAATGAATAAAGAAATAAAAGAAAGAAGTGGCATGATCTGAGAAGGATTTTTTAGAGAAGACCAAGTAGGAAAACACCACAATAAAGGCATGCAAATTTGTGTGAAAGGTGAGTTCTGGGAATGGGAATAGCTCAGTGTGGCTGGAGTATGGGGTCGTTGTTTAGCAAATACTATAAACGATGTATGCTATAGTCATTAATAGTGATAGAGTTGAAAGCCTAAAACTCCAGGCTAAGAAACATGACCTTTATGTCTGTCATACACTGTACTTCCACCATGTCTCTACTCCAGCCTGATCCCAGATGTCCCCAAAACAACCCAGGGTAAGAAAGATGCACCACTCCTTCTCCTATCACCAGCCATGTCCAGGGTCCCTGCAAGATTCAGAATTAGCAATGTCTACTGTACCACAAGCACATAGTGAGAAAGTGGAAAGAAGTGGTGAGGAAGGACTTGTAAAAGTACATCCAAAGTCCTCTTGGGTCATGCAACCTTTCTGAATATTCCATAAGTAAGAGGGTTCTCATCCCAGCCCTTTACAACCAGAGGGCTAGAAATGTCTCTATTATTACTAATTATTATTAGCAATATCTCTATTAGTAATAATTAATATTTCTATTAGTAATATTAGCTATCTAATTAATATTAGACAAAAATATTGTTAGAAAGATCTCTATTACTAATAATAGACATCTATTACTAATAATAGATGTCTATTATTAGTAATAGAGATCTTCTAGCCTCTGGTTGTAAAGGGCTGGATAATCTTCATAAGGTTATGAAGATTAAATAAAAAAATATATGAGGCAGTTAGCATAGTACCTAGCACATGGTAAGCACTCAATATACATTAACTGCTATTATAATTCCTCATCTGGAAAACAGGGATAATAGTGCCTGCCTCACAGGGTTTTTGTGACGATTAAATGAGATAATACATGTAAATGCTTAGCATAGTGCCTAGGACATAATAAGCACACAATAAGTGTTAGCTATAATTATAATTACTCATAGAAGTAAAAGTAGCAGGAACAATAATATGATACAGTTCAGGTCAGAAACCATGAAGGCATGAACTAAGGCAGAGACATTGGGGAATCCGATGACGTTGTAATTTCCCTGAAATGGTCACTTTGGGGCCCCAGAGAGTTGGATTAATGTATAGAGAAAGGCCCAGCGATCAGTACACAGCCATTGGTGGGTAGGGCAGGTTGCTTTGTCACCAGGCTGAGCTAGGTGATATCCTAGGAGGTGGCCCTCCACAAAGCAGGCCCTGTCACCAGGGCTCAATTCCTAGCCCTATTCATCAGGTAGAGAATTGTCACTATGGCAGGATCTGGTTGACTTACTCAACATATTATTTGGGGAGGAGACGAAGGGCTCTCTGACCATTTGTCTTGGAGGAATGTATGGCTGGTGGAGCTGACAGGGGAGGCGTGGGGAGGGCAAGACAGAATTTTGTGCTGCATGGGGACAGGCTCCCGTGGAAGTTGTAAAGCAGGATCTGCTTTGTTCCCATTTTTGTCACTGTGTGAACCGTTTTCAAGCTCAAGGAATCAGCTGCCTTCCACAAGCAGCCCTTGTGCAGTGCTTTTGCAAGAAGCCCCTTCAGTCTTGGGGCCTCCCCATGCAAAAAGGCCATCTCATCTATTTACCCCAAACAAGGGAAAATGGTGATAATAGTACATCACAGGCACCAGAAATATTTCCTGGGATGGGAGCTAAGCCCATAGGTGCCTATGGCTGAAGGAAATAGAAAAGCAGGGACCAAAGGACCTACAAGGTCTCTGAGGATGGCAACTGACTGATAATAGCAATAGTTTATTGAGCACTTCCGTGTACCAGGTGGTGTACTGATAACTTTGCAGGAATTATCCTATTTATTCCTCAAGAAATCCTAAAAGGTAGCTACTATTATTATCCCCCATTACACAAGTGAAGAAACAGAGGTTTAGAGAGGCTAAATGACTGTCCAAAGTGCCTGAGGCAGGATTCAAACGTCTTCATGCATTCGGAACACTAATAATTGACAAATAAACACTATCTATTGGACAGACATAGATTATCTCTTTGATTCCTCACCACAACTCTGTGAGGTAAGTACTAATACTACTTTTCCATTTTACAGAGCCAAGGCAGTTAGGTGGTTAAGAAACTTTTCAAGACCACACAGCTAGCAGAAAGTTAGCGGGGATTAAACTTAAGCAAGTGATGTTTGAACCTTTACCCTACCCTCTCTTTGCTCCAAAACAGCTCTTTTGCCAGGGAAAACATGAAGACATCCACAGTCATATATCTTGGACCTCTTTTCTTTCAAAGTAGTCTGTTTCAGTGGACTGATTGCTCCAAGTTTTCCACAGATAAAGGAGAATTAGAATCATTGCAGATGGAAGAACTGAGGTCTAAAGAGGCAGAGTGACTTATCTGGCATTAGACATGGAACAGACAATTGAGGCCTTGCAAGACTGTAGTTCCTTGGTTTCTCCTTTTCTTTTCTTTTTAATCAAGAGACAGGGTGTCACTCTGTTGCCCAGGTTGGAGGGTAGTGGCACAATCATAGCTCACTGAAGCCTCAAACTCCCGGGCTCAAGTGATCCTCCCACCTTAGCCTCCCTAGTAGCTAAGGTGCACTACAGGTGTGCACCCCCATGCCCGGCTCGTCCTTAGTTTCTTGCTGCCTATTGACTATCATGACTGGAAATGGCAATAAAGAGGACAGATACTGCGGAAAATCGGTGCAAGTCCTCCCCTCGAGGGCTCCAATTGGAAGGGAATTTTTAAGAGAAATTATAGCCAATAGAAGATCTTTCTAGGAAAGAGCCATGGAAAAGAATACAAATGGTCTGTTTTGTGCAGTGATGTTAAATTGCTCAATACCCTATACTACAGTCAAATTAAAAAGTTGGGCTACTTCAAAAAGGGCATTAGGTTAGGGTTTAAGGACGGACTTGGTCCCATATGTATAGTCTGGAAATTGCAGTGCATACTTTGGTTATGTTCATGAGTTTGAATTGTATAAATCCTAGTTCAATGAGTCTGTATTGGTGGATGCCAAATACCCTTTGCTGCATGCTACAAGTTTGATAATGAGAGATCAGACAGGAAGAACTCGAGTGAGCTGGAAACCCAATAATCTAAGCCAACAACACTGTTGTTCATGTTATTCTGGGCCTTCCCCCTAGTTATCTTCCCCCACCCAGGCCCCCTTTAGCTGAAAACATCCAGGAAGTCACTTCCTACCTCCCAGAGGTCCTCTACACCCTTGGCATTACTCTCCTGTTGGGAGTAGGAGGAGGAAAACAAAGAGTATGTTCCATATTCCCATGATTTCTGAAGCTAACAATAGTCATGAGGATTTCAGGAATTTATCTCTCAATGACAGTATTTAGAGATTTACTCAGTTATCAATTCATAAGAATCAAAACTAATCTCTGAGCCCCACCCCCTACAATGATACATAATAACTCTGGCAACATTGTGTTGCCATTAAAATGAATGTCCCCTTTTTTTCCTGGTGTTTATTGTTACTTCAAGGCTCATACTAGTCACACCCAAGAAGATCTGTTGCCTCATACATTCCCCTTTGGTGTAACAGAGTCTTATTTCCATGGGGAGCCCTTAATAGTAGAATACTCTGTTTAACCATTCAGACCCCTAGACCATACAGACAGACTCACTTTGCTGCTCACCATCTAAGTGAACTTGTGCAAATCAGCCACTTAGCTGCTCTGAGTCTTAGTTCCCTTCTCTGTAAAATGGAATGCTAACAGTATTAACCTAATAGAGCTGTGGAGAAAATTAAATGAGACAACACATGCAAAGAGCAGTGCAATCCCTGAACATTTAATAAATGGAAACTATATATAAAAAGAAACACTTGCTGTCTCTGAAAGTTTGCCTTAGAGAAGCATTTCCCTGGCTCCAACTACTCCCATAATGAAGTGAAGAGCTGAAAGCTGGAGCAGAAGGAAATAGTGGGACAAGTGGGTGTACATTAGTGCCGACTCCTTTCCTTTGGCATTTAGAAGGTAGGATGGTATCAAGAGAGTGCCTATGGCTGAAGGAAATAGGATCAGTGAGATCAAGGGAAAGTGGGAGAAACCCACTGCAACACTGAGAGCTTAATGAAGGGAAGAGGAACAAAAGTTGAAAAAGTCAAAGAGGGGATAGAATTTTGAAATGAGATTCAAAGGAAAGCCTGGGCCAAAACAATTTAAGAGTTATGGAAATCACTGTGTCCTCTCTCGGTAATGCTTCTCCTCAAGGTATTGTGCCAAAGACCTGAAATACACTCATTACTGAACGATTGGTCAGTTTGTTCCTCCAAACTCGCTCCTTACAAAGAACACTGTGCTCTTCATTCACCTCTGCAAAAACAGCCCCAGGGGAGCTAGGCCAAAGCCAGCCTCCCCAAGTGCAGTTTCATATCATAGATTTCTAAGCCAGAGCTCCTAGGTGACCTGGACTTCCCACTTTTGAAAATGGTTTCATTCCCTCAAGCCAGAAAGCACCAGGAGATCTTGCCTCCTGAAAGTTACCTCTGGAGGGTGTTCCAGTCTCCTCTGAAATCACCTAAGAAGCTAGTTAACAAATAGATTTCCTGAGTCTATTCTTGGAGTTTCAGATTCAACTGGTTGATGTGGGGCCTTCAAAATATGTTTCAAAAGTGTCCCCAGGTGATTCTGTCACAAAGCAAGCTTTGACTTTGGAGATGAGAATATCTTGCTTAAGTTGAAGGAATTACAATATGGATCATCGATTCCTAATGATGCCCTCATTTTATATGTCAGAAACCTGAGTCTCAGAGACATTTAAGCACTAGTTCAGGGTCACACAGCTAATTAATAACAAAACCAGAACTTAAACCCTGGACTTCTGCCTCCCAATTTACTGTAAGTTCCATTTACCAACTTTCTTTGCTTCTTTGTTAATGAGGTTTTTATTTTTGGATTAAGTATGGAGACAGCCAACCCCTCCCAGTTCTAATCAGAGTTAAAAAAACAATGTTACCTTTGCAGAATAATTGATTAGAAAAGAAAAACATGAGAATCCCCCAATTCTACTGGAAGCACCAAGCATAGTTTTAAAAGGAAAGAAGACCTTTCCTCTTATAACCGTCAAAAAGTATAAATGTATCATATGATTTATGCATAGAAACTATATTAGTGGCTATGATGTTTCAGTTTTAAATTATTTGGCAATTAAAAGAGAAACCCTAACTTTAAAACAGGATATTCATCAGCATAACAACTAAAACCACTTTTTTCAAGGCAGCAAAATTTAATAATTATATTATCTGGCCATCAGTTCCTCTGTGAGCTATGCTTACCATAGTCCAAATCCTTAAAAGGGGAGAAAAATAGACAAATATTAGATACAATCTAAAGCCATTTGCCAAATACCAAGATTTTGAGGTAAGTGGAAAGCCATAACTCATAATCGTCAGTAGTTCAAGTAATCTAAATTATTCCTTTGGGGACAATAACCAACCCATTTTCTGACAGCTCAAAAGCATCTCTGGGGTGGGCTGTGTCAGTACCACACTAGGTAAAGTAAATAATGGTAAGGACAAAGGGCATTATTAAACCTATTAAATTAGGAAGCTTCACTTCAAAGGCACCTACATATATCCCTAGAGGACAGAAGTTGCCAAATCTTTAGCTAGCAAGTGTTAGGAGGTATGTCAGATCCTTTTCCAGCAGTGTCCAACTCTTGGAGCATTTCTCCTTTCCAGATGTGTTCTCTATCTGTAAAATGGGTAAGCAACAACTATGACCACTTTTTCATGTTCCCCCATTACCCTGCCACCTACAAAGGATTTTAGGTTGCTACTGTGCTCTTCAGACAAGACAACATCCATAAGCTGCATAAACTACCACTCAGATTTCCATCTTCTAATCCGCAGACCCTACCCTTGGCCTAAAGCACACATAAAAACACCCTTGACCATAGTTGGATACTGGCAGAAAACAGGCACAAGAAGATGAAGCAAGCCCAGGCAGAGTGAGGGAAAAGCTATACCTGTACCTGTTTGCCACTATTCCCTTTGCAGAGGGTGACATCACTGTTTATTTCTGTTAGAATAACTTCTCACGGGAGGACCTCAAACTTATCCTCTTTGCAGGAAGCCAAGTTAGAGAGAAACTGATTCCTACTCACCACTCAGCCTTCAGAAAGTTCTGGAACCAATCTGGCTGACTTCAGAGATCAGTGAAGATGCAACAGTAGCTTTTTTCCAAGTGTCTTAAGATGAGATATAGCTCTAAAGTTAGTTCATCATTGCCTGCTGTTGTGGATGCTGCCAGCAGAGATGACCCTAAGTGGTCATTCATTTCACAGTGAATTTAGAGGGGTTTGATGTTGGAAAATGCTTTCGCCACAGTTCTAGTTAGAAATGAATTAAAGAGCATGTTTGCTTAAATAATTGAAGGTGAAACATGTATTACAGGTGTTCCATGTGCAGTTAGGTATTTCTGCTCCCAGCCTTTCCTGTTGTCAAATATAAACTTCAGCCCAGCATTTGATTTAAGAACCAAAACCTGAATTATCAGAAGACATCAGAATGAGGGGGAAAAATGTACTTGTGTACACTCTAGTTGGAGTGCAACTTGCCAGAAACATTTTAGAAAGCAATTTGGCAATATCCAGAAAAATATTAATTGAACAAATCTAATCGTAGGAATTTATCTTAAGGAAATAATCAGCCAACAGTATATAACATAGTGCAAGGATATCCAATTGTAGTGTTGTTTGCTTATAAAGGAGTAGATTGAAAATTGTCAATTAAAAAACTCATAAACATTTCTATACAGCAAAAGACATCCAAATCAAAGTTAAAAGACAAATGATAAACTGTTGAATATATTTGCAACATAGAGAACAGTTAATAGTTACTATCCAAAATATTCAGAGATCCTCGTTATCAGAAGCAGAAAGAACAACTCAAAAAAAAAAAAAAAAAAAAAAAAAAAAACAGGCAAAGGATATGAAATGGCAACACAGAAGAAATACAGATGGCCAAAAAACACATGAAAAGATGTTCAACCTCACTAATACTCAAAGAAATGCAAAGAGAAAAGATTTTTTTTCAGTCTTCACATTGTCTAAGATTAAAAAGATCAATAATATCTGAAATTGGTGAGGAAGAGTGTGGGTAAATGGCCATTATTGATGGGAAGGTAAATTGTGATAGCCTTTCTGGGAAGCAGTTTGTCAGGCTTTATTAAAATCAAAGATGTGCAAATCAAACTGTGAACCAGCAACTTTACTACTTTGAATTTATATGACAAAATTGCTCACAGTGGTATGCAGAGATGTACGTACAAGCAGGTACATTTCACCAATATTTAATAATGTAAAAAGAATCAGAAATAATGTAAAAATGCATCAACAAAGGTTGGATTAAAGAGATTATATTACAATCATATAGTAGAATACTATACAGTTATTTATAAGAATAAAATACACAGGGAGGGGAACATCACCCACTGGGACCTGTCTCGGGTGGGGAGCAAGGGGAGGGAGAGCATTAAGACAAATACTTAATGCATGCGGGGCTTAAAACATAGATGACAGGTTCATAGGTGCAGCAAGCCACCATGGCACATGTATACCTATATAACAAACCTGCACATTCTGCACATGTATCCCAGAATGCAAAGTAAAATAATAATTAAAAAAAGAATGAAATAACTAGATGTATACTGGCAAAAATATCTTCAGACATATAGTTCAGTAAAAAGCATTCTGTAGAACAGCATATGGTCACATCTTTGATTATTTTATGTACACGAATATATATATGAATATTCATAAAAACATGCACAACATGATACATACCAACCTGTGGACATGGTGGGGGATCAGTGTTAGAGAGTCAAGAACATTCTACATCACATCTCTATTTTTATAAGCAAGAATGAGATGTGTTCTTTTGATAATAAAAATGCTTTTGTAAACAAGAAGAAAGGCATGCTGTGGCACTCCCCCACAATGTCCAGCCCCAACTCCCAGCCTTTACATATGTCCTTTTCAAGGACACAGTGTTCCAGAATCTAAGACAACTTCTAATACCCAAAGCCCTGAGTTTTTGGTGTTTAGAGGTCTCACTAGAGTAAGAAAGCTGGAGAGAAGTGAAAGAGTTGTCTCATTCTTTGGGAAGAGTTTTCATTTCATTTAAATATGGCATGATTGCTACCCTTTCTGGACTAAACCCCCTCCCCAGTCCTCCCAAATTTCCCACCAGTCTTCCTATCTAGCTTCCCCTCTTTCTTTCATAAGGTTGAAGGAAGGGGGCATGGTTAGCTCATTTCAGTTCCTTTTCTACTTTTATCTGAAATTCAGGATTCAATTCCATTCTTTTATCCATAAGAAATTCTACTTTTGTCCCTTTTCCCTGTCTATTTGGCACAAAGCTCATCCCAGCATTTCCATTTCCCTCCTAGTTAAGATTGACAATTCCACCTCTGGGAATCTTTCCATATTTAGGGAGCTTCTACCAGTGACCCTAGGCTGTGTACCAATGCCAATAGCAAGCAGAGCAGGAGCTCTGGACCTGCAAGGCCCTGAAATTACATGCACATGTCTGTGGATGAGAGGCCTTCTCTGGAGAGTGCATCAGTAGCTTTCATGACTTTCAAGGGGATCCTTGGCACACAAAAATGGTTATTAATCAATCACCAAGGTAAAAAGGATTAGGATGATCAAATCATCCACCATGAATCTACGGCAGAGCAGCCAGTCCTCAGGTTACCAACTGGATGCTTGGCTTGGTGAATTAGACAACTATACACTCAAGAGGAATGAAGAGGGAAAGAGAGAAGCATGGTCTTTTAGAGCTTCACCAGAAACCTATCCCTCCGCTAAAACTGCCATATGAGAGCCCACACTGCTCAGAACTGGACATGACCTCCAAGTCCCACCAAATGAGCCAACCCTCACTCCACTGAACTACACAAGGAGGCAGCTAAGTCAAATAGAAAAACACTGGGAGGCAGAAGATCTGAGTTTCAGCTCTTAGAATAACTTCTGATCTGTCATATGGTAGCTGTGTGACCTTGGGCAACTCATTTCACTTCTTCCATCCTCATTTTCCACATCCAAACAGAAGGTTTACAACAGAGGAACTTCCACAGGCATTTGTAGCTCTACCATTCTATGAATGTCCCCTACTGAACAAGCATCTCCACTACGCTCTCCAGAACAAAGAATAACTTCACTCTGGCTTTGCAGCATCACACAGTCTTAAAGTCACACAGTTCTCTCTTTTGGCTAACAGAAATTCTTCCAATTACAACTGAAGCTTGCTGCTTTCATGCAGAGAAGAGCTAATTTGAGTACAGAGCACTCTAGAACCAGTAACATGAAAGCCTTGACATCAGTCTCTACCCCAAACCCAGTTTGCAATGATTATCAACCATTAAGTCTCAAGAGCTCCATTCTCCTTTCAAGGCAGTTGGTAAAGAAAAAAAAGTTCTGGGAATTAATAACAGTCAAGGGATCCAAGAAGTGTCAATAGTCACATGAATTCTATTTCTTTACCTTTAAATTTCCTTAAAGACGGCCTCAGCTTCCCATTGACAAAATGGAACCCCCTAAAACTGTTGTTCAAGAAGCGTCCCCTGTAAACAGGACCCCAGCCCAGATTGGGTGGTGGGGCCACTGGAGAGAAACCCTGCACCAGCTAGCTTCCAACATGGCCCTTTACTTCTGAAGACGATTATTCTGAAGGATAAAGCAACTTTCCAACTAAACTTAATTCCTAACTCTAGGGTTCTCTAGTCAGCAGTGTATGTTCAGACTGATGGACTTTTTCTGAAGGTTGTACCGATGATACTTCTGGACCAGAAAATTAAAGGCCATGCTGAAATTTTCAGAATGTCAAAGGAAATAAACCCAGAGAACTGAGTCAGCCAAGGTTGAATGAGGATAGATCTCTGCAGTCAAAGCAGAGCAGAGAAATGGGACAGTCTGCCCAATAACTCAGCAGAAAGACAAAATTTGGGCCTGAATTATCAGGATAATTGCCTTAATTCTTCACTTCTCTTTCATGATAATAACCTTGAGTTTACATACAGCCTTTCTTCTAAGCAGCTCAAAATACTTACAGAGTTATTATCTTAGTTGTCATCACACTATCACATTCAGTGAGAGTGATGATTATTATCCACCTCACTTTACAGAGTAGGGAAGGAAGGAAAGCCTGGAGGGGTAAAGCGAGTCATCCAAGCTTGCTCAGCAAAATGCCTACAGCTTCTGAACTCAGAACTCGGCAGAGAATGCTCTTGCCCAAGAATGTTTCTCTCGATACCAGTAGAGCCAAACGCTTGTTGGAACACCAGGCTCTGTGGGCAATTCCATCTGAGAAATGCTGCATATTTTATACTTCTGGAGAGTCACAATATTCATTAGCCTAGTAAAGACTTTTAGAAGCCCTGCAGTAAACAAACCTGTTTATGTTTAAATAAGGATTTCCAAAACTTAACTTGACCACAAAACTGTGTGTTTGTGTGTGTTTTGGGGGTGGGGTGTGATCTACTAACATTCTATGGAATTAGTCTTCTTTGGAAACTACATCAAAAAACACTGGTCTAGTAACTAGACAGATCTGAGCATCAACACAGCTGACAGATCAATTCAATTCCAGCCCAAGCTTTGGAGAATGTATCTGAGAGATATTGCCTGATACCTTTTGATATTGATAGCCAGTGAACAAAGGACCTTTATGTGCCCAAAGTACCCTAGGTCATCAACTCCTCTGCAGCAAGGCATTGTCCAGACTAGGAAACAAGTTGATTCAAGCTCATCCACTCTGGCATTCCTTTCAAATAAAATCTAGGGCTATTTTTGGTCTTCGTTTAAGGGGAGAGGTGCTCTGGACGCTGAACCATGTTTTCAAAACACACACTCTTAACTAGCAGAATTTTGTGCCCACCAGGCACTTCCAGTAGAAATAATCAGTCTCTTAGTCTCACTCCCAGTGCCATTTATTAGCCTATGAATTCAATCAGCACCAACACAACAAAACAGGAGACTCCGAGTGTGCCCCTGTTCTGGCTTAATTGCATGAATATTAGAGCAGTCATTATTATAAATCCATTTTTAAACTAACATACAGCACAGAAATGTTGTGCCATTGTTCATTACCAGTGACACTACTAAAAGTCCCTAAAATGGAAAAATCCCTCAAGATCCTGTTCAGGTTAACTTTTATTTTATATACAATTTGAATGATAAAAGATCACAGCCAATGGATTTAACATTCATTACTAGCATTTTCATATTTTCTTTTAGTATTTATTAAACATCCACAGAATGAGAGGAAATTCCTGCATTGAAGTTGGTAAATTTTTGCACAAAAAATAAAGGTAATGCAGGTGTATCGGTCTTTATCCATTCATTGACTATTGGAAAAAATTCCGTTAATGGATTTTTGGTTAAAAAAAAATCACTATAAAGGTCAAAGAGGCACTGTTAATTAACATAATCTGATTATGAATCCATTTGTAAAGCAGCAAATTCTGCAATGTGAATACTGTCCATTTAGTTCATTTGCCTTGCAATCTCACATTTACATATATCAGATTTGCTTAAAGCAAAACACACTAATATTAATAAATGAGCCAGACGTTTCTTAAGATAGAGATGTGTTGTGATCTTTATCAATCTGCAATACTGGCTTTTTTTTTTTTTTTTTGGATGGGCCACCAATCATTATTCCAAATCAGAGAGACCCATTCTGAGTTTGTTGAGAATTTGGCAGTCATACCTCCAAGGACTCCCTGCAGTCTCACTTAACTATGACCTCTCTACCTGCATACATGCCATTCTTTCAACTTAGGATACCATTTTCCACTTAGCAACCTCGTGAATTAGTTCTTTAAGACTCAACTGAAATGTCACCTTGCCCATGAAGCCTTTCTTGATCATAACCGCCATCCCCAACCAAGCATACCTCCCTCGTACTCCCACAATATCCTGCTGCCCCTTGTCGTACTCTACTCTAATTGTCTGTTTACACACTCTATCTTGCCTACCAGACTGTGCACTCCCTGTGAGCTGAGACGATGTTTTATTCATTTCTATATTTTCAATACTTACATTACTAACACACAGCAGGTATGCAAAAAATGTCCAGTGTTTGATTAATCAGTAGCTTTAACTGTATATTTTTGGACCCTGAAAAACAGTGCTTTATTAAAACCACAAATAAAAATGTCAAAGAGAAGGTTTAGCAGTTTCGTTCATTTTTATTGATCTCTTCTTTGATAAAAAAAAAAAAAAAAATGGCCATACTAGTTCATACCTTATCATTCAAGAAAGAAAAAAAACACCTCTTTATCAAATTCATGACTAATGCATAGGTGTATTTAGTTTGTTCTTTAGTTCAAACACAGAACTACATCCTAGCACACCACTAAATTCACTGTAGTAAGCAAGACCTGAAGATATTAGGATCCACTAATTAAAATGGGTGTAGGAAGGCACTGCAGGGATCACTGTAAGAGCTTTGGATCCTCATTGGCTGAGAGAGGAAACCTGCTAAGAAAGTTGGGCATCTTTGGGAGAACAATAACGATATCCAGCAGGGCTTGGTCAACCTGGCTCGAAATTCTGCATCCAGAAAGTCATAAGCAACAGTCCCAGCTGGGGGGATTTCCATCACTTTGAAACCATCATTATCCTTCCAATGTGGGCAGAACAGGTTGGACCTGATCCACCTGCGTGTTGCTGCAGTCTGGCTTGGCATGGGATGAGACCCAAGGACATGTAATGCCAAGAGTAGCCCAGCCCCATGGCGCAGACACACACACGCGCACACACACACGCACACCACTCCGACTCGCACTCACTGAATTCCACACAAAACCCACACCATCTCCACGACACACACCACTGCATTCCTGTGTGCATACAGGGAGTGCCCTCTCACATTCTCTCACTTCCCTAGTCGGCCGGACCCACACCCCACATTGCCGGCGGATAGCAGCCTAGCCTGGAGCTGGAAGCTGATGAGGACTGGTTTTGTTGTATATAACAAAGCCCCAGGCACCCAGGTGCCCCGCTGGATCATCTCCATCCATCTCTCCCCGCCCCCATCCCTGAGCTCCCTGAACAAGAGAAAGCTCAGCCTGGGGAAGTGGATGCAGGAGTGGGGACGCAAAGAAAGAAAGCTTTAGAGGTGGGCGGGGCAGGAGTCCGGGCAGCTTCAGTGCTCTCTCGCCATGAACCAAAGGACGGCGAACTGGCAAAGGGAACCAGCTTTCGCCCTTCATCTATTCATACAGCAAGACTGAAAACTGAGAAATAATCTACCCTTTGCCCGCCCCATGCCCTCCCCAGCGGCTGTTGGAGCCACAAGAGCTCCAGCAGCCCGCAACAAAGCGCCCCCCCTGCACAGACCTGTTCCAGCCTCTTCTTGGTCAGAGCGAAGAAGACCCGCAGCTGAAGGTTTCTGCCTTTGCCGCTGGGCAGAAGCAGGGAATGGGAGGAAGAGCAGGAACTGGGGAGGAAGGAGGACGAGAGGGGATAGATTACAGCCGCAGCGGCGGTGGCGGCGGCGGCGGAGGTAGGAGGAGGAGGAAGAGGAGAAGGAGGCTGCGTCTGCGTTGGTGGCAGCTGCTGAGGATGCTCTGGCGAGAGGCAGGGCTGGGTGCGCGGGGTGCGGGCTCACGTGCGCCCCATGGCTCAGGGATGCGCGCGCGTCTGGGTGTGTGAGAGCATCTGGGTGTATTTTGACTGTGATTATTCCAATTACGACCTAGACTGGGAACTTGTGGTTCCTGCAGCCAGGCGGAAGTGAAACCCTTCCAGTCTCTCAAGCCTGACTGTGCGGGTTGGGGAAATGGGGGCTGGGGGAAGCGAGGGCGGGGAGAAGGTGCCCGTACCCCTTCCTTCAGTCTTCTTTCTGGGCAGTGGTAGCTTGCATCCACACCTATCTCTGGAAACCCTATAGCCAAGGAGAAAAGAAATAGACCAAGGATAGTTACCATCACTGTCACATTGTATAGAGTGAGCACTCACACCATGCTGGGCACTGTCTGGACTAGTCAGAAGACAATTTCTGTTCTCACTGGGATTGACATTTACAAGTTGGAGTGCCTATAACTTCATAGAGAATTCACATTCTACCCTTTCTCCTGTATTTCTTTCCATTGCAATATCTCTGTCCCTGTAACCAAGTGGCAAAAAATCAATTCTGTACTTTTTAGCCAGTTTACCCAATCAATATTATTCAGGTCCCTGGCTTCACTGGTGTCAAGGGGTCACCTAATCCTCTTGCCATTTTTCCTCCAGAAGTGGGATACTCAGTTTAGATGAGGACTAAGACTGGTTTATTGGAGATCAGAGGGTCGAGGGTCATCACGGATCTAGTTGGAGATCCAGTTTGGACCTGCACCCCCGAAAGCTAACACTTTAGGGTGCAGGTCCATCGTCAGGGACGTAAACTTCCTCCATGATTCAATTATTGGTGTTTGGAGCCCTGATGAAAATCTCCTTCCTACTCTTGATCTTTTCAGCATAGCATTTTGCTTCATCTTGCCTAATGGCTTATGCTTATTGAGCACTTTCAGATTTACAAAGCGCTTTCTAATAACAACTTCCTACCATAGCATCTCTGTAAATTAGGCATGGAAGATATCATTATTCCTATGGTACAGATAAGAAGCTAGGGTTCAGCAAGATTAAGTGGATGTGCCTAAAATTACATGCTAATAAGTGGCAGATCCAGAACTGATCCAGGCCTTTGGATTCCCAGGCCAAAGCTCCTTTTTAAAATTATATCTTGGAAAGAAACTTCAGATTCATCTATTTATCTCTATGTTGGAAGTAATGATTTAGTGAAGGAAGTTGGAATTACCAACTAAAATAAGAGTTAAAAATATTTTCAGTTAAATCGATATATTCAGATGCAATCCATAAATCAGTAAACAAAAAAGAATTAGCCACTTTTAGGCCTCAGACCCCAATCAGCACACATAAGTATTCCTTTGATTCTGCTACCAGCTACTGCAAGAAAAATTTGAAATGAAGTTGCAGAAAGGACAATAAGAAAAGAGTCTGAGTTTCCCAGGGTGATAAGCTTGTAAACGATTCCCCCACAAGCTAGACCTGCCTCCTTTAAGTCATGAGAATGAATCATTGTTTGCCACCCAGTGAGGAAACCTATCTTCTACACACCAGCCTGGGCAGTCCCAAGCATGTGGATATCAAACAAGAGAGGCAGGTTAGTGCAGTGAGCAAAAGCTAGACTCTGGATAGAGACAACCATAGCTGGAAAACCTTGGAAGATGACCCAATATCAATGGCTTCCCTCTGTAAAATGGGTGTAGAGGTGTGAGAACGAAATGGAGTGATGTAAGTGCTTGAGATACAGCAAGGCTCAATAAAACAATAAATGTTATTATTAGACAAAAGTAAAACAACAACTTCATTAATGAATCTTTCTCCCATTAAAGGCGGAAATGATTTATTACCAATAGTATCCCAACATTGAGGGAATGCAGAGGAAGAGATAGTTTTTCTCCAGGATAGGAGAGATAAAATGCTGGTGACAGAAGATACGCATGATAAAGTAAAGATGAGAGATTTTCTACAATATTTGAGCACCAACATGGAACTTAGAAGAGAACAGGACCAGAACAGGATGATGAAGAGACGACACAGGATTGAGTGATAGATTGTGACCCAGATTCTTGCCACTCATGGTTACTGTGATTGAATGAGAGGATATGCCTGTTGATGGCTCTGCAACAATGTACATGTTTTACTTAAAGGGGTGTTTTGGTTCTTTTAAACAAATGCCTGTTGATCAAAATACCTAATAAAGAACTCCATTCAGAATCTATCAAAAGTACCTGAATCTGATACTCAGCCAGGGACTCCCTGTTCCAATCTGCTACCAAATAGGATCTAGTCTTGTTTGAGCCTTGCCAAGCACAGAGAGGTTGAGTCATAACAATGCTCAGAGCCAAGCTGCAGAAAAATTGTGAAGGAGGTGAAATCTGTTTCTGATACCTTTCCAGTCTCTCTGTGTTGCACCCTTTCCTTCCCACTTCTAACTTCTGGACATCAAAATCTCTACTTTCTAAGCCAGGGAAAGAGCAATGTGAGTAATGCATTCACAAAGAAGTGCCTTTGCATGCTTTTCTTCTCAAAAGAAAGACTAACAGGAGGAGACAATGCTAAACTCAACAAAATGAATGGATCACTAATGACAGAAGTTCAGGCATTGTGGGTGATAGAAATGCTTTGAATGTCCTCAAATCATATTTAGTATGAGACTCTCCAAAAACCAGACTTTGGGAATTATAATTCATGACACAATAGAAATGGAGAACATTTAGAGGCATCAGTTACTTCATTCCAACCCCTTTGTTTTGCAAGTGATTAAACAAAGGCTCAGAAAAAGATAAGTGACTTTCCCAAGAGCACATAGCTCCAAAGAAGAGAGCCATGACTTGAATTACAAGCACAGAGCTTTTTCCACCACACTGTGCTGCTCCATTGGCCAAGAAGAAAGCTAGGAACAATTGCTTAGAAACTGATATTAGAGACATTTTTTCAGGTATATAGGAATTACATGAAAACAAGAACAGAAGTGAGGAAGGAAGGTGCAGTCCTCTTTTTGCTTCTTTTGGCGTTCTCCTCACAAGTTATTTTTTTCCTAGTAGCTTCATCCTAGAGGCCACTTTAAGCAAGATTGACACGAAGAATGGTCTTTGTTATGCTAAGCAGCTATAATTGGAAATAATATTAGAGATATGAGAGTAAACTGAGGGTAGACAGAGTCTATATCACTCCTTGAATCTTAAATTTTAGAATGAATCCCTGTTATGAGATTATAATAAACCTTTTTTCAAAACAGAGAGAACAAGAAAAGACTCTAGTCAGTGAAAGTTTCCAGTTTTTTGGAGTCCTACTAATTAAGGCTTTATTGTAATCTCAAAACACAGAAATGATTTAAAATAATCTGATCTTTAAAAAATAAAATAAAAAACCCAACTCTATTTAAATTTGCTTTGCTTTGTTTTATCTTCATGTTTTCTGTCTAAGCTGTTGACAGTTATTTGGGATTAGAAAATTCCCACGAGATTTATTAACTAGTCTCTCTACTCTGTACATGTTTGAAATGTTCCGTAACACAAATGTAAAAAGACATGGTTCCTGTTCTCTAAGTACTGGAAGAAACTCAGAATACTATTGATCATGAGTACTTCTCTGTGTAAATTAGTATAACTTTCCTGGAGAACTTCAATGTATATTGAAATTGTAAATAAATAAATAAATAAATGTGGAAAAAAGTTTCCCCAGGCAATCCCTGAATTTCTCAATTGGAAAAATAATTTGAAGCCCTGTTTTCCCTTTTTGATTAGATGATTTATTTTTACAGACAAGTCCTTTGATTGTTTCAGGACCCAATTTCTTGATCTACAAAATGGGGTAATAATTTTTAAGCACATGTCTCTCTTGCAAACTACAAAAAGTTGAAGCCTTATGGAAAGAGTGCTACATAACCCATGGTTTTCAGATTTATATGTTGGAGGTGATACATGGTGAGTGTAGGTGGTATGAGTTGGTCCCTTTGAAAGTTAAATTATGAAGAAAATGGAATACAATTAATTTTAGACTTTCTAAAGTATTCATGTTAAAATAGCAAGAGTAATCAACAAAATATAGACATAAAACATGTAACTTTGAAATAAGCAGAGGGAAAATTGAATAAAAAATGAAACAAAGCTTAATTCAAAATAAGTCAAGAAAATAAGAGTAGGAAAATGAAACAGAAAATGGGACAAATAAAAAACACATATGAAGAGGGCAGGAATAAATCCAAATAGATTAGTAATTGCTATACGTCTAAATGGACTAAATACATCAATTAAAATGTCAAGGATTATCAGAGCCAATAAAAGAACAACATTGTTTTAGTCAATTTTCGTTTTGCTATAAAGTAATACCTGAGGCTGGGTAATTTTTAAAGAAAATCAGTTTATGTGGCTCACAATTTTCCAGGATGTACAGGAAGCAAGGTGCCAGGACATGCTTCTGGTGAGGGCCTCCAGCTGCTTCCACACATGACAGGAGCAGGTGTGTGCAAAGATCACATGGTGAGTGAGGGGAGATGCCAGGTTCTTTTTAAGTACCAGCTCTAACAAGAACTAATAGAGTGAAAACTCACTTATTACTGTGAGGATGGCACTAAGCCATTCATGAGGGATCCACCTCCATGACCCAAACACCTCCCACTAGGCCCAACACTGTTAAACTGGGAATTAAATTTTAACAAGTGATTTAGAGGGGACAAACATGCCATATCCAAACTATAGCTTTCCAACCTTGCCCCCCCCCACAATCTCATGTCCTTCGAACATACAAAATATAATCATTCCATCATAATAGTCTTAATTTGTTTCAGCACCAACTAAAAAGTCCAAAGCCCAAAGTCTCATCTTGAGACTCAAAGTAAGTTTCTTATAGCTGTGAGCTTGTAAAATAAAAAAACAAATGACTTACTTTCAAGATACAATGGTTAAATAGACATTGGGTAAACACTGCCTTTCCAAAAGGAAGAAATTGGCCAAAAGAAAGAAGTAACAGACCCCATGCAAGTATGAAACTCAGCATGGCAGACATAAATCTTACAGCTCCAAAATAATCACCTTTGACACTATGTCTCACATCCTGGGGTATAGTGGTGCAAGAGCTCCTGAGGCCTTAAGCAGCCCTGCCCCTATAGCTTTGCTGGGCATAGCCCACATGGCTGCTATCATGGGTTGGGGTCTGGTACTTGAAACTTTTCCAGGCTAGAATGATTCACTACCTGTGGCTCTATAATTCTGAGGTCTGGAGGGCAGCAGCCCTGTTCCCACAGCTCCACTGGGCACTGCCCTGGTGGATACTCTCTGTGAAAGCTCTGTCCCTGCAGTAGGTTCTTGCCTGCACTCCCAGGCTTTCTATACATCCTTTAAAATCTAGGTGGAAGCTGCCAAGCCTCCATGGCTCTAGCATTCTGTGCACCTGCAGACCTAGCACCACGCAGATGCTGCCAAGGCTTACATCTTGCACCCCTCCAGAATGATACCCCAAGCAGTACCTGGGACTCTTTGAGCCCTGACAGGAGCTGGAGGGATGGGGATGCAGGGAAGCAGGACTCGTAGCCTGTTCCTGAAACCATTCTTTCCTTCTAGGCCTCTTGGCCTGTGATGGAAGGAGAGGCTTCAAATATTTCTGAAATCTTTTGGGGCCCTTTTTTCATTGTTACAACTATTAGCATCCAACTTTATTTTATCTGTGCTCATCTCTCTCAGTTAGTTGTTGCCCATAGTACCCTTTTAAGTGGATTTCTCTACTAAAAATCCCCTGTTCATCTCTAACACGTAGCCAGACTGTAAATTTTCCAAATTTTTATGCCCTGCTTCCCTGTTAATTATTAATTCCACCTTTAGGATATTATTTTGTCGGCAACATCTGATTGTAAGCTGTTAAAAACAGCCACACTACTTCTGGAATTCCTTGCTGTTTAGAAATTTCTACCACCAAAAACCCTAGATCATCATTCTCAAGTATGGTCTTCCAAGAAGCCCTAGGGCATGGACACAATACAGCCAAGTTATTTGCTATAGTATACAAGGGTGGTTTTTTGCACCAATTCCCAATAAGTCCTCTTTCCATCTGAGACCTCCTCTCTGCATGGCCTTTACTATGTGTTTCTTTCTTTTTCATTTTTTTTTTTTTTTTTTTAGAGATAGGGTTTCACTCTGTCACCCAGGCTGTGTGTAGTGGAGCCATCATGGCTCACTGAAGCCTTGAACTCCTGGGCTCAAGCAATCCTTCCACCTCAGTCTCTGAATTAGGTGGGACTACAGGCATGCCCAGCTAATTTTTTATTTTTATTTTTTTGTAGATACAGAGTTTTGGTCTAGAACTCCTGGCCTCAAGCAATCCTCTCCTTAGCCTCCCAAAGTGCTGCAATTACAGGTGTGTGTCACTGCTCCCAGCCTACTGCCTATATTTCTGTCAACATTTTGTTCACAATCAATTAAACAATCTCTAAGAAGTCCCAAACTTTCCCTTACCTTCCTGTCTTCTTGCAGCCCTCCAAACTCTGCCCAACCTCTGCTTATTACCCAGCTCTAAAGCTGCTTCTACATTTTTAGATATTTTTATAATAACACCTCATTCTCAGTACCAGTTTTTTGTCTTAGTCTGTCTTTGTGCTGCTGTAAACGAATGCCTGAGACTGGATAATTTACAAGGAAAAGAGTTTTGTTTGGCTCAAAGTTCTTCAGGCTGTACAAATAGCATGGCACCAGCCTCTGCTTCTGGTGAGGGCCTCTGGCTGCTTCCACTCATGACGGAAGACAAAAGGAAGCTGACATGTGCAGGGATTGCATGATGAGAGAGAGAAAGCAAGAGAGAGAAGTGTGTTGGGGATGCCAGGTTCTTTTAAAGAACTGTCTCTCATGGGAACTAATGGAGTGAGAACTCAGTAATTACCAGGATTCATGAGGGATTTGCCCCTATAACCTAAAAATCTCCCACTAGGTCCCCACCTCCCAACACTGACACACTGGGGATTAAATTTTAACATGAGATTTAGAGGGCAAATACATCATAATCCAAACTACAGCAAAATATCCAGTTGTATACTATTTATAAGATAAATACCTTCATTTATATTTCAATGTAAGGACACAGAAAGACTGAATGTCAAAGAATCAAAAAAATCACTACTAGGCAAAAACTAACTAAAAGAAGAGCTGAAATAGCGATTTTAATATCAGATTTTAAAATTTAAGGTGAAAGGATAATGAGATAGAATAATTTCATAATGGAAAAAGTAAATCAACCAGTAAAATATAGAAATTCTAAATGTGTAATCTCCTATTAACATATTATAATGATTGCTTATAATTTTATGTTGCCTCGGAATCAACCCGGCTAAGTTTTCCCTGGAATTCCTGGGGAACACAAGGTTGTGCTCCCAGCACCAAAGTGATGGTCAGGCAGGCAAAAACTGGACACAGGTCAGACAATAGCCATAGAGGCATCTGCCAGTATAAACAAGTTTCCCTGTGAGGGACCCCCTGTTCACAGGTTGAACAATTAGGCATTAGGCCTTCCACCGGATTCAACAAGTATCGCCTGAAAGGCATGCTGCACACCCATGTCCAGCTCTTCTTCACTTCCCTCTGAAGCAGGGCTGCTTGCCACTGTGGCACCAGACCCTCAATTTAGCTGAAGACTCTCAAAACAATTTTTTAACAAAATTTGACAAATCAGCAAGGAGAAATTAGTAAACTCTGTATCACAGTTGGAGATTTTAACACATCTTTCTTAATAACTGATGAATCAAGTATAAAAATATTGGTAAAGATACATAGGTATACATTCTGTACATGTACTCCAGAACTTAAAGGATAATTAAAAAAAAAAAAAAGAAGAAAAAAGTAGACAAAAAAAGAAAAATAAAAAAATTTTTTAATGAAACTAATTCTATGGGCAATACTACAAGAACACTAGCTGTTTTAATGAAAAGTAAATACTTGTAATATATAAATGTAAAAAAATATTGGTAAATATATAAAAGATTTGAACAGCATCATTAACAAGCTAGGATAATGCACATATATACACAACTTTCAAGCATATCTGGAGCATATGTAAAATTTTTTAAAAGTTAGTTTAAACAAATTTCAAAAACTGATAACATATCACACCACCTTCTCTAATTACAATTAACTTATAAATCAGTCTAAATATATGACTACAAAAATTCCATTTATGGCAATTTAAAACAATATTATAAAATTTAGGGGTAAAAATCATAATGAAAATTAGATTTGGAACTGAGTACTTAGAACTGAAAGGTAATGAAAATACTACATATCAAAAACTTATGGGATTAGCCAAAGTGATATTAAGGGAAAATGAATAGACTTAAAAGCTTTCACACCTGAAGGAAGGCTCCAAATTAATTAGCCAAATCATTTATTTGATAAATTAAAGAATGAATATCAGAATAATCCTCAAGAAACATAGGAAGGAAATAATAAAGATATGAATACAAGTGAATGAAATATAAAACAAATGTATAATAACATCAACTAAGCCAAGAGTTGTTTCTTTGAAATAACTAATAAAATAGAACAACTTCTAGCAAGGTCAATCAAGGGGAAAAAAAGACATATAACACAAATATACTTTGGAATAAAAAGTGGGAAATAATTACAGATGCTGCAAAGATTAAAAAGAATAATATAAAAAATTGTATGTTATTACATTTGAAAACCTGGACTTAAAATTGGACACATTCTTTAAAAAATGAAATTTGCTAAAAGCAAATTTCTAGCAAGGTCAATCAAGGGGAAAAAAAAGACAGCACAAATATACATTTTGGAATAAAAAGTAGGAAATAATTACAGATGCTGCAAAGATTAAAAAATTATGAAAAACTATGTCAATACATTTGAAATTTTGGACTTAAAATTGGATACATTCTTAGAAAAAAAATGAAATTTACTAGAAGCAACTTAAGAATAAAGAGTTTAAAAAGTCTTCTAACCATAAAGAAAAAAAAATAAATCAATACTTAAAATTGCTCCCACAAAGAAAACACCAAATATGTACTTGAGAAGTTAGTTCTCCTGACAACTCCATGAAAATATTGTTCCAATATTAGCTAAACTCTTCCCAGAGAAAAGGATATTAGTAAGGTTATTTTGGTAACAAAACCTGACCAGTACTATATAAGAGAAGGATATTACAAGTCAGACTCACTCATGATTATAGATGTAAAAATTATAAACAAAACATTAGCAAAGTAAGTTCAGTGATGTATAAAAAGATAATGAGTATTTGCCAAGCTGGGGTTATTCCAGGAAAGCAAGGTTATTTTGGATAATTAAGTAAGATAATTCATCATATTACCAGATTAAAGAAAAAAGCAAAAACTCATGATCATCTTAATAATATGGGAGACATTCAATAATATCGAACATTAATTTATGATTTCAACAAACAGTCTCTTAGCTATCTAGGAGTAGAAGTGGCTTTCTTATAACTGATAAAGAGCATCATATCATAACTACAGTAGACATCATACTGGGAAATACTGAAACTATTATTTCCTTTAAGATCAAAACATGACAAAGATATCTGGTATCACAAGTCCTGTTCAGCATTATACTGGAGATTCCAACCAGTGATATGAGACAAAAAAAATTAGAGAAAATAAATAAATGGTAAATGGTAATTATTTGAAGCTTGTGCATTATATTTTATAACAGTTATACCTCAATAAGGCAGTGAATAAAAACTTTCTGCCTTCAGCCTTACATATTTAAACTGACACCTCCACTATTGAGGTAGAAGTGACCCTAATACAAGGAGACCACGGCCCAGGCACTCCTACCTATGTGCCCCCCTTTCTGGGAAAATGGCCCCAGTGGAGGTTGAGGTGAATTACCCGGTGTATGTGTTAGTCTGTTTTGCATTGCCATAATGGAATACATGAGACTGGGTAATTTATAAAGAAATGAGGTTTAATTGGCTTACGGTACTATGGACTGTACAGAAAACATAGTGCTGGCATTAGCTCTGCTTCTGGTGAGGCCTCAGAAGCTTTCAATCATGATGGAAGGCAAAGAGGAAGCTGGCATATCACATACTGAAAGCAGGAGCAAGAATGAGAGGTGGGAGGTGCTATACTCTTTTTTTTTTTTTTTTTTTTTTGAGATGGAGTTTCGCTCTTGTTGCCCAGGCTGGAGTGCAATGGTGTGATCTCAGCTCACTGCAACCTCCACCTCCCAGGTACAAGGGATTCTCCTGCCTCAGCCTCCCAAGTAGCTGGGATTACAGTTGCTCACCACAACGCCCAACTAAATTTTGTATTTTTAGTAGAGACGGGATTTTGCCATGTTAGCTAGGATGGTCTCGGACCCTGACTTCAGGTGATCCACACGCCTCGGCCCCCCCAGAGTGCTGGGTGTGAGCCACTGCGCCCGGCTTTCTACACTTTTTTAAACAACCAGATCTTGCATTTATTCAGAGTGAGAACTTACTCATTATTGCAAGGACAGCACCAAGACATTCATGAGCGATCCAACCTCATGTCCCAAACACCTCTGACCAGGCTACACCTCCAACATTGGGGATTACATTTCAACATGAAATTTAGAGGGGATAAAAATCCAAACTTTATCAGTGTAGGGACAGGAACTGCTGACAATCAAGGCTATCTTTGAAGCATGAGGGTTTCCGTACCTATAATGAAAGCACAACCTGTGTATCATCTTACTGTTGAAGCAAAGCTGCAAGCTCAGTTTTGCCAGACGAAATGGCACTGTTCTAGTAAAGGTAGAATTTTCACATCCACTGTGTCCCATTGAGTAGATGTCCAATCACGTAAGTCTGGATGCAGCCAAGTCTTCACCCCAAGAGGTCCTCTGGCCTGTGACCTCTACTGTCATGAAGGTCAGGTCCACCTGACAGAGGAAATGGAAAGAACAGCAGGCAAATGCCTCTATGCTGGAACACTGGCTAAGGGGCCAGAATATTCTAATGTAAAGGAGATAGAAGGGCCAATGCTAATGATACAATGGCATTATGTTGTGGTAGGAGCATTGACTCTGCTACAGTGGCCTATTCAAAACCTTGAACAAAGAATGCAGGGACTTATGGTGGCTCCATATCTGTCGCAATGGCACTTAGTATTCAAGCACTTGGAGCACTTGTACTCTGATCAAGAATAGATCTACAAGGATCAACAAATTAATATACCCATTACCCACCCTCAAACACACCCTTGATACCATTGCTATGGATTCATTATTACAAGTCTACTCCCTGTTTCATGATCATAACACTATTTTTGTTGTAGAGAATACCGTTACCAGAAAGCTATTGCAACTGGCAGCATAGCATAATGATTAAGGGAATGGCTTTTGGAGCCAGACAGACAGATACTTGAATCTCAGCTCTCTCCTTTATTAGATGTGATCTGGTGTAAGCCCCTTAACTTTCTGAAACCTCATTTCTGAATATACTAAAAACCCTTGATTTGCACATTTTAAATTTGTGAATTGCTTGTTGCATACATTATATCTTAATAAAGTTGTAAATGTATATATGGCATAAAAGGAAATGCCCCTTCACAATGGTCTATGCCCACCTTCCTCTTCTTTTTGTAGGAAGTCTGATATGTGTCATTCTAGACCATATATATATATATATATATATATATATATATAGTACTCTAGACTCTGGGGTACATGTGCAGATCATACAGAATTGTTGCATAGGTACATACATGGCAATGTGGTTTGCTGCCTCCATCCCCCTGTCACCCATAACTGGCATTTCTCCCCATGTTTACCCCTCCCCCAACTCCCTACCCGCCTACTGTCCCTCCCCTAGTACCCCCCAACAGACCCCAGTGTGTGATGCTCCCCCTCCCTGTGTCCATATGTTCTCACTGTTAAACACCTGCCTATGAGTGAGAACATGCAGTGTTTGGTTTTCTGTTCTTGTGTCAGTTTGCTGAGAATGATGGTTTCCAGATTCATCCATGTCCCTACAAAGGACACAAACTCATCGTTTTTTATGGGTGCATAGTATTCCATGGTATATATGTGCCACATTTTTCTTGTACAGTCAATCATCGATGGGCATTTGGGTTGGTTCGAGGTCTTTGTTATTGTAAACAGTGCTGCAGTGAACATATGTAAGCATGTGTCTTTATAAGAGAATAATTTATAATCCTTTGGATATATACCAAGTAATGGAATTGTTGGGTCAAATGGAATTCACATTTCTAGATCCTTGAGTAATTGCCACACTGTCTTCCACAATGGTTGAACTAATTTATACTCCCACCAACAGTTTAAAAGTGTTCCTATTTCTCCACATCCTCTTCAGCATCTGTTGTCTCCAGATTTTTTAATGATCATCATTCTAACTGGCGTGAGATGGTATCTCAATGTGGTTTTGATTTGCATTTCTCTAACGACCAGTGATGATGAGCATTTTTTCATGTGTTTGTTGACCTCATATATGTCTTCTTTTGAAAAGTGTCTGTTCATGTCCTTAACCCACTTTCGAATGGGTTTGTTTGTTTTTTTCTCTTGTAAATCTGTTTTAGTTCTTTGTAGATTCTGGATATTAGCCCTTTGTCAGATGGGTAGATTGCAAAAATTTTTTCCATTCTATTGGTTGCTGGTTCACTCTAATGATTGTTTCTTTTGCTGTACAGAAGCTCTGGAGTTTAATTAGAACTCATTTGTCTATTTTGGCTTTTGTTGCCAATGCTTTTGGTGTTTCAGTCATGAAGACCTTGCCTATGCCTATGTCCTGAATGGTTTTGCCTAGGTTTTCTTCTAGAGTTTTTATGGTGTTAAGTCTTATGTTTAAGTCTTTAATCCATCTGGAGTTAATTTTAGTGTAAGGTATCAGGAAGGGGTCCCAATTTCTGTTTTCTGCACATGGCTAGCCAGTTTTCAAAACACCATTTATTAAACAGGGAATCCTTTCCCCATTGCTTGTTTTTGTCAGATTTGTCAAAAATCAGATGGTTGTAAATGTGTGGCATTGCCTCTCAGGCCTCTGTTTGTTCCATTGGTCTATACTCTCTGTTTTGGTACCAGTACTATGCTGTTTTGAGTACTGTAGCCTTGTAGTATAGTTTGAAGTCAGGTAGCATGATGCCTCCTGCTTTGTTCTTTTTGCTTAGGATTGTCTTGGCTTGGCTATGCGGGCTCTCTTTTGGTTCCATATGAAGTTTAAGGTGTTTTTTTTCCAGTTCTGTGAAGAGGGTCATAGGTAGCTTGATGGGGGATAGCATTGAATCTGTAAATTACTTTGGGCAGTATGGCCATTTTCAAATATTGACTCTCCTAAATATGAGCATGGATATTTTTCCATCTGTTTGTGTCCTTTCTTATTTCCTTGAGCAGTGGTTCATAGTTCTCCTCTAAGAGGTCCTTTACATCCTTTGTTAGTTGTATTCCTAGGTATTTTATTATCTTTTTAGCAATTGGGTATGGGAATTCACTCTTGATTTGGTTCTCTTTAAGTCTGTTTTTGGTGTATAGGAATGCTTGTGATTTCCTGCACATTGATTTTGTATCCTGAGACTTTGCTGAAGTTGCTTATCAGTTTCAGGAGATTTGGGGCTGAGACAATGGGGTCTTCTAAATAGAATTAGAAGACCCTTTCCTAATTGAATACTCTATTTCTTTTTCTTACCTGATTGCTCTGGCTAGAACTTTCAGGACTATATTGAATAGGAGTGGCGAGAGAGGGCATCCTTGTCTAGTGCCAGATTTCAAAGAGAATGCTTCCATTTTTTGCCCATTCAGTATGATATTGGCTGTGGGTTTGTCATAAATAGCTTTTATTATTTTGAGATACGTTCCATCTATACCTAGTTTATTGACAGTTTTTAGCATAAAGAGTTGTTGAATTTTGTCTAAAGCCTTCTCTGCATCTGTTGAGATGATCATGTGGCTTTTGTCTTTGGTTCTGTTTATGTGGTGGATTATGTTTATAGACTTGCATATGTTGAACCAGCCTTGCATCCCCAGGGTGAACCCAACTTGATCATGATGGATAAGCTTTTTGATGTGCTGTTGCAATTGGTTTGCCAGTATTTTATCGAAGATTTTGGCATCTACGTTCATCATGGATATTGGCCTGAAGTTTTCTTTTTTGTTGAGTCTCTGCCGGGTTTTGGTATCAGGATGATGTCGGTCTCATAAAATGATTTGGGAAGGATTCCCTCTTTTTGTATTGTTAGAAATAGTTTCAGAAGGAGTGGTACCAGCTCCTCTTTGTGTGTCTGGTAGAATTCAGCTGTGAACCCATCTGGACCTGGGTTTTTTTTGGTTGGTAGGCTATTAATTGCTGCCTCAACTTCAGCCCTTGTTATTGGTCTATTCAGGGTTTCAACTTCTTCCTGGTTTAGGAGTGGGAGGGTGCAAGTGTCCAGGAATTTATCCACTTCTTCCAGGTTTATTGGTTTATGTGCATAGAGTTGTTTGTAGTAATCTCTGATGGTGGTTTGTATTTCTGTGGAATTTGTGGTGATATCCCCTTTATCATTTTTTATTGCATCTATTTGATTCTTCTCTCTTTTCTTTTTTATTAATCTGGCTAGTGGCCTATTTTGTTGATCTTTTCAAAAAAACCAGCTCCTGGATTAATCGAGTTTTTGAAGGGTTTTTGTGTCTCTATCTCCTTTCAGTTCTGCTCTGATCTTAGTTATTTCTTTTCTTCTGCTAGCTTTTGAGTTGTTTTGATCTTGCTCCTATAGCTCTTTCAATTTTGATGACAGGATGTCGATTTTAGATCTTTCCTTGCTTCTCATGTGGGCATTTATTGCTATAAATTTCCCTCTAGACACTGCTTTAAATGTGTCCCAGAGATTCTGGTACATTGTGTCTTTGTTCTCACTAGTTTCGAAGAACATCTTTATTTCTGCCTTCATTTCATTGTTTATCCAGTCAACATTCAAGAGCCAGTTGTTCAGTATCCAAGAAGTTGTACAGTTCTGAGTTAGTTTCTTCATGCTGAGTTCTAATTTGATTGCACTGTGGTCTGAGAGACTGTTATGATTTCCATTCTTTTGCATTTGCTGAGGAGTAATTTACTTCCAATTATGGGGTCAATTTTAGAGTAGGTGCGATGTGGTGCTGAGAAGAATGTATATTCTGTGGATTTGGGGTGGAGAGTTCTGTAGATGTCTATTAGGTTTGCTTGGTCCAGATCTGAGTTCAAGTCCTGGATATCCTTGTTAATTTTCTGTCTCATTGATCTGTCTAATATTGACAGTGGAGTGTTAAAGTCTCTCACTATTATTGTGTGAGAGTATAAGTCTCTTTGTAGGTCATTAAGAACTTGCTTTATGTATCTGGGTGCTCCTGTATTGGGTTCGTATATATTTAGGATTGTTAGCTCTTCTTGTTGCATTGATCCTTTTACCATTATGTAATGCCCTTCTTTGTCTCTTTTGATCTTTGTTGCTTTAAGGTCTGTTTTATCAGAGACTAGATTTGCAACTCCTGCTTTTTTTTTAGCTCTCCATTTGCTTGGCAAATCTTACACCATTGCTTTATTTTGAGCCTATGTGTGTCCTTGCACATGAGATGGGTTTCCTGAATACAGCACACCAATGGGTCTTGAATTTTTATCCAATTTGCCAGTCTGTGTCTTTTGATTGAGGCATTTAGCCCATTTACATTTAAGGTTAATATTGTTATGTGTGAATTTGATCCTGCCATTTTGATACTAGCTGGTTGTTTTGCCTGTTAGTTGACGCAGTTTCTTCATTGTATCAATGCTCTTTACCATTTGGTATGTTTTTGGAGTGGCTGGTACTGGTTTTTCCTTTCCTTGTTTAGTGCTTCCTTCAGGAGCTCTTGTAAGGCAGGCCTGGTGGTGACGAAATCTCTCAGTAATTGCTTGTTTGAAAAGGATTTTCTTTCTCCTTTGCTTATGAAGCTTAGTTTGGCTGGATATGAAATTCTAGGTTGAAAGTTATTTTCTTTAAGGATGTTGAATATTGGCCCCCACTCTCTTCTGGCTTGTAGGGTTTCTTTCAAGAGATCTGCTGTGAGTCTGATAGGCTTCCCTTTCTCTCTGACTGCCTTTAGCATTTTTTCCTTCATTTCAACCCTGGTGAATCTGATGATTATGTGTCTTGGTGTTGCTCTTCTTGAGGAATATCTTTGTGATTTTCTCTTGTATTTCCTGGACTTGAATGTTGGCCTGCCTTACTAGGTTGGGGAAGTTCTCCTGGATAATATCCTGAAGAGTGTTTTCCAGCTTGGATTCATTCTCTCTGTCACATTCAGGTACACCTATCAAACGTAGATTAGGTCTTTTCACATAGTCCCATATTTCTTGGAGGTTTTGTTCATTTCTTTTCACTCTTTTTTCTCTAATCTTGCCTTCTCGTTTTATTTGATTGAGTTGATCTTCAATCTCTGATATCCTTTCTTCCGCTTGATCGATTCAGCTATCGAAACTTGTGTATACTTCGTGAAGTTTCTTGTTTCTTCAGCTCCATCAGGCCATTTATATTCTTCTCTAAGCTGTTTATTCTCGTTAGCATTTCATCAGACCTTTTCTCAAGGTTCTTAGTTTCTTTGCATTGGGTTAGAACATGTTCTTTTAGCTCAGAGAAGTTTGTTATCACCCACCTTCTGAAGCCTGTTTCTGTCAATTCATCAGACTCATTCTCCATTCAGCTTTGTTCCCTTCCTGGTGTGGAGTTGTGATCCCTTGGAGGAGGAGACACTTTCTGGTTTTTGGTGTTTTCATCCTTTTTGTGCTGGTTTCTTCCCATCTTTGTGGATTTAACTATCTTTGGTCTTTGTAGTTGGTGACTTTCGAATGGGATCTCTGAGTGGACGTCCTTTGTGTTGATGTTGAAGTTATTTCTTTCTGTTTTTTAGTTTTCCTTCTAACTGTCAGGCCCCTCTGCTGTAGGACTGCTGGAGGTCCACTCCAGACCCTGCTTGTCTGGGGATCACCTACAGGGGCTGAAGAACAGTAAGGGTTGATGCCAGTTTCTTCTTCTGTTATCTTTGTCCCAGAATGGTACCTGCCAGATGTCAGCCTGAGCTCTCCTTTATGAGGTGTCTCTTTGGATATACAGGGGTCAGGGAGCTGCTTGAGGAGACAGTCTGTCCCTTATAGGAGCTCAAGTGCTGAGCTGGGAGCTCCATTGTTCCATTCAGAGCTTCTGGGCAGGTATGTTTAAGTCTGCTGCAGTGGAACTCATAAATGCCTTTTACCACAGGTGCTCTGTCCTGGGAAGGTGGGGCTTTATTTATAAGTTCCTGATGTGCTGCTGCCTTTTTTCAGAGATGCCCTGCCCAGCAAGGTGGTAGTCTAGCCACAGTCTGCCAGCAGAGGCGTTACTGAGCTGCTGTGGTCTCTGTCCAGCCACTGTGTGAACTTCCCGTTAGAACTGCCTTGGTAATGGTGGTCTGCCTCAGTAATAGCAGACTTCCTCAGTAACAGTGGACTGCCTCAGTAAAGGCGGATTGCCTCAGTAATGGTGGACTGCCTCGGTAATCATGGACTGCCTCGGTAATGGCTCACACCCTTCCCCGCACCAAGCTGGACTGTCCTGGGTCCAGCTGCGCTTGCTGCGAAACTCTCAATCCAGAGCATTTTAGATTGCTGGTCTTTGTGGGGGGTGGGGACTCACTGAGCCAGATCACCTGGCTCCCTGTTTCAGCCCACTTTTTTTTCAGTTGACTGGGTGGCTCTGTATCCCAGGTGTTTCCAGGTGCCTGTAGAAATGGCTGCCCAGATTTGTGTGAGTTTTGTGCGGAGACCCACAGCGCCAGCTGAAACAGTCGTGCTGGAAACTCCTGGTGCTTTTCAGCCCAGGAATCTCCTGGTCTGTGGGCAGTAAAAACTCATTTGGAAATGCAGTGATCACGCACCCTCTGCGTCTTCTCACTGGGAACTGCTGCACTCCAGAGCTGTTCCTATTTGGCCATCTTGACTGAAAGCTCTAGGTCATTTAAATAAGTTTCATACATATGTATAACTATACATATAAATGATTTTACTTTGTCTTAGGATAACATTGTGTATTTGTTCTGCAACATTCTTTGTTAGTCTACCTATTAAGCTCAGAATTCTTTTCATGTCAGGGCACATAGCTCTCATTCATTTTAGCTGCTATATTATAGTTCAATGTTATATGGATGATATTGGATGAATCATAGTTTAATCACCACTCTTCTACTGTGGACACATAGACTGTGTTTGCTTTTGCTGTCACAAACAATGTTTCAATAAACATCTGTGTCCATGCTTATTTGTGCACAAGGGCAGATTCTTTTCCAAGAAAAATACAGTATTTACAAAGGGCATGCTGTATTGAAGAATGAAGTACATTTACACTGTTTTTATTTTATCAAATTGCCCTTCAAAAGGGCATCTCAGATTACATACCAGCGAACAACTTATACAAGTCAAATTGTCCCTCTACCCATTGGCCATTTTTTAGTTGAATTATTTGTTTTGTTATTATAGAGATTTGAGAGTTCTTCATATATTCTGGACACAAGTCATTCCTCAGACGTATTATTTGCAAAGATTTTTTCCCATTCTCTGAAGAATGTTTTTTTAAGAGTTGAATTTTAAATATCAATGACTAATGTATTAATTTATTCTATTATAGATTATGCTTCTGACATTGTATCCAAAAATTCTGACTAACTCAAGGTCACAAAAATTTTCTCCTATGTTTTCTTTTAGAAATCTTTCGGATTAAGATTTTATATTTAGGTTTGTTATCCACTTTAATTTTTAAATATATTTTGAGATATGAATTGAAGTTCATGTTTCTGCATGTGAATATCCAATTGTTTCAGCACTGTTAAAAAGACTGTCCTTTCTCCACTACATTGCCTTTGCAAAAATCAGTAATATATATATGTGTGGGTCTGTGGGTCTATATCTGGACTCTCTATTGTATTTCATTGACCTATTTATCTTTCTTTCTTTCTTTTTTTTGGGACAGGGTCTTGCTCTGTTGCCCAGGCTGGAGTGCAGTGGCATGATCATGGCTCACTGCAACTTTGAACACCTGGGTTCAAACAATGCTCCCCACCTCAGCCTCTTGAGTAGCTGGAACCATGGGTGTGTGCCACAGTGCTCAGTTAATTTTTAAATTTTCATAGAAATGGAGTCTTGCTATGTTGCTCAGGTTGGTCTTAAACTCCTGGCTTCAGACTACCTCAGCCTTCCAAAATGCTGGGATTACAGGTGTGAGCCACCATGCCTGGCAGATCTATTTATCTACATACTAATACCATATTGTTTTGATTACCATAACTTAGTAATAAGTCTTGAAATCAGATAGGGATAGCCCTCTAACTTTTTTCTTTTTCGAAGGTGTCTGGCTGCACTGTGTCCTTTAAACTTCTGTGTGAATTTTAGAACCAGCTTGGCAGTTTCCATAAAAAAGCTTGTGGGGATTTTGATCAGAATTGCATTTCATATGTAGATAAATTTGAAAAAGTCTGTCACTTTAACAATATTGAGACTTCAAACCGATGAACATGGTATACTCTAGTTTTTCTTCATGTTTTGTAGTTTTCAGTGTACAAGTCTTTTCTATCTTTTGTCAGATTTATCTCTAAGCATTTCATATTTTTGTGTAACTATAAATATTATCTTTATTTTGCTTTGTTTTGTATAACTTTTATTTCAGGTTCAGGAGTACATGTGCAGGTTTGTTATCTAGGGAAATTACATGTCACCAGGGTTTGGTGTATAGACTATTTCATCAGCCATGTGTTAAGCATAGTACCCGATAGGTAGTTTTTCAATCCTCACCCTCCTCCCACCCTCCATCTCCAAGTAGGCCCCACTGTCTGTCGCTCCCTTCTTTATGTCCATTAGTACTCAGTGTGTAGCTCCCACTTATGCATGAGAACATTCAGTATTTGGTTTTCTATTCCTGTATTAGCTTGCTTAGGATAAATGGTCTTCAGCTCCGTCTATGTTGCTGCAAAGGACATAATCTCATTCTTTTTTATGGCTGGATAGTATTCCATGATGTATATGTACCATCTTTTCTTTATCCAGTCTAACATTGATGGGAATGCAGGTTAATTCCATGTCTTTGCTATTGTGAGTGATGTTGCTATGAATATACACATATGTGTTTTTATGGTAGAATGACTTATATTCTTTTGGGTATATACCCAGTAATAGGACTGCTGGGTCAACTGGTAATTCTGTTTTAAGTTCTTTGAGAAATTGCCAATCTGCTTTCCATGGACGCTGAACTAATTTACATTCCCACTAGCAGTGTATAAGAGTTCCTTTTTCTGGCTGGGTGTGATGGCTCATGCCTGTAATCCCAGCACTTTGGGAGGCCGAGGTGGATGGATTACCTGAGGTCAGGAGTTCGAGATCAGCCTGGCCAATATGGCAAAACTCTGTCTCTACAAAACATACAGAAACTAGCCTGGCATGGTGGTGCATGCCTGTAATCTCACCTACTTGGGAGACTGAGGCAGTAGAATCACTTGAACCCAGGAGGTGGAGGTTGCAGTGAGCCAAGATCGCGTGCCACTGCACTCCAGCCTGGGCAACAGAATGAGACTCTTTAAAAAAAAAAAAAAAGAAAAAGAAAAAAACAAAGAATAATTCCTTGTTCTCCCCAACCTTGCCACCATCTGTTACTTTTTTACTTTTTAGTAGTAGCCATTGTGACTGGTGTGAGATGGTATCTCATTGTGGTTTTGATATGCATTTCTCTAATAGTTCATGATGTTGAACATTTTAAAATATGTTTGTTAGCTGCATGTAATGTCTTCATTTGAAAAGTTTCTTTGTCCCCTTTTTAATGGGGTTGGTTTTTGCTTGTAAATTTGTTTAAGTTCTTTATATATTCTGGATATTAGAATCCAGAATGCATAGTTTGCAAATACTTTCTCTTATTCTGTAGGTTGTTTGTTTACTCTGTTGATAGTTTCTTTTGTTGTGCAGAAGCTCTTTAGAGTAATTAGGTCCCATTTGTCAATTTTTGTTATTGTTGCAATTGCATTTGGCATCTTCATCATGAAATCTTTGCCAGTCCCTGTGACCAGAATAGTATTTCCTAGGTTGTCATCCAGGTTTTTTATAGTTTTAGGTTTTACATTTAAGTCTTCAATCCATCTTGAGTTGATTTTTGTATATGAGGTAAGAAAGAGTACAGTTTCAATCTTCTGCATATGTCTAGCCAGTTATCCCTGCACCAATTTTTAACAGATAGTCCTTTCCCCAATGCTTGTTTTTGCTCACTTTGTCAAAAATCATATGGTTGTAGGTGTGCAGCCTTATTTCTAGAGTCTCTATTTTGTTCTATTGGTCAGTGTGTCTGTTTTTATACCAATACCATGCTGTTTTGGTTATTGTAGCCTTGTTGTGAAGTTTGAAGTCAGGTAATGTGATGCCTCCAGCTTTATTCTTTTTGCTTAGGATTGCTTTGGCTATTTGGGCTCTTTTTGTCTGTATAAATTTTAAAATAGTTTTTTTGTTTCTAATTCTGTGAATAATGTCATTGGTAGTTTGATAGGAATACCATTGAATCTGTAAATTGCTTTGGGCAGTATGACCATTTTAACAATATTGATTCTTCGTATTCATGAGCATGCAATGTTTTTTCATTTGTTTCTGTCATCTCTGGTTTCTTGGAGTAGTGTTTTGTAATTCTCATTGTAAAGATCTTTCCCCTCCTTGGTTAGCTGTATTAGGTATTTTATTCTTTTTATAGCTATTGTGAATGGGAATTCACTATTGCTTTGGCTCTCAGCTCAGATGTTGTTGGTGTATAGGAATGATACTGATTTTTGTACATTGATTTTGTCTCCTGAAACTTTGCTGAAGTTGTTTATTAGATTAAGGAACTTTTGGGCAGAGACTATGGGGTTTTCTAGGTATAGAATTATCTTGTCTGCAAACAGGGATAGTGTGACTTCCTCTCTTCCTATTTAGATGCCTTTTATTTTTTTCTCTTGTCTGATTGCTCTGGCCAGGACTTCCAGTATTACCTTGAATAACAGTGATGAGAGAGAGCATCCATGAAGGGAAATGCTTCCAGCTTTTGCCCATTCAGTGTGATATTGGCTAAGTGTTTGTCATAGATGGCTCTTATTATTTTGAAGTATGGTTCGTCAATGCCTAGTTTGTTCAGTTTTTAACACCAAGAGATGTTGAATTTTATCGAAAGCCTTTTCTGCATCTATTGAGATGATCATATAGTTTTGTTTTTAGTTCTGTTTGTGTGATAAATTGCATTATTGATTTTCATATGTTGAGGCAACCTTGCATCCCTAAACCTTCTTGATTTTGGTGGATTAGCTTTTATAAATGGTATCTTTTAAGATTTCATTTTCTGATTGACATACTCGATTTTTCTATGTTCATTCTGTATCTGGCAACATTGCTAAACTCATTCATTCTAGTAGCTTTTCTGTAAATTCTATCAAATTTTCTAAGTAGACAACATAATTTCTGAATAAAAATAGTTTTATTTCTCTTTATTTCCAAATCTGGAATATATTTTTTTGCCTAATTGCACTGTCCAGAAACACCAGTATAATGCTGTTTAGAAATGAAAACAGACATCCTTGCCTTGGAAGGGAAAAGTCATTCTGTCTTTCATCATTATATATGATGTCAGATACAGGCTTTTATATACACTCTATCAGGTTGAAGAAATTCACATCTACTCCTGGCTTTCTGAGACTATTTTTATTTTTTTGTCTTTTTGTTTTTTCCTTTTTGTGGAGAATGGGGTCTTGCTATATTGCCCAGGCAGGATCTTGGGTTTTGACTAATGTTCTCTCTTCATCTATTGGGTCATATGGGTTTTTTCCTTTAGTTTGTTAATATGGTGAATTACATTTATTTTAAAATATTCTATCAACCCTGCATTCCTGGAATAAGTTCCACTTGGCAATAATGTTTATGCTTTTAATATATTGTTGGATTTAATTTGCAAACATTCTGTTTAGACATTTTCTATCAATATTCACAAAGAATAGCAGTTGGTAGTTTTCTTATTTTGCAATAGATTTTCTTTGGTTTTGGGATGAGGCTAATACTGGCTTCATAAAATAAGTTGGGAAGTATTCCCTCCCATTCCATTTTCTTGAAGAAAAATTGGGGTAGATTTGGTATTATTTCTTTAAGAATTTGTTAGAAATTGCCAGTGAAGGCATCTGGGCCTAGAGCCACATTTGTGGGAAGACTTTAAGCTACAAATTCAATCTATTTAATAAATATATATCTATTCTGGCTATCCATTCCGCTTTTTTTAAACTTTTGGGTTTGGTGGTACATGTGAAGGTTTGTTACATAGGTAGACTCATGTTGTGGGCATTTGTTGTACACATTATCTCATCACCCAGGAATTAAGCCCAAGTATTCAATAGCTATCTTTTTTGCTCCTCTCCCCCACTCCCACTCTCCATCCTCAAGTAGACCCTAGTGTCTGTGGTTTCCTTCTTTGTGTTCATAAGTTCTCGTCATTTAGCTCCCACTTATGAGTCAGAACATCTGGTATTTAGTTTTCTGTTCCTGCATTAGTTTACTGAGGATAATGGCCTCCAGCTCCATCCATGTTCCCACAAATGACATGATTATATTCTCTTTTATAGCTGGATAGTATTCCATGGTTTATATTTGATTATTCTAAAAGGAGCTTTGATAGTTTGTGTCTTTCAAGAAGTTTGATCATTTTATCTAAATTGTTGAATATATTGAAACAAAATTATTCATAATATTCCCTTAATAGCCTTTTAATAACAGTAGAATCTGTAGTGCTGTCCCCTTTCTCATTCTTGACATTGGAAATTTGTGTTCTCTTTCTTTTTTCCTGATTAGTCTGGCTAGAGGTTTATCGATTTCTTTGATCTCAAAGGCCCAGCTTTGGTTTCATTATTTTCCGCTGTTGTTTTCCTGTTTTCCTTAATATTGACTTAACTTCAACCTTCTTTTTTTTTTTTTCTTCTGAGTACTTTGGGTGTAATTTGCTCTTCTCTGCCCTAGTTTTTAAAGTCAAAGGGTGAAGTCATTGATTTAAGATCTTTCTAAACTACTTCTAGCTACATACCATAAATTCTGATATACTGTGTTCTCATTTTCACTCATCTCAAAATATTTTCTAACTTCCCTTTTGATCTCTTCTTTGATTCATACGTTATTTAGAAGTGTGTTGTTTAATTTTCAAATATTTGGAAAATTTTCTAGATATTTCTGTTATTAATTTCAAATTTATTTCCATTGTACTCAAAGAATATACATTATATCACTTGAATCCTTTTATATTTATTCAGACTCACTGTATGTCCAAGAATATGATCTATCTTGATAAATGTCTCCACATATACTTGAGAAGAATATGTCATCTGCTGTTGCTAGGTAGTTGTTCAAATCTCTTATATTTTTGCTGTATAATTTCTGTCTACTTGTTCTATTAAATACTGAGAGAAAATATTGAGATCTCCAACTATGACATGTGGATTTGTCTATTTCTTTTTGCAGTTCTATCAGTTTTGTTCATGTATTTTTAAGATACTTTATTAGAGGTATAAACATTTAGGGTTGTCATGTCCTTCTGAAGAATTGACTCCTTTATCATTATGAAGTGAAGTTCTTGTTTTTTTTCTTTTTTTTAATTATACTCTAAGTTCTGGGACACATGTGCAGAAGATGCAAGTTTGTTACATAGGTATACATGTGCCATGGTGGTTTGCTGCACGAATCAACCTGGATGTGACATTCTTTATCACTGTAATATTCTTTGATTTGAAGTTAACTTGGTCTGACATTAATACTATGTCAGCTTTCTTTTGGCTAGTGTTAGCATGGTATGTCTTAATTCATTCTTTTACTTTTAACCTATTTGTGTCTTCATATTTAAAATGTTTATAAAGTTGAAGGCAACATTAACTTGTGTCTTGCTTTTTTTTTTCCAATCTGAGAATCTCTGCTTGTTTATTAGGAAGATTAGACTATTTACTTCTAAATGTGATTATTTATATGGTTAGTTTTTAATGTATCATGTTATTTGCTTTTGCCTCATCTCTTCTTTTCTCCCCTTTCCTCTTTTCCATCATCTTTTGGATTAATTGTGCATTTCTTATGATCACATTTTATCTCCTTTGTTGATTTATTAGCTATAACTTTTGTTTTGTTATTTTAGAAACTTTTATACTTCTTCTTTACAGAAAGAGTCTGCTATATTGCCAAGGCTGATCTCAGACTCCTGGGTTCAAGTGATCCTCCCATCTCAGCTTCCTGAGTAGCTGCGACTACAGATGCCTGGAGAAAACAGTTTTTCAGTTATTACAATCCACCTGCAAGTGAGTTTATACCACTTCACATATAAAAACCTAAAATAATATAATTCTATGCTTCTCCTCCAATCCTTTATTCTATTATTGTCATACATTTTATTTTTACATACTTATAAACCCCAAAAATCGTTGTTATTGTATTTGTTTAAAGACTTGGTTATCCCGTAAAGATATTTAAGTACTATGAAAAAAAAGTAAATATTTACACAGGTAGTTATCATTTCCAGTATTCTTCATTCCTCTGTGTAGATCCACGTTTCCATCTGGTGTCCTTTTCTTCTGCTTGAAAGACATCCTTTAACATTTCTTATAGTTCAGAATTGCTAGTGGTGATTCTTTCAAACTTTTGTATATCTGAAAATGACTTTCCTTTTAAAAATATTTTTTCTCTGATTATAGAACACTAGGTTGACAGCTCTTTTCTTTTAGTATTTTAAATATATTGTTTAATTCTCTTTTCACATGTACCATTTCTAAAGACAAATCTACTGTCATCTTTATCTTTGTTTCTCATTATATAACTTGTCTGTTTTCTTTGGCTGGTCTTAAGATTTTTTTTTGTCATTGGTTTTGATAAATTTGATTAGGATGTGGTTTGGTGTTGTTTTCTTCATGTTTCTTGTGTTTGGGTTTTCTGAGCTTCTGAACTCTGTGGGTTTATGGTTTTTATCAATGTTATAAATTTTTCAATAATTGTTTCCTCAAATATGCTTTGGCCCCCTCCTTGTCCTTCTTTGGGGACTCCAATTACTCATACATGCTGCTTGAAGTTATTTTTCCCTATGTGTTTTATTTTGAACAGTTTTTATTGCTATATTATATAGTTTACTAATCGTTTCTCCTGAAATATCTAATCTGCTGTACATTCCATTTAGTACATTTCTGATCTCACACATTTTCATCTTCTTCTCTGAAGCTCTGAGTCATTGTTAAAAATCTTCCATGTCTTTACTTACTGTTTTGAACATAAGGACTACAGTTAAAGTAACTGTCTTAATGTTTTGTTGATTCCAATATCTGTGTCAGTTCTGAATTGGTTTCCAATTGGTTTATTTTTCTCTTTATTAATGGCTGAATAATATTATCTTTTATAAATGTACTATAATTTATTTAGCCAGACCAGTATTGTAGACATGTTATTCTACCCAGTCTTTTACTAATACAGTTAATGCTGCAATAGTCATCCTCACATTTATGCCTTTCTGCAAATATATCAACAAGATAAATTTCTGAGGTTGAGTCACTGGGTCAGAGAGTATGTGCAGTTTATAAAACATTTATTTATTATTTATTTATTTAAACTCTGAGTTTAGTATTTACTCTGGCTCCATTAACTAGACTTGGCCCATTCATCCAAGTAATAACTGAAACAGGTATAAACACTAGTCTCTTTCACTGGGCCCCTGCTTTTGGTGTTCATTCAGACACCACCTATTTTGTTTATCCACTCTGACCTGCTCAGTGATATTCCTCTTGCTATTCTTGCCATTCCTGGTTCTCACCATATGGCACTGCCCTCAACTTCTGCCTTGCATGACTACCCATTTTAGATAGATTTTTCCTTTGGACACAATTGTACTATTTCTTCCTTCAAGTTCTATGAGCAAGGACTGCAGAAAGAAGCACATCCTCTTTCCCATCCCTGACTTTTGGGACTATCTGGGCTACCCTCCTTCCTATCCTTACATTATGGGAAAGGTATCAGACAGTATTTTAGAGGGCAACTTTCTCTTTGGGCATAGCGATTTATTGGCTACTAGGATGAACCTATGGTCACTGTACTAGCACATGTTCTAGCTTGATAGAGATTCAGCTTTGGGCCCCCATATGCTGTATATATAAAAATATTCAACTATCTCTCACCGTGGAATCAAAGAAAGATGCTTTTATTGGTCTTTCTTGTCCCCTGAATGCCTAGAGGCATGGGTTAGTGAGGCTTATGTCTCTTGCAAGTTAAGAAACTACTTGGTCTCTTAACTAATCTGAGAAGTATATTTGGTGGCCTAACTTGTCATAGGGGAACCAATGTATTTTGTCTCTCACTTGAGAACAGGATAGATTCAGGAACCTTAAGCAGCATGGTATACCAAACTCTGGTCAAGGGAACCCGTTCAATTCGTACCCGCCACCATGTGAACAACAATTACCAATGGGTGTTTCTGATTGAAAGACCTATGATTCTCAAGATCACCTTCATAGATTAGCATATAGGAGGATGTAGCTGAACACTGCTGCTCATCACACATTTCCCAACCATCGTTGATCCTTAACCGTGCTTTCCTAAAATCTGAAGGTTTAGCTATTGATACAGTGAAGAAATACTGATAGGTCAGATATAGCAAAGATTGGTGGCAGATGGGGTGGATTGGCATAGAGGAATTAACTGGAGTCAGAAACCCAAGGTGTTGATAACATTCATTACCTTTAAGTGCCCCATATAATGGTGTTTATGTGTGTGCATGTGTGTATGTATGATTGTCTCCCATGCTGATGTTCTTCTCAAGGACCCAGAATTATTCAGTATACTTCATGTGTTATGTCCTTCAGCATTCTGGTGGCCTACAACTCTTATGTCCAACATTGCATGGAAGAGTGTGGAAAACACTGGGTGTAGAAGCCATAATTATCCTAAGTCTTTCTGGCTGATGAATAAGATAAATTGTGAAAGGAATCAGTTACAGATGGTTTCTGACTTAGGATGGTTTGACTTAATGATCTTTTTACTTTACGATGATGCAAAAGTAATATGCATTCAGAAGAAACTGTACTTTGAGTTTTTAATTTTCATATTTTCCTGGACTAATGATATGCTGAGCTGTAGCTCCTAGTCAGTCATGCAATCACGAAGGTAAACAACTGATATTTAATGTCTTCCTGAAGAACACTATGCCTACGAAACCATCAATAAATGTCAATGTTCTCCTATTTTCTATCAGCTTTCTCAAGCCTCATCAGAAGAGAGAGAAATTGATGACCCTGTCACTGATCTCCATCATTCATCAATTAATTTTAATCCAATGCTTCAAACATTATCCAGGTTCAGTGTGTTTTCAGCTGTGTACATTAATGGTAAGTACCCACACAAATACTCTGTTTTTCACTTTCAGTACAGTATTCAATATATTACATGAGGTATTAAATACTTTATTATAAGATAGACTTTGTGTTAGATGATTTTGCACAACTGTAGGCTAATGTAAGTGTTCTGAGGAAGTTTAAGGTAGACAAGTTGGCTGGGCACAGTGGATCATGCCTGTAAGCACTTTGGGAGGCTGACGCAGACAGATTGCTTGAGCCCAGGAGTTAGAGACCAGCCTGGGCAACATGGAAAAATTGTCTCTACAAAAAAAAAAAAATACAATAATTAATCAGGCATCATGGTGCACACTTGTAGTCCCAGCTATCCAGAGGGTCTGGGGCAGGAGGATTGATTGAATCTGGGAGGTCAAGGCTGCAGTGAGCTGAGATCACACCACTGCACTCCAGCCTGAGTGACAGAGCCAGATTTTTGTTTTAAAAGGAAAGGTAGGCAAGGCTAAGCCCTGACGTTTGTAGGTTATATATATTAAATACAGTTTTGACTTAAGATATTTTCAATTTACAATGGTTTTATCGGGAAGCAACCCCATCATAAGGTGAGGAACATCTGTATAGTAAGGAGGGGAAACCAGTGTGTTATTAGTAAAAGGTGAAATAGGAGACTTACTCCTCAAGTGAGTACTTGGTTGATATCTCCAATCTGACCTTTGTGTCTATTAGTGGTAGATAGTTGACAAATAGATACTAACGTGAAGGGCCTTGAATAGTGCCCTCCAAAATCAGAATGATGATTGCAGGCAATAATCAGAAATCACATAGCTGGATAATTTGGTACCAGAAGAATATTTTGATAAACAAAATAACCACAGTTTGAGTAGACAAGCTGAGTATACAATGAATGATACATTTTTTCAAGACATCTGCCACTGCCGGGATTGTGTGGAGTCATTAAAAGGGAATATACTAGAAATAGTTTACTATGAGATGGTATCCCACAGGTGTTTGGTGATCTGAAGTGGATATGGAAGGCTCTTGGATCTACTTATTTACTCCCTGACTTGGAAGCAGCCATCATAAATGATGACTCACTAAAGATGTTGTGTCAGAGATGGAGCCACTACTGAAAAGACCATGTTGAAGGTTTTGACTTGAATTCTCTGATCCCGCAGTGGCAAGCATGGTGGGATCAGAGAATTACTTGTGTTTGTGCCTTTTCAGCTGGGGGAATACAGGAAGGCCACTCTGATATTCTCGGCCTCTCAGGGCTGTCATTGCATGGGTCTGGATCTCATCCAAGTGCTGCTGCAAGTAGGCATCCATTTGCAGCCTGCTCTGGATTGTACCTGCAAATTGTAGAGTTCAGTAATGTAGGACTAGAGAGATCTTAATCCAAAACCCAGCTCTTCAACATTAGGTAAGTCACTTAATCTATGTAAACATTTGATTCCTAACCTCTAAAATAGAGATCACAATAGTACTAATCTCAAAGGATTATTATGAAGATTTAAATGAAACAATTAGTGTCAAGTGTTTATCCTTGTACTTAGAGCATAGGATTAATGTTATTATTTTACTTGGTACTATATAACCTAGAAGGTCTCCTGCAGAATCTAGAAGGGTGGGTCTGCCTCCATATCTCCCCCTTACTCAAGTTTTTCTGGGATAGTGTTGAATTTCTTCTTTCAGACAGTTGGAACTCTACAACATTGGATTTAGACTGGAATATACTGCCACTGAAACCTGCATTGGTGAAGAGATAGGGCAGAGCTGGACTGCCACCTGCAGAGGGTAGAACAGAGGTGGGCAATCCAAGAGGCAAAATTCTGGGGAGAAATTGAAACCAAAGCAAAGTAAACAATTAAATCTAAATGTCAGTCCAAATGGGCTAGGTAGAGCAAGAATTTATAATCCAGGCAACAGAGCAGAAAGTGGAAAAATTACTTAAAAACTAGAAAGGGTTTGGTTACAACTTCACTCCAATATATACAAATTGAGTTGCCTTGAGTGAGTTATTAAACCTGGTTTGAATTCTGGCTCAGCCACTTCCTTAGCTGACAGATTGGATGAATTGCTAAACTTTTTGCTTCACAGTTTCCTCATCTATAAAAATAGAGATTAAAAAGAACCGATAGATGACAGGGTGCTTGTGAAAATTAAGTGTGGCAATCTCTATAAAATGCTTTGTATAGTGTCTAGCACACATTAAGTTCTCTATGAATGTTAGTTGTTTTTGTTAAAAAGAAAATAGAGGAGGAGCCTAGGAGTATTCCTTGAGCTATATAGCATACACACAAATAAACTTTATAGGATGCCTTCGACCACAGCATAAGCAGAGACATTAGAAAAGGCATTGACTCAGCTTGTAAAGGCAGAGAATCCTCCTAGCTGTCCTGAAGCCTGAAGTTTAATCAATGACAGATATAAATAGTTCAAAATGTGGCCTACTACATCCACAATGGGAGAGGCTGAACTTGCTCAGAGAAGATGACCCTCTTCATCTTCGAAAGCTGAGCTATTGGATCTCTTAGCTGCTCTAGTCTATTGGAGTCTGTGACTACTAGTCATGGGTACTGGATTCCCTTGAAATAACATCTCTGCATTTCTAGGTTAGCCTTGATGTCCAGTGACCTCTATGCCTACACAAACACAGGCAGGGATATTTCCTTCTCAAGGAAATAGGCACAGAAAATGACAGTGATGTAGCCATGGTCCTCGAGTTAGGTAGGCTTCTATAGTTATTTTTGATGGCATTGGTTTCAGTGCTGTGGGGTTATCTAGGCCTAAGAGGAAAGGATAAAAAGTGGCTGTAGCTGCTAGGAGGATAAGCTATGATGTGAACAAAATAAATCCTTTTTCCCCTCTTGATAATGTCAGCCTGGAGGTTAGTAAGTATGGTGATATAGGGTGGAAAGTAGCAGGGATGCTCCACAAACATCAGATATCAATAGATCACTCTGATTGACCTGGGGTTCCCAATCTGATATGGCCAGTACTTTATCAGGCAACATAGATGTATATTGGGTGGCCATGCCTTGGTTCAAGAAAGCCACCTCTGGGCTTTTCAATGTCTGCCCAGAGGTAGTCCTGCTTCAAATGGCTCAGAAATGCCTGGACTTGGGGTTTACGTGAGGTCAGATCATGGGAATAAATTAGGATATACTCCAAGTAGATTACAAACCTATTGTCCATAAGGTTGTATAAGATCAGAGGTCAGCAAACTATGGCTCACAGACCCAAATCAAGCCATTGTCTGTTTTTGTTTGGCTCACAAGTTAAGAATGGTTTTAACGGATTAAATCTTTGCAACCAATTTAATGATAAGGAATACTAAGTTTGAAACCCAATTAAATGAAATGTTATTCCAAAAAAATCCACTTTTATCATTAGTAGACTCATAGATTCTACTCAGTCATTATTCTTTTTGGAATTGTGTTGATAAAAATATGCAGAAATTTGTTTTCTTTATTATTATATAGGCACCTGCATAATATCCTTGCATTTGTTCTTAGCCTGCAAAGCCTGAAATATTTACTATATGGCCATTCATAGAAGAAACAGTTTGTTGACCTCTATTTCAGATATTAAGAGAAGTAATGCTAGCTAACATTAATTAAGTGCTTGCTATATGCTTAGGTATTATTCTAGAAGTTCACATGATTATCATACTTATGCCTTACAATAATCGTATTTGTCATTATTACAATTATCTATATTTTACAGTTGTCGAAAATGACAGCACAGAAAATTAAGTAGTCTCCCAAGGATGCAAAGCTGGGAAGTGGTGGAGTCAGGATTTGCATCCACAGTCTACTCTAGAATCCATTCTGTCAACTACCGAGCTGTATGCATGAGGTATCAGGCATCACGTAGACCCAAAAGCTGAATAGCACATTCAGGACTGGTCGAGGCCCATGTGGAAAGTCAGCTTCCATTTTTTGCTCTCTCTGGCAAAGTTATAGGCCTATCAGAGGTCAGCCCTGTGTTCTGAGAGGTCCCCAATCAAAGGAGTAAGCATATGGCAGCTACAAGAAATCCCGGGCAGGGATATAGCATCCTGTTTTGTTTTCTTCTGTTTATTTATTTATTTATTTATTTATTTTGAGACAGAGTCTTGCCATGTCGCCAGGTGCCAGGCTGGAGTGCATTGACGCAATCTCGGCTCACTGCAACCTCTGCCTCCTGGGTTCAAGTAATTCTCCTGCCTCAGCCTCCCGAGTAGCCCTCGCAAAGAGTATCAGGGCTTTTGTGGGGGAGTTTGGGGTGTGGTGAATTCCTCCTACAAATTAGCTTCTACAAATGTTCAGAAAGCCTAGATGTTGGGTTCTAATGGATACATGCTCACAGAAAAATTAGCCTTGAGTACTGGAATGATCTAATGATCTCCCAACCACATTCATGAGAAGGCTACAGCCATTCTTCCTCTATGCTCCAGAATAGCTCTTGGCCCAGGTGTTCAGGCAACAGATGAGTTAGGCCCTACAGGGTATAAACAACCCTGGCAGCAGAATGCAGAGGTAAAGCAGAGAATATGGATTTTCCAAGTCATAAGAGTGGGATAAGGAGTTGTGTGGCATGTAATTTTTCAATTAGAAAATATCAAGGACCAAGAAGAATTCTCCTTGAGAAGCTAAATTAGGAGAGAGTAAAACCTCTGGCCTAAGAAATTTGAGGTTGTCTTGGCCTATTCTTGTTATTAGAGATAACCTGATTAAATAGCAAGAAAGAGTTTGGGGGAATGGAGCTCTTATGGTGAAAGAGGACTTCTCTCTAAGTCTTTTCCATAATGGGTTTTAATATTCATTAGTCAGGAAATATACAACTTAAGGCTGCAAAGGCTACTGCAGTAGAGCTTAGTAGCATATTCAAGGCCCTAAACACAACTAGCATGGCTTTCTGGCCTCACTTCCAAACCAGCCGTCTTCAGCGTGGCCCTAGAACCACACTTGAGTACTAGTAGGGAAAGGCCCAGCTGCCCTGTGTCACTGTTATGGACTTCAACTCTGACTTGCTTTCCTCAGGGACACAACACAATCATAGTAACAATAATGACAGAAAACAATATAGCACTTAGTGTATCCCCTACACTGTTTTAAGTTGTGTGTGTTTATGTATGTGACATCACCACCTCACAAAACTGACTCACTGCCTCTGTCTCGAGGGGCCCACCTGCAGCAGCCACCACTTTGCTGTTCATCCTGAAATCTGTCTCCACAGGTTCACTCAAGTACAGATTTGGAACAAGACGCACTGGTGTTTGAGTCCTGGCTTTACTGACTTTGGGCAACTTACCTAAACTCTCTAAGCCTCAGTTTCTTCAGCTGTAAAATGGAGATAACAATAGTTCTTACTTCTTAAGGTTGTTGCAAAGACTAAAGTTAATCTATCTAAAGCACACAAAACAGTGCCTAGTATATCAAAAGTTCTCAACACATTAGCTCTTGTTATTACAGTACATGAAATACTGTGTGTGTTGTCAATTTTGCATTGCTATGAGAAATACCCAGACTGGGTAATTTATAAAGAAAAGAGGTTTATTTTGGTTTGCAGTTCTGAAGGCTGTACAGCAGTATGATGCTGGTATCTGCTCCCTGGTAGGGCCTTAGGAAACTTCCAATCATGGCAGAGGACAAGGAGGAGCTAGCCTATCACATGGTGAGAAAGCAAACAAGATAGAGGGAGAAGAGGGTCCAGGCTCTTTTAAACAACCACCTCTCACATGAACTACTAGACTGAGAACTCACTCATTACTATGAGGATGGCACTGAGCCATTCATAAGGGATCTATCCCCATAACCCAAACATCTTCCACTAGGCCCCACCTCCAGCACTGGAGATCACATTTCAACATGAGATTTGGAGAGGACAAACATCCAAACTATATAACTGTTTTCAATATAAATACTGCTTAACTATTTGGATGTATTTCTTACTTGACTGTAAATAGTGGTGTGCTGATAAATGCTTACAATCAGCTTTCCTGGGAAAGGGGGAAAAAGCCCTGATTTGTAGTGTTTAGTGATTTATGTGGAATAAATATCTCCCACCATGGCAAATTTCAGGTTATCAGCATGGCATCACTGAAGCAGAGATGGGAAGGAATGTTACTGTAAGTAACTTGAAGGTGCAACCCTGGTTTTAGCACTGAAAGCTTTAGCACTCAAAGTGCCGCATTTCAAACAAACTGGGTTAGTTTGTCACCCTAGGCCAACTCTAGTTATTCAAGTAGTAGATCCAGTCCACAGCACAGTGCCTGGCATAGAGTAGCTGTTCAAGAAGTATTTATGAATTGGATGATTAATAGGCATTTTATAGGATACAGAAAAATAATGACTCCTGCTCTGGCTCACTTCCACTGACCCAGGGTATAGATTAGGGCTTCAGACATGAGCTGTGCTGCTTAATAACTGTGTAAATGACAAGACTGCTCTGAGTCACAGTTTCCTCACCTATAAAATCAGCATGGAAATACTCACCTTTTAGGAATACTGGAAGGGTTAAATGAGGTTAGGAGTGGGAAAGTGCCAATGACATTTCCTCACTCAGTAGTGTAATTGCACAGTAAATCCTAATTAACAAACAGCTCCCACTCAGGCTTTATAGTTGGTGATTTCTTTGATTTTTCTGGTTTTCTTTTGACCCACTGCATTTGAATTAAAAAAAATACAACAACACAGAGTAGGGTCAGGGACTGGAGTCAGGCAGCAAGCTGAAAGGCCTGTGATGGCATTTGCTGTGGGAATCCAAATCTCACATGGGTTTGGCAGAGTGGGCAATATCTAGAATCATCTGAGACACCTCCCAAGCTCTCAGAGGCATTTGTGGACACACACAACTCCCATCTCCCAATGGCTGCCAACTTTATTGGGAAAATAGGTCTTAAAGGGCAACATCTTAAAATTTATAAACCTGTATCTTACCTTAAAAAATTAAAAACTGAAAAAAAGATTAAGGGTTTGTGGGAATAAACCATGGGATCCAGGAATGCAGAGGAGAGAGAAATGGAAAGGGAAAATGAAAAGTAGCCAAAGATACACTTCTCACCTAACTCTCAGTTTTGCTGAAAGCTAGCCCTGTTGACACAAATAGAGAGCTTTCATTTTTCAGTAAGGAAATACTTTTCTGAAGAGCAAAAGGGAAAAAATCCTCAACTCTCCAGAGTTAGCAGACTGTGCTGCTGAAATAAGATCTGACATGTGACTCAGACCCAACCTAGGAGAACATCTGGAAATCAGCTTGCCACCCTTTCTTTGCTAGAGTAAACGCCTATCTAGTGAGGAACCTCCTGCCTGGAAGGAGAGAAGAGTGAGGTTTCTGCCAAGCCAAGTGACAATCGCATCTCTCCTAGTACTGAAGGAAGGCTGCTATTGAATCTTCCTCACCCCACTACCTGCCATATGGCATGTGTTAACTGAAGTGAGGAGAAAGTCCTGTTTGAGGCTGTGACACAGAGTTCTCCCTAGCCTCTGCCTGTCAGTTCCTGGGTTCTCCTGGGATGAAAGTATACCATCCATTGTAAATGTGGCAATGCCTTATTATGTGATGTTTGAGGAAATAGCAGGGGAAATGAAAACAGCTAGCATTTAGCAAGTGCTTACTCTATGTCAGTCACTTGATATGTTGTAATTTTCATCCTCACAACAACCCTGGGAAACTTTATCCCCCACTGCGCAGAGGAGGAAAATGAGGCTCAGTGGATGATAAAGTAATGAGCCCAAGCTTATACAGACAGAGAGCAGGCAGTGGATGTGAGTGTTGAACACTGGTGAGTAATACTGTAGAGTCTAACTGTGTTATTTTTATGCCATTGCCTCCCTACCATATAAACCTAGGGAGCAATTCTCTATGTGCTTTCCAGAAACCTGGCCTTACCCTTCATATCTGATGCTAACAATGTGCTCTCCTGGGCATAGAAGAAAACTTAACATTCTCAAGCTTCTTTTCTGAAGTATCTTAAATGGTTAAAAATAGGGCTGGGAAAGTCCCAGCATCCGCACTTTTGGCTACAGGCTAGCCAGGGCCAACACAGATAGATGTGCATTTCTTGCATCTCCACAATGCACCCAGCCAAGTTGGAACAGGGAACACATTGGAATAATCACAAAACCTTTGTTACTCTTGCCAGGTTAATAGAAAAAGGCCACTTTGTAGTTTGCCCACCTAGAAGGGAGTATTTTTGTCATACGCAAAAGATGTTCTGTGGACCAGCTTGAAAACAGAAGCAACTTATTGACTTGCTAATATTCACTGTGTCAAAACAACATCCTAGTGGTGGAAAGGCTGCCTTTGAGAACCATAAGCTATGCACCCCCAACCTTCCTCTGCACAGCAGCTTCATGATCTTCCTAGCACTGGCCCTGAACAATGTGATCATCTCTCCAGGCAGGGGTGTCCACCAGCACATATGGCATCATTGGTTGATAGTGTACAAAAAGCACCCCCTGATGCAGCAATCCAAAAAAAAAAAGGCAGACCCACTGGGAAGACAAACTAGGGGAAACACACCTCTTTCTTCAGGGTTCATGCAGTGAGCCAAAACACAGCTTGGAAAATGAGGGTGAAGAATGGATTTGAGCTCTCTCTCTTGCCCTCACAACAGGTGCTCTGAGGAGAAGACAACCTATTTAATCTTCTGCAGACTCTGCTCCAGGCCCATCTCTCCCAATCCACATGGGTCTCTTCTCTTTTTGACTTCCAAAAACAGCTACATGTATTTGAGATTTAGAAATAGTGATTATTTTTGAAATCTGCCCTGGATTACTCCCAGTTAAACAATAAGGCTTTTGAGAGCAGGATTGATCAGGTGTCTATTTCAGTATTCCTCACAGCAACTGGTGCTGATCTGGGTGTCTAGACCCAGTCAATAAGTTACTGAGGAACAATGAGTTGCACGGTCTTGCAGTGGGAGATGAAAGAATTATTTTGTGCTCAGAAAGGGTGCTGCATTCACATCTCAAAAACATCCTCCCTCATACCTTATTCACCTCACCTTGCTGCCCAGCCCGTCTTTGTATATCCTACATCTCCTTACTACATAGGGAACAAAATAATCCTCATTTAATGGCAAATTCTCCCTGGGAACCACACAGGGTACAATTTGGGCCAGCTCTTACAAAGTGCTATCTTTACTCTTTTGTTAATCTCTTTGGAGCCCAAGGATGAGTGATTGGCATTTTAGCTGATATCCAAAAAAGCACCAGACTTCCAGGGCCTATGTAACTCAACCACTTGTGCGTGTGCTCACTGTAGAGGAAACACAGGCTGCTGTCTATAAAACAGGAAAATACCATAGAGAATATGAATACTCCTGAGAGTATAGCAAGGTTCATAATCTTGAAACAACATTCTCAAGCTCTGAGGAAATCTATATTAATCAGTTGAAATGGAAGGCCATTTTATTTCACAGTCAGACTGTAGTCAATAGCTGGAAGGTTTTTCAAACAATGAATTTTAAACACTGAATTAAGTACCCAAGTGCTAGAGGATAATGGGATATATTGTTCTGTGGAGGAGAAAGGACCCTATAGTGTTCTTGGGTGTTTAAATAACTATTGAGGAAAGAAGAAAGCCCTAATCTCCTTTACTCTTAATCTAGGTTGAGATTCCTTCTTCCTTGGAATTTTTAAAAATTGTGATAAATACATATTATGTAAATATACTATCTTAAGCATTTAAGTGTATAGTTCAATAGTATTAAGTACATTCAACATTGTTGTACAACCAATTTCTAGAACTCTTTTCATCTTACAAAATAGATATTCTGTACTCATTAAACAACTCCCCATTCTCCCCCTCCTTCTAGCCCCTGGCAACATCATCCTACTTCCTATCTCTATGAATTTGACTACTCTAAGTATCTTATAGTAAGAGGAACTAGTATACTGTACTTTTTTGGGTTTTTTATACACACAATAGAGACTACTTCTTACTTTCTAGATGTAACACCCAAATTTGAGTAATATAGTTTCCTTTTGGCTCTGCCCCTTACCACTAACAAATTCTGCATGTAAGCAGCCCCTTCTTCTCCTTCTCCTTCTCCTTTCTTCTTCCTTTGTTATTATACTGTAAGTTCTGGGATACATGTGCAGAACATGCAGGTTTGTTATGTAGGTATACATGTGCCATGGTGGTTTTGCTGCACCCATCAACCCATTATCTACATTAGGTATTTCTCCTAATGCTATCCCCTCCCCTAGCCCCCCACCCCTCAACAGGCCCTGGTGTGTGATGTGCCCCTCCTTTTGTCCATGTGTTCTCATTGTTCAACTCCTACTTGTAAGTGGAGAATGTGTGGTGTTTGGTTTTCTGTTCCTGTGTTAGTTTGCTGAGAATGATGTTCCAGACATCATCCATGTCCCTACAAAGGACATGGACTCATCCTTTTTTATGGCTGCATAGTATTCCATTGTGTATATGTGCCACATTTTATTTATCTAGTCTATCATTGATGGGAATTTGGGTTGGTTCCAAGTCTTTGCTATTGTGAATAGTGCTACAATAAATATACATGTGCATTTGTCTTTATGGTAGAATGATCTATAATCCTTTGGGTATATACCCAGTAATGGGATTGCTGGGTCAAATGGGTATTTCTGGTTCTAGATCCTTGAAGAATCGCCACACTGTCTTCCACAGTGGTTGAACTAATTCACACTCTCACCAACCGTGTAAAAGTGTTCCTATTTCTCCACATCCTCTCCAACATCTGTTGTTTCCTGACTTTTTTTTAATGATCTTAATTCTAACTGGCATGAGATGGTATCTCATTGTGGTTTTGATTTGCATTTCTCTATTGACCAGTGATGATGAGCTTTTTTTCATGTGTTTGTTGGCTGCATAAATGTCTTCTTTTCAGAAATGTCTATTCATATCCTTTGCCCACTTATTGATGGGTTGTTTGTTTTTTTCTTGTAAATTTGTTTAAGTTCTTTGTAGATTCTGGATATTAGCCATTTGTCAGATGGATAGATTGCAAAGTTTTTTCTCCCATTCGGTAGGTTCCCTGTTCACTCTGATGGTAGTTTATTTTGCTGTGCAGAAGCTCTTTAGTTTAATTAGATTCCATTTGTCAATTTTGGCTTCTGTTGCCATTCCTTTTGGTGTTTTAGTCATGAAGTGTTTGCCAATGCCTATGTCCTGAATGGTATTGCCTGGGTTTTCTTCTAGAGTTTTTATGGTTTTAGGCCTTATATTTAAGTCTCTAATCTATCTTGAGTAATTTCTGTATAAGGTTTAAGGAAGGGGTCCAGTTTCAGCTTTCTGCCTATAGCTAGTCAGTTTTCCCAACACCATTTATTAAATTGGGAATCCTTTCCCCCATTGCTTGTTTTTGTCAGATTTGCCAAAGATCAGATGGTTGTAGATGTGTGGCATTATTTCTGAGGCCTCTGTTCTGTTTCATTGGTCTATATATCTGTTTTGGTACCACTACCATGCTGTTTAGTTACTGTACCCTTGTAATATACTTTAAAGTTAGGTAGCGTGATGTCTCCCAGCTTTGCTCTTTTACTTATGATTGTCTTGGCTCTACAGGCTCTTTTTGGTTCCATATGAAATTTAAAGTAGTTTTCTCTAATTCTGTGAAGAAAGTCAATGAGCAGCTTGATGGGAATAACATTGAATCTATAAATTACTTTGAACAGTATGGCCATTTTCACAATATTGATTCTTCCTATCATGAGCATGGAATGTTTTTCCATTTGTTTGTGTCTCCTCTTATTTCTTTGAGCAGTGGTTTGTAGTTAACCTTGAAGAGATTCTTCACATCCCTTGCAATTTGTGTTCTTAGGTATTTTATTCTCTTTGTAGCCATTGCAAATGGGTGTTCATTCATGACTTGGCCCTCCTGTTTGTCTATTTTTGGTGTGTAAGAATGCTTGTGATTTTTGCACATTTATTTTGTATCCTAGACATTGCTGAAGTTGCTTATCAGCTTATGGAGATTTTGGGCTGAGACGATGGGGTTTTATAAATATACAATCATGTCATCTGCAGACAGAGACAACTTGACTTCCTTTTTTCCTAATTGAATACCCTTCATTTCCTTCTCTTGCCTTGATTGCCCTAGCCAGAACTTCCAATACTATGTTGCATAGGAGTGGTGAGAGAGGGGCATCCTCTGTCTTGTGCTGGGTTTTCAAAGGGAATGCTTCCAGGTTTTGTCCATTCAGTATGATATTGGCTGCAGTTTGCCATAAATAGCTCTTTTTATTTTGAGATACGTTTCATCGATACCTAGCTTATTGAGAGTTTTTAGCATGAAGAGGTGTTGAATTTTATCAAAGACCTTTTTTGATTCTATTGAGATAATCATGTGTTTTTTGTCATTGGTTCTGTTTATGTGATGGATTATATTTACTGATTTGAGTATGTTGAACCAGCCTTGCATCCCAGGGATGAAGCTGACTTGATCATGGTGGAGAAGCCTTTTGATGTGCTGCTCAATTTGGTTTGCCAGTATTTTATTGATGATTTTCTCATCAATGTTCATCTGAGATATTGGCCTGAAATTTTCATTTTTTGTTGTGTCTATGCCAGGTTTTGGTATCAGGATGATGCTGGCCCCATAAAATGAGTTAGGAAGAACTCCCTTATTTTTCTATTGCTTGGAATAGTTTCAGAAGGAATGGTACCAGCTCCTTTTTGTACATCTGGTAGAATTTGGCTGTGAATCCGTATGGTCCTGGGCTTTTTTTTGTTGGTAGGCTATTAATTACTGCCTCAATTTCAGAACCTGTTATTGGTCTATTCAGGGATTCGGCTCTTCCAGATTTAGTCTTGGGAGGGTATATGTGTCCAGGAATTTAACCATTTCTTCTAGATTTTCTAATTTATTTGCATAGAGGTGTTTATAGTATTCTCTGATGGTAGTTTGTAAGCAGAGTTTGCAATCCTAGTCTCTGATAAAACAGACTTTAAACCAACAAATATCCAAAAGGCAAAGAAGGGCATTACATAATAGTAAAGGAATCAATGCAACAAGAAGAGCTAACTTTCCTAAATATATACACACTTAATACAGGAGTACCCAGATTCATAAAGCAAGTTCTTAGAGACCCACAAAGAGACTTAGACTCCTATACAATAATTGTGGGAGACTTTAACACTCCACTGTCAATATTAGACAGATCAATGAGACAGAAAAATTAATAAGGATTCTCAGGACTTGAACTCAGCTCTGGATCAAGCAGACCTGATAGACATCTACAGAACTCTCCATCCCAAAACAACAGAATAGTCATTCTTCCTAGCACCATATCACACTTATTCTAAAATTGACTACATAATTGAAAGTAAAACACTCCTCAGCAAACGCAAAAAGAATGAAAATTATAACTTTGGGTGATTCTTGGGTCTCTGTTTCTAACTATATACAGTCTTTCTGAGGAATTTCATTCACTTTCATTAGATTTATATGTTAAAGACCCCAAAATGCATATTTCCTAGCTGAGGTCTCTCTCCTATATTCTACACAGAGTATATTCAACTGTCCACTTGACATCTACACTGCTTGGATGTCTCCTAAGAACTTTAACTCAACATGTCCAAAACTAAACTTGCCATGCCTATAATCTGCGCTTGCTTCAGTGTTTGCTAGGTTAGTGAATGGCTACTACCATTCACTCAACTGCCTAAGCAAAAACTTAGGACCATCCTTGATTCTTACCTGTCTAACACCCCTACCATCTACTTAATCATCGATGCCTATAGATCATATCTTCTATCTTCTAAATGTCATGCCTACCTGCATCATTAAAGAATGGTGACACAAAGGAAAGCATAATCCACTCTGCATAGGAAGTAGGCATAAGGGTCTCACAGAGAAGATGCTTCTGCCAAGAATTGAAGAATAAGAACATGTTAGGCAAACAGGTGACCATATCATTCCAGGCAGGCAAAGCAACTTTTGTAAAGGTACATAGAGAGGAAACACAATTTGGGTGGTAGAGGAAATAAAAAAGTTCAGTGTTACTGGAGCATAGAGCTAAATTTATGAAATGTAAAGAAAAAGGTGACAATGGACAGGTCATGGAAGGCTCTTGTACACTATGTGCTGGAGTCACATTTTGCAAAGGAGCAATAACTAAAAGCTTGTATATAGCCATAGTCCAAACTGTGACCCGAGATTTCTGGAAGCTGTGTGCAGTGAGTAGAAAGGGTGCACCACGATGTTAACACTCAATAAATAAAGACATCTTGCATGCCTGCATTTTTCACTGCCCATATTGTAAACGGCTCATCCATGACCTGTCTTAATGTTTCACTTCCAAACTTGTTCCTCATTTCCTTGGCTCCAAACTCCATGTATTATCTTCTATTTAGAACATTCCCACCTTCCCCTTAAGCCTGATGGCTGGCATTATCCCTTAGGCACTTGCTTGAACTTCCTGAGTAGGATTAGAACTTGCACTTGTTCAAAACCACCCCCTAACCAAATATGCACACAGGAAATTTTGGGATACACTACAAACACCAAGTCCAAAGGATCAAAGTTAGCATTGAAGCAGGTATACAGAGCAAGGGTTTTATAATTAGATTGAGATGAGATTAAGAAAAAACGTTGGTTGAAACATGATCAGAAGTGGAGGGATAGTGATTAATGATTGCTGCAGTTTTTGGTCATTGAGCCTTGACTTTATAGTCTGGCTGGCAAATCGAATGTGAATGAGTTGGGTTAGTTGAAAAGTCAGAGCCAAGGTAATTAAACTCTTCTCACCCTCCCCCTACAACCAAACCCCCTTGCCAATAATGGTGAGGGCTTCCTTGTGTGTGCCTTGCAGAAGGTGAGTACCTACAGTATTTCTCCTGGCCCCCTCTTTGTCTCTTGTCTTCCTTCTGCACCAACCCTTTAAGCCAGCCTAACTCATCCATTCACTGTCTTCCCACTTGTACATAAAGGCAAGGCCACAAACTCCTGCTAGTCTACCTAGAAATCACTCTTTAATCCTACTTACTCATCTTGGAGCTTGTTCTTGTTCTAATTCCATCAACACTCAGTTCTGAAATTTTGTTGTAACTACTGTCTTGATTTCTGCTCAGCACTGGGCCTGGTCTCTCTGGCATTAAAACTTCAACTCTTCCTAGTGGATGTTGGCTTATCTGCCCCTCCAGTTCTTGGGACTAGATTAGCTATGATATGAGCATTCCTCTTTCATCTTAGTCCTGCACTATCAAACCCAATCCTGGCCAAATGAATGACTAGCATCTTAGCTGGACCAGGCACAGATTATCTCCCCATTCCACCTCCCAAAAAAGAAGGATTTGAGTAAAAATCCTTCCTTGAAGACCCAGTTTTACAGCTTGTGGGATCAATAAGATTCTTATTATTTTGAGATGTCAGGACTATGGATGTGTGGGGGGGGGGGGGGGGGGAGGGGTTGTTGGTGGGGGAGGAGAAGGAAGCTTCACAAGCAAGAAATATAAGGGAAATGTAGAAGGTAGAGTGAGCGTGCACAAACTGATAGAGACCAAATGCCTCAATGATATGGTCTGGCTCTGTGTGCCCACCCAAATCTCATCTTGAATTGTAATTTGAATTGTAACCCCCATGTGTTGGGGGGAGAGACTTCTTGGAAGGTGATTATGGGGGTGGTTCTCCCATGCTGTTCTCATGACAGTGAGTTTTCATGAGATTTGATGGTTTCATAAGAAAGCTTTTCCTTGCTTCACTCTGCACTTCTCTCTCCTGATGCCATGTGAAGGACATATCTGCTTCCCCTTCTGCCATGATTGTAAGTTTCCTGAGGCTTCACCAGCCATGTGGAACTGTGAGCCAGTTAAACCTCTTTCCTTTATAAATTGCCCAGTTTCAGGCAGTTCTTTATAGCAACATGAGAATGGACTGGTACTATTGTGGAAATTGAGCCAAGAAAAACAGAGAGACCAAGAGACACAAGAGAATCTCTTTATTGGAGCTTTGGCTGATGGTGACCTCACTGCCCATAATGGCTGCCAGCCCTGCACAAAGAGAATATATTGCTTTTATACAATTTGAGGCAGGAAAACAAGGCAGGAAACAGTTTTCAGAAAAAAGACAGTTAATTAAATTTTACAACCTTGGGCTTCGTGGTTATTTGACTTTATAACCTTGCAGCTGAGGGAGGTGTTTGTAAGGTTGAGGAGGAAGCACCCAAGGAGACCAGGAAAACAGGAAATGCGGGAAGTATGTGCAGGCTGCATACCTAAAGATATGCTCTGGTGATCTTATCTAGTAGAGAGGTGGTTATGCTAGGTCTGCTTTACCTCTGCTTTCTCAAAATATACGTTTTAGGACTAACCTGGAGTGTGGGCTGTGAGATAAGTTTGCTGCTGCAGTTGGTTGGGCTAAGCTGGAGAGGTTATTTATTTTTGCTTACTATGATTTTTCTGTGGCCTAGTCCTAAAGTTTATTATTTATTCTAAATTAATATCTAATTTTCATTTTCCTCCACAGTACAGTAAATTGGTACTGCAGAGAGTGGGGTGCTGCTATAAAGATACCCGGAAATGTGGAAGTGATTTCAGAACTGGGTAACAGGCAGAGGCTGGAACAGTTTGGAGGACTCAGAAGAAGACAGGAAGATGTGGAAAAATTTGGAACTTCCTAGCAATTTTTTGAACAGTTTTGATCCAAAATGCTGATAGTAATATGGACAATGAAGTCCAGGCTGAGGTAGCTCAGATGGAGATGAGGAACTTGTTGGGAACTGAAATAAAGGTGCCTCTTGCTACACTTTAGCAAACAGAATGGCAGTATTTTACCCCTGCCCCAGAGATCTGCAGAACTGTGAACTTGAGAGAGATGATTTAGGATATCTGGTGGAAGAAAGTGCCCAAGCAGCAAAGCATTCAAGAAGTGACTAGGGTGCTTTTAAAAGCATTAGTTTTATGCATTGCACAAAGATATGGTTTGGAATGGAACTTATGTTTAAAAGGAACAGAGTATAAAAGTTATGAGAAAATTTGTAGCCTGACAATGTGATAGAAAACAAAAATCCATCTTCTGAGGAGAAATTGAAGCCAGCTGCAGAAATTTGCATAAGAAATGAAGACTCAAATGTAAATCACCAAGACAATGGGGAAAATGTCTCCAGGACATGTCAGAGGTCTTCATGGAAGCACCTCCCATCATAAGCCTGGAGACCTAGGAGGAAAAAATGGTTTCATGGGTAGGGCCGAGGGCCTTGCTTCTTTGTGTCCTGCATTCCAGTCATGGCTAAAGGGGCCAAATGTACAGCTTAGGCTATTACTTCAGAGGGTGGAAGCCCCAAGCCTTGGCAGCCTACACATGGTGTTGGGCCTGTGGGGTGCACAGAAGTCAAGAATTGAGGCTGGGTGTAGTGGCTCATGCCTGTAATCCCTGCACTTTGGGAGGCTGAGCATGTGGACTGCCTAGGTCAGGAGTTCACGACCAGCCTGGCCAACATGATGAAACCCTGTCTCTACTAAAAATACAAAAAATTAGCCTGGGATGGTGGTGGGTGCCTGTAATCCCAACTACTCAAGAGGCTGAGGCAGGAGAATTGCTTGAACCTGGGAGGTAGAGGTTGCAGTGAGCCGAGCAACACTCCAGCCTGAGCAACAAGAGTGAAACTCTGTCTCAAAAAAAAAAAAAAAAAAAAAATGAGGTTTGGGAATCTATCTGCCTAGATTTCAGAGGATGTATGGAAATGCCTGGATGTTCGGACAGATGTTTGCTACAAGGATGGAGCCCTCATGAAGAACCTCTGCTAGGGAAGTGCAGAAGGGAAATGTGGGTTGGAATCCCCACACAGTGCCCAGTGGGCACTGCCTCGTGGAGCTGTGAGAAAAGGGTCACTATCCTCTTGACCTCAGAATGGTAGATCCACCCACAACTTGCACTGTGTGCCTGGAAAAGCCAAAGACACTCAATTACAGTCCACAAAGGCAGCCAGGAGGGGGGGCTGCGTCCCAAAGCCACAGTATTGGAGTTACCCAAGGCTGTGGGAGCCCACGTCTTGTATCAGTGTGACCTGGATGTGAGACATGGTGTGGAAGGAGATTATTTCAGGGTTTTAAGATTTAATTACTGCTTCATTGGATTTCAAACTTTCATGGGGCTTGTAGCTCCCTTGTTTTGGCCAATTTCTCCATTTGGAAAACATGTATTTACCCCGTGCCTATACCCTCATTGTATCTAGGAAGTAATTAATTTGCTTTTGATTTTACAGGCTCACAGGTGGAAGGAACTTGCCTTGTCTTAGATGAAACTTTGGACTTGGACTTTTGGGTTAACGTTGGAATGAGTTAAGATTTTGGGGGGATTATTTGCAAGGCATGATTGTGTTTGGAAATGTGAGGACATGAGACTTGAGAGGGGCCAAGTGCAGAATGATATGGTTTGGCTGTGCCCCCGTCCAAATCTCATCTTGAATTGATGTTCCCATAATTCCCACATGACACGGGAGGGACCTTGTGGGAGGTGATTAGATCATGGAGGTGGTTCCCCCATGCTGTTCTCATCATAGTGAATGAGTTCTCAAAAGATCTGATGGTTTTTTGTTTGTTTATTTTGTTTTGTTTTGTTTTAGAAAGAATTTTGCTCTTCGCCCAGGCTGGAGTGAAGTGGCATTATCTCAGCTCACTACAACCTCCACCTCCTGGGTTCAAGTGATTCTCCTGCCTCAGTCTCATGAGTAGCTGGGATTATAGGCACTCACCACCACACTCAGTTAATTTTTGTATTTTTAGTAGATACAGTGTTTTGCCATGTTGGCCAGGCTGGTCTTGAACTCCTGACCTCAAGTGATCCATCTGCCTCAGCCTCCCAAAATGCTAGAATTACAGGCATGAGTCGCCATGCCTGGCCAATCTGATGGTTTTATAAGATGTTTTACCCCTCTTTGCTCTGCACTCCTCTCTCCTGCAGCCATGTGAAGAAGGACGTGTTTACTTTCTCTTCCACTATGATTGTAAGTTTCCAGAGGCCTCCCCAGCCATGCAGAACTGTGATCAATTAAACCTCTTTCCTTTATAAATTACCCAGTCTCGTAAAATTAGCTGGGTGTGGGTGTGGGTACCTGTAATCTCAACTACTCAGGAGGCTGAGGCAGGTTAATGGCTCAGGTATTTCTTCATAGTAGCATAAGAACAGACTAATACACAGGGTGTTGGTTAACTTAACAATACTGTACGCATATGCTAGAGTTTATTTTGACACTTACTTATTAGTAGACATTGTAGTTATTTCCCATTTAGGGCTCTTATAAATAAAGCTGCTATGAACATTCATGTACAAGTATTTGTATGGATATATCTTTTTACTCTTCTTAGATAATTACTTATGAGTGAAATTATGGTCAATTGATACAAATATGTTTAACTTTACTAAAAACTACCAAACTTCTTTATAAAATGGCTGTACTATTTACATCTCTACCAGAAATGTATGAGAATTTCACTTGCTCCACATCCTCATCAACATTTGGTATTATCAGTCTTTTTAGTTTTAACTATTCTGGTGGGTGTAAAGTGACATCTCAATGTTGATTTAATTTATATGTCTCTTAGGACAAATAATTTTGAGCACTTTTTCATATGCTTAATTGCCAATAGTATTTTTTGTTATAGTGTTTGTTAAACTCTTTGCTTATTTTTAAAATGGATTGTCTTCTTATTTAAGTTGTAAATGTTCTTTTTATATTCAAAATAGCATTCCTTTGTCAGATATGCATGTATATTGCAAATATTTCCTCCAAGATGCAGTTTGTCTTTTCATTTCTTTAACAGCATGTTTTGAAGAGCAAAAGTTTTTAATTTTGTTGAAGCCCAATCTATTAATGTGTTATTTTATGATTATGCTTTTGATTTTATTGATTTTTAAAACTGAATTTCAGTTTTCAATTGCAATGTTTTCTTCTCTATTCTTTGTTATTTCCTTTTTTCTCATTACTTTTATTTAATTTTTCCCCATTTTTAGTTTTAGATTTAAAAATCTGCTTTCTTCCTAAATAGGCATTTAGAACTTTAAAGTGTTCCTTAAGTACCACTTAGTGGCACCCCACAGATTCTAATATGTTGTGTTTTTCATTGTCTTTTTTTCATATTTATTTGTTTGTTGGTATTAATAAACAAATAAAAGTGTATGCATTTGTTGTGTTCAACATCATATTTTGATATATGTACATATTGTGGAATGGCTAAATCAAGTTATTTAACACATGCATTACCTCACGAATATTTATCATATTTATCATTTTTTTGTGATGAGAAAGCTTAAAGTCGACTCTTTTATAATTTTCAAATATACAATACATGTTATTGATTGTAGTCACCATGATGTACAATAGATCTTATGAATTTATTCATCTCTTCTAACTGAAATTTTGTGTCCTTTATCTAACATCTTCCAATCCCCCACCTCTCGGCCTCTGGCAATCACCATTTTACTCTGTATTTATATTATACTTTTTTACACTTCACATGTAAGTGAGATCATGTGGTATCTGTGTTTTCATTTTCATTCAGTAAAACTACTTTCTTATTTCCCTTTTGAATTCCTATTTTTTTTAGCCATGGGTTATTTTGAAGCATTTTATTTCATTTTCTTTGAGATTTTCCAGAGAACTTTTTGTTACTGATTTTTAATTTAATTTCATTGTGATCAGAGAACATACTTTGTGTAAACTTGAATCATTTCCAATCTACTGGCACTTGCTTTATGGCTCAGAGAGGATTTATAAAAACAGGGTTCACATTATATATCTTTATCTGCCCTTTTACTTTTATATGATAATATGATTAGGTTGAATTCCACATCTTGCTATTTGTTTTCTATTTGTCTCATTTGTTTTCTTGTTCTTTTTTCTCATTTATTTCTTTCTGATTTTGATTTAATTGTATGGTTTTTAGTGATTCTACTTTTCCTTTATTGGCTCAGTGGCTATAATTCTTTGTTTTGTTAACTTAATATTTTTTTTAGGGCTTAAAAAGTATTAGCTCATAACAGTTACATTCAAATGATACCACTTCACATATGATATAAGAACCTTACAATAGTATACTATCATTTCCCTCTGTTTTGCCTTCATGTTATTTTTATCACACACCTTACACATACGTTGTAAAAACCTACAACATATTGTTACTTTAATAGACCATTATTTTATATAAACACTTCATTATATTTTAAAGCAATTTAAATAATTTTAGGATATTCATATATTTACCCATCTGGTAACCATTTGTGGTGTTTTCCATTCCTTTCTGTGCATCTGTATTTCCATCTGGTGTCACCCATTTTTGAAAGATAATTTTGCTTGACATAGAATTCTAGTAATTCTAAATTAACAGGTTTATTCTTTCAGTGTTGTAAAAATATTGTTCTACTCTTCTTTCTGACATTGTTCCCAATGAGAAGTCTACCATCATTCTTATCCTGCTTCCTCGATACATTATGCGTCTTTACCTTTGGCTGCTTTTAAGATTTTCTCTTTGTCATTGGTAGTGAGAAAGTTAATTATGATGTGTCCTAGTATCATTTTTCTCTTGTCTCTTGTGCATGTGGTACCCTGTGCTACTTTGGTTTGTAGTATACAGTTTTTATCAAATTTAGGAAAGTTTTGGCCATCATTTCTTCAAATATTTTCCCTGCTCATCTTCCTTCTTTCTTCTTCCTCAGGGGACTCCAATTACTTATGATTTAAAACGTATGAAGTTGTCCGATAGCTCACTTGATGCTCTTTTTTATTTTTTTATTCTATTTTTCTCTCTGTTTCACTTTGGATAATTTCCATTGCTATGTCTTCAACTCTAAGTTCACTGATTGTTTCTTTTGCACTATCAAATCTGCCGTTTATCATTTAATGTATTTTTATCATGTACATTGTAGTTTTCATGTCTAGAAGTAATATTTGTGTCTTTTCTATATATTTCATGTTTTTACTTAGCTTTTGAACACATGGAATACAGTTATAATATTTGTTTTCCTGTTTTCCTCTGCTAATTCTAATATATGTGTCAGTTCTCAGTCAGTTTATGAGATAAAACACCCGGCACCCTATACATTGGGAATTCCTGCAAATATTCTGGTTCTTTCTTCCTGGGTGTAGCTGCTATTTGGAAAGTTTGGTTTTCCAGTCTCTTTTATTATTTACTAGGTGAGTCTGGAGCAGTGCTGAGTCTCAGGGCTAATTATTCTCCACTACTGAGGCTACACCTTCCTGAGTATTGTACCCAATGTCCCACGAATTATGAATATTTTCCACTCTTGGCTGGTGCGGAAGAGCATGGTTCCTAGCCCCATATGCTTTCTACTCTTTTTGAACACTTTTCACTAATTATTTTGGATGATTATTCCCCAGGCCTTGGGTGATTTCCTTATGAGGATGTGCTGCTCAGTACTCTGCCACATTATTAGGAGGGAATCTCCTATCCTGGGGATATTGATTGGAGGGGATCTCTCCTCTCTCTTATCATTTTCTGGGTATTCTAGCTATCTTGGTTTCCTGGACTTTCAGCTTCATCTCTTCAGCTCAGGAGATTCTACCAGACTCTGCCTGATTCTCTTTCCATGCCATGTCCTAGAAACTTTCTCAAAACAAGTTAATCCAGATGAATTACAAGGATTATCTTATTTATTTCTCATATCTCAAGGATCACCATCTTTTAGTGTGTAGTATCTAGTGTCTTAAAAACTTTTCATTTTTTTGTAAGACCTAAAACTATAAAAACCCAAGAAGAAAACTTAGGCAATACCATTCAGGACATAGGCATGGGCAAGACTTTATAACTAAAACACCAAAAGGAATGGTAACAAAAGCCAAAATTGGCAAATGAAAACCAGCTAAACTAAAGAGCTTGTGCACAGCAAAAGAAACTATGATCAGAGTGAACAGGCAACCTACAGAAGGGGAGAAAATTTTTGTAATCTATCCATCTGACAAAGGGTAATATCCAGAATCTACAAAGAACTTAAACAAATTTACAAGAAAAAAACAACCCCATCAAAAAGTTGGCGAAGGATATGAACAGACATGTTGCAAAAGCATTATGCAACCAACAAACATATGAGAGAAAAGCTCATCATCACTGGTAATTAGAGAAATGCAAATCAAACCCACACTGAGATACCATCTCACACCAATTAGAATGGGAACATTAAAAAGTCAGGAAACAGCAGATGCTAGAGAAAAAGGAATGTTTTTACACCGTTGGTGGGAGGATAAATTAGTTCGACCATTGTGGAAGACTGTGGCGATCCTCAAGGATCTAGAACCAGAAATACCATTTGACCCAGCAATCCCGTTACTAGGTATATGCCCAAAGGACTATAATCATTCTACTATAAAGACACATGCACATGCATGTTTATTGTAGCACTACTCACAATAGCAAAGACTTCAACCAACCCAAATTCCCACCAATGATAGACTAAAGAAAATGCGGCACATATACACAATGGAATATTATAAAACCATAAAAAGGATGAGTTCATGTCCTTTGCAGTGACATGGATGATGCTGGAAACCATCTTTCTCAGCAAACTAACACAAGAACAGAAAAACAAACACCACATGTTCTCACTCATAAGTGGGAGTTGAACAATGAGAACACATGGACACAGGGAGGGGAACATCACACACCAGGGCCTGTCGGAGTGGGGGGTTAGGAGAGGGATAGCATTAGGAGAAATGCCTAATGTAGATGATGGGTTGATGGGTGCAGCAAACTACCATGGCACATGCATACCTATGTAACAAACTGCACGTTCTGCACATGTACCCCAGAACTTAAAGTATAAAAAAATCTTATTTTTTTATACTCTGTGTTTTTGTTTTTCATTGGTTAAATAGGATGAATGAAGTAATCTCTGTTGTTTCATTTTGAGTTGTAGTATCCTCAGTGTCAGAAGTCCCATTTAAGTTTAAATAGCCACATGTGGCTAGTGGCCACATAGTAGATAGTGCAGCTTGAGATAGTAGATCTGTGACGAAAAGTATCTATTTCTCAATATTCTCAGCCAAATTCATACCCAGTTTAGGTTCAATACGTGGTCATGTACACATTCTTGAACAAAGATTTATGCTTATGGAAATAAGGTGTATTGATTTAGGCTCAGGTTCTCTGACTATACTTGGAATTCACGGTTTGAGAATCACCTAAATCATATGTATGTGATGTAGGGTAGAGGTGAATCTTCAAACAAAACTCAAGAATCATTAGCAGGAGAGAAAACAGATGTTGAGGAGGCGAGCTGTAAATTATTAGCACACTTTCTTTTAGTACCTACTAGATGAATTTTATCTGGCCATACTCATGTAGGTGATGAGCCATAGATAACTGGGTGTGATGGTGTGAGTGTAATGAGTGATTCATACTGTTTCTGGACCTGAAGTCTCTTGCCAACGCTGCAATAAAATTTCCTGAAATAGGGCTCCTCAGAACTTTTAGCATTTCTATAAGAAGGAACCTAAACATCTCTCTTTAATAACAGGATTGGCCTTCCTGACTTGCCACTCTGAGGGGAGCTATGCTTATACTAACGCTACTACAGTCTCCATGTTTATTCCCATTCTCCCCAATCCTTTATCTTCTAAAGTAGCTTCATATTAGACACCCAATAAATACCTGTAGGATGAAAGAATAAATAGCTTTCCAAGTATATCTGTGTCCACTGAAGAATAGTGTGATAACTCTTGAACTCTGAAGTATCCCAGCTGATATGGTTTGGCACTGTCCCCATTCAAATCTCATTTTGAATTGTAATCCCCATGTGTTGAGGGGAGAGACCTGGTGGGAGGTGACTGGATCATGGGGATAGTTCTTCTGCATGCTGTTCTCATGATTGTGAGTTAGTTCTCTCGAGAATCTGATGGCTTAAAAGTATTTGGCAATCCCCCCTCACTCTCTCTCTCTTCTGCCACCCTGTGAAGAAGCCCCTTGCTCATCCTTTGCCTTTTGCCATGATTATAATTTTCCTGAGGCCTTTCTAGCCATGCAGAACTGTGAGCCAATTAAACCTTTTTTTTTCATTCACTACCCAGTCTTTATAGCAGTGTGAAAACTGACTAATACACCAGCCATTTTCTAATCCTTATGGATCACAGATTGTTTGACCTCTAGAAAAAAACAATAATAACCTGGAAAACATCCTGTTCAGCTCTCCTAAACTAACTTCACTTGCACCTTTTACACTCTAGTCAAACCAGTCCTAGACTATCTATAACTACACCATCCCTGGCCCGAACTTGAGAAATAAAAGTTGTCAAGTTATGGTCAATTTTCTGGATACCATGTTCTGTCCAACAATGAAACACATACAACTCTAGGCAAATTGTTTGTGGCCAATGAGTAGAAGGTCCCTCTCTAAGACCACCTAAAATATGTAGTGGTCCCTGGTATTCTCCAGATGGTACTGACAATTATTAAGTCCCAGGATGATCCCAACTTGTTATCTCTGCCCCTCTACCTCCTGATCCTCTAGAAATATGGGCCCCAGATTATATCAGCTGGCCAATTTGGTCTTGAACGTACTGGATTGAGGGATTCTGTATATTTCATGACAGTGTGAATTCTGGAAGCTTAGCTCATGCAAAAACTTCCTAATGGATTTATCTTTCCAAAAGCTATAGTGTCCATGGGTATATGATGCAACTCTACATGGAGAAATTATTTGGCCTGATAATTTTGCAGTCATTCCATCTCAGCTATAGCCAACAAAGTTGGCTTGTCATGAGCATTGAGGAAGTGCTCTTATTAAAATTTGCCTGAAAATCAGAGCTAGTGAGGAGCGTCCCTGGAAGGGAGGCACAGAATGTTGAGGATGTCTGCTTTACTGTCTCCCAGCTAGAGAGGCTGGCATTCCAGATCTTCATCTGTGCCATGATACTACCTAGATTAGCAAACATCTTAGTCTTTGGTGGATTTGTATCTCCTGAAAACTCTTTCTGACCACCAGAAAACTCTATGTAATCATCATTCCATATTTCATTTCCAAGTTTCTCCCTTTGTATGGGTGCCATCCCTACTGGTAGTGAGGAATGCCACACAAAAAACCCTATTTTGTCCCCATTGAATGCATTTTAGTCCCTATTAATAAAACCTTCTGCTTCCATGGACTAAATATTTGCCTTCAACCCTGTTATGGTTTTGAGGACACAGTTTCTGGCCTTCAGGCCCATGTCCACTAGATCATTTTACTATTTAGACTATCTATACTTATTTTCAAACAAATTATATTAATCAAGTGTATTCATCAGGGTTTAGTAAGGAAGAGGAAAAACACTCAAGTGTTTAGAATGAGAAGACTTTAATAGAGAAAACTGTTTACATGGGTAATGGAAGAACTAAAAAACCAGCAAAAAAAAAAAAAAAATGATGAGGTAAGCCTAAGCTGAAGAAAAAAAAAAACAAACTTCTACCACCTCTAGGCTGGAGGGATGAAGGGGAAAGACAGGCTTACCAGAGCCCAAGGTCCAGGATCACTGAATGGAAGCTGGAATGAGGGTAGTATCGACTGGTAGAATCTGAAGCCACAGTAAAGACATGGCTGCTGCCAAAGACATCACTAGTGACAGATAGGGCAAGAAGAAATATCCAGTCTTCTCATTCTCCACACCTAGATACAACCCCCTCTTCTACTCTTCCATCAATGCTTCCTATCAGCTGAACTTAACTGGAAACCCACCAATATGAGAGTCTGGGAAATGGAGTTTGTAGAGACAAGTTTTCCTGTGACACAGGGCAGATCAGGAAAGGAGCAAGGATTAATTGGAAGGTAATATAAGACCAAGACCAACACACCAGATATTTGAAAAGAACTGACAACCAGCATTTTAAAATTTACCAATAATACAGTCTGCCCCCTTTATCCCCAGAACCATGGACATTCATGAGGTAGGCAGTACCTATGAGAACTATAAGAGCCTTAGAAGCACATACAAGATGTCCTCCTACATACAAAAATGGGACTAATTCAAAAAACATTTCTAAGGGTACCAGGTTCTAAGGTCAGGCACACAGATCAGAGCTCCTGGCTGGATCTTTGCCAAGCATATGTACATTATCTGCCCTTATCAAAACCTTCAGGACCATTATCTGAGAATATGTAAGGTAACTTAGATTGCTAGCTAACTCCATAGCCTTCCCAATCAAGCCTCCCTGTTTGCATTTATTTCATCTTCCATTGTACCTTACTCTGCCTGTGACATCAAACTCCTGCTCTGCCATTGCAACTAAACTACTATTTTGGATAAGAAGGATCTCAAGGATGTTGTGCTCAGCTGCAGTTCCAATTGTAGGAGGTACTCAATAAATATCTGTTTAATGAATGAGGCACTGAGAGAAAGGTACAGGCTGGAGAACTGGTTGGGGAAACCAGCTTGGGTTTCCAAAAAGTACTGGAATGAAGTAAGCCTTTTTATCAGTTATATGTGAGGAAATCCAGCCCTTCTCTGTCCTGCCCAGCAAAGTAGATCTGAGAGGGGACAAGGTCAGTGTAGTATACTTGCTCTTTTTAACTCCTTCTTTTCCACACATGAGGCTATAGAACCTTCACACAAGCAGCTGCCATCATTGCAGGAAATTTCTCTCAGGTTCTGACTCCTACCATCTGCTTGATACCCTATCATTCTCATTTGGTTCCCTTTATCCCTGAATTATCTATTCTATAGCCTTCCTGGGATTTACAACTCAGCCATCTATATGCCTGCACTTTTTTCATTCTTTAGATTCGTTGGATCACCCACACATGTTTTCAGACATAGCCTTCCACCATGGGAAAGCCTTGACAGACTCTTGTTCCTAGTCCATACTCACCCGACACTGTACCCCACCCCCAGAGCTGGTGCTAAAGTCTTCCCCCTTACCTAACAAGGGATATTAGACAGGTATATAGAGTCTTTGATTTGTGTGAAGATCTGCACAAGCCACATACCTTGTCACATCTGGCAGAAGCATCTCCTGCAATCTAGAAATGTACTGTTGAGGCTGGGTGCCGTGGCTCATGCCTGTAATCCCTACATTTTGGGAGGCCAAGGCAGGTGGATCACCTGAGGTCAGGAGTTCGAAATGAGCCTGGCCAACATAGTGAAACCCCGTCTCTACTAAAAATAAAAAAAAAAAAAAAAATGGCTGGAGGTGGTGGCAGGCACCTGTAATCCCAGCTACTCAGGAGGCTGAGGCAGGAGAATTGCTTGAACCTGGGAAGCGGAGGTTGCAGTGAGCCGAGATCACACTGTTGCACTCCAGCCTGGGGCAACAAGAGTGAAACTCTGTATCAAAAAAAAAAAAAAAAGAAAGAAAAAAAAAGAAATATACTGTTCAGGGAGGGATTACAGGGAATTCCTATGTGGACACTTATGTCAAAAATTTCTACATCATAATCTGCTGATTCAGTCAAGAAGGAAAGAGAGAATACATTAAATAGTTTCACTCACAAGTGAATTCTACTTCCTAAGCAACTAAAACAGCTTGCACAGAAGGCCTTGTTCTAGGAAAACATCAAGTGCACTCTATAATGAATAGAAAATGTGCCCAAGTCTCTATATCATTTGGGAATTCAGAGACTTTTGCATGATGTTATTTTGTCACCCACCAACACCTTTTCACTGCAGCTACAGCAACTACTAAACAATGGGTGGGAGATGGTCCACTGTAAAAACAGCTGGAGGAAATGTGCTACCCATGGATTGGCTGGGCCTAACATTTTACCATTCATACACCCTGTTGTGTTATTGTAAAGTTAGAGCCGTGGCACCTGCTTCCGTATTTGTGTCATAGTGAACATCTTGGTATCTGAAAAAAGTTACTAGTGAAGACTTTATCCAGCTGCACCTGCAGGCCAAGACAATTTTGAATTGCCACTAGTACTCTTTGCTGTAGAAGGCAGCTCATTGCAAGCCCTCATCATTAAACTAGGATTGTATATACGTTTTCATCTTTATTGAGGTATAATTGTCATACAATTTTATATATTTAGCATGTGTGACTTAATGTTTCGATATACATTATAAAGTAATCAGCACAATGAAGTTATTTACCATATATATTATCTTATGTAGTTACAATTTTCCTGAAGATCTATTCTCTTAACAAATTTTAAGTATGCAATAATGTATTTGTTAACTATATTCACATTGTTGTATGTTTGGTCTCAATAACTTATTCATCTTGCATAACTGAAACGTTGTACACTTTGACCAGCATCTTCCCATTTCTCCCTTCCCCATCCTCTATCAACCACCATTCTAATCTATACTTTTATTAGTTCAACTTCTTTACATTTCACGTATAAGTGATATCATGCAGCATTTGTCTTTCTAAGCCTGGCTTATTTCACTTACCATATAATGTCCTCTAGGTTCATTGATGTCATCACAAATGGCAGGATTTCCTTTTTTTAAGGTTAAATAAGATTCTATTGTGTACATATACACCACATTTTTTGTACCATTCATATTTCCATGGACACATAGGATGATTCCATGTCTTGGCTACTGTGAATAACGGTTCGATGAACATGAAACTGATATCTCTTATACATACTGGCATCAATTCCTTTGGCTATATACCAGAAGTGAGGTTACTGAAACAAAACAGGAACAAAAGCCTACAAACCAGAAAAAGTCCTGGACAAGTTGGATTTATAGCTGAATTCTACCAGACATGTAAAGGAGAGCTGATACCAATTCTACTGAAACTATTGCAAAAAATTGAGGAGGAAGGAATCCTTCCTAATTCATTGTATGAGGCAAGCATTATTCTGATACCAAAACCTGGCAGAGATGCAAGAAATAGCAAACATCAGGCTGATATCCTTGATAAACACAGATGCAAAAATCCTCAGCAAAATGCTAGCAAACAAAATCTGAGCAGCACATCAAAAGCTAATCCACTAAGATATTTATTCCTGGGATACAAGGCTTTACTCTGGGATATAAGGTTGGTTCAACATACTCAAATCAATAAGTGTGATTCATCAAATAAACAGAATAAAAAACAAAAACCACATGATCATATCAATAGACATAGAAAAGACTTTCAACAAAATTTAAAATCCCTTCATGTTTAAAACCCTGAAAAAAACTAGACATTTATTTGAAGAAACATATTTCAAAGTAATAAGAGCCATCTATGAGAAACCCACAGCCAACATCATACTGCATAGGTGAAAGTTGGAAGCATTACCCTTGAGAACCAGAACGAGACAAGGATGCTCTCTCTCACCCCTTCTATTCAAACAAGAGTACTGGAAGTCTAGCCAGAGCAATGATGCAAGAGAATAAAATAATAGGCATCCAAATAGGTAGAGAGGAAAGTCAAGTTATCTCTCCTCACACACAATACGATTTCATACCTATAAAACCCCATAGTCTCTGCCCAAAAGCTTGTAGGTCTGATAAACAGCTTCAGCAAAGTTTCAGAATACAAAATCACTGTGCAAAATTCAATAGCATCTTATACACCAATAATACTCAGGCTGATAGCCAAATCAAGAATGCAATCTCACCAAGAATAGCCACAGAAAAACAAAATACCTAGGAATACATCTAACCAGGGAAGTCAAAGATCTCTAAAATGATATTTTTAAAACACTGCTGAAAGAAATCAGGGATGGCAGAAACAAATGGTAAAACATTCCATGATCATGGACAGGAAGAATCAATATTTTTAAAATAGCCATACTGCCCAAAGCAATGTACTGATTCAATGCTAATTCTATCCAACTACCAATGACATTTTCCATAGAATTTGGTAAAACTATTCTAAAATTTATATGGAACCAAAATAAAGCCCAAATAGCCTAAGCAATCCTAAGGAAAAAAAAAAAAAAAAGCCAGAGGCATCACACTACCAGACTTCCAACTATATTGTATTTACAAGGCTACAAGACCAAAATGCATGGTACTGGTATAAAAACAGACACATAAACCAAAGGAACAGGTTAGACAACCTAGAAACAAAGCCACACACCCACAATCATCTGATCTTTGACAGAGTCAACAATAATAAACAATGGGGAAAGCACACTGTATTCAACAAATGTGGCTGGAGTAACAGGCCAATCATATGCAGAAGATATAAACTAGAGCCCTTTCTTCAGCATATAAAAAACCAACTCAAGATGGATGACAGACTTAAATATAAAACCAAAAATTATTTAAAAAAAAAACTAGTAAAAGCCTAGGAAATATCACTCTAGATATAGGTCTTGGCAAAGATTTCATGACGAAGATGACAAAAGCAATCAAAAATTGATAAATTGGGGTTTAATTAAACTAAAGAGCTTTCACACAGAAAAAGAAACTATCAACAGAGTAAACAAACAACCTACAGAATGGGAGAAAATATTTGTAAACTATGCATTTAACAAGGGTCTAATATCCAGAATCTATAAGGAATTTTTAAAAATTTGCAAGCAAAAAACAAACAACACTATTAAAAATGGGCAAGGGACATGAACAGACATTTCTCAAAAGAAGACAAGTGGCCAAGAAGCACATGAAAAATATTTGAGCTGGGCGCGATGGCTCACGCCTGTAATCCCAGCACTTTGGGAGGCCGAGGTGGGAGGATCACGAGGTCAAGAGATCGAGACCATCCTGGTCAACATGGTGAAACCCCGTCTCTACTAAAAATACAAAAGAATTAGCTGGGCGTGGTGGTGTGCACCTGTAGTCCCAGCTACTTGGGAGGCTGAGGCAGGAGAATTGCTTGAACCCAGGTGGCGGAGGTTGCAGTGAGCCGAGGTCATGCCACTGCACTCCAACCTGGCCGCCTGGTGACGGAGTGAGACTCCATCTCAAAAAAAAAAAAAAAAAATTCTACATCACTAATCATTAGAGCAATGCAAATCAAAACCACAATGAGAGATTATCTCACACCAGTCAGAATGGCTATTATGAAATAGAAAAAAAAAAGAACAGTTGCTGGCGAGGTTGTGGAAGAAAGGGAATGGCTACACACTACTGGTGGGAAGGCAAATTAATTCAGCCATTGTGGAAAGGAGTCTGGAGATCTGTCAAAGAACTTAGAACTATCATTCAACATGGAAACCCCATTACTGGGTATATACCCCAAGGAATATAAATTGTTCTACCATAAAAAGTCATGCATGTGTATCTTCATCACAGTACTCTTCACAATAGCAAAGGCATGGAATAAACTAGATGTCCATCAGTGGTGGACTGAATAAAGAAAATGTGGTACATATACACCATGGAATAGTACACAACCATAAAAATGGAATGAAATCACGTTATTTGCAGCAACTTGGGTGGAGCTGGAGACCATTATCCAAAGTGAATTAATGCAGTGAGAAGAAAAACAAATACCACATGTTCTCACTTTTATGTGGGTGCTAAACATTAAGTACACATGTGTATAAAGAAGGGAACAATAGATCCCAGGACCTTCTTGAAGGTGGAGGGTGGAGGGAGGGTGAAGATTGAAAAAATTACTTATCAGGTACTATGTTTAATACCTAGGTGACAAAGTCTGTACACCAATCACCATGATGCACAATTTACCCACAAAACAAATCTTCACATGTACCCCATGAACCTAAAATAAAAGTTGGAGAAAAAAAGTCATTGATAGGTGAAGATGTAGTATTGCCATTTTATTAATTTTTTTCTGTTTTGTAGTTATTTTGTTCCTCTCTTGCTGTCTTTCATTGATATTTAATAATTTTTAGTACTGATGTGCTTTGATTCTGTTTTATTCATCTTTTTCATATTCGTTATAAGCTTTTTTTCTTTGTGGTTAGCTCAAGCCTTGTATAAAGTGTCTTATATTTGTAGTTATTTTAAGTTGATAAAAATTTAACTTCAATAGCATTCAAAAACTGCTTTTTTACTCCTCACAACTTTGTGATTTTTAGTCAGAGTTTGCTTCTTTTTACACTGAATATCCATTAAAAATTGTTTTATTTGTTAACTTTTATATTATAGTTAAAAGTTATTGGCTGGGATCCAAGATGGCGGATTAGACACATCTCCAGTGCACAACACCCAGCGAGAGAGATGCAGAAACCCAGAGATCTCCTAGCTCCAACTGAGGTACCAGGTGCATTTCAACGGGTCTGGTCTGAGGGTGAGCAAAGCCCACTCAGGGGCAGACTGAGGTAGGGTGGGTGCTGCTTCACACAGAAAGTGCATCTGACTGGCAAGTCGGAGGCTCCACCTCTGGTGATCCGGTCCAGATACAACGCTTCCCCCAAAGCCTCAGCAATACACAGAACAGGGGATCTTTGCCAGTCAAGCACCGGGAATTACAAGTGCGGAGTTGAATAAGAGTCTGCAGACTTGAGCTATCGCCCCATCCCCCTGCCCAGAGAGAGAGGGAGCTGTAAGCAGGAGCAGCTGGGCAGCCCCTACCCCATGACCTGAGAGAGAGAAAGCTGAAAGGGGGAGACTGCCGGGTGCGGCTGGGCAGGCCCCTACCCTCCCCCACAAACCCCAGAGGGCTGAAGCTCTGACTCTAGCGGGTTGCACAGCCAGTGCCACAGTCTGAGATGAACCCTGAATGATCCAGCCCAGTGGAGGAAGGGCACAACCCACCACTAGAGGGGTGGGACTGGGCTACATGTTTTAACAAAAAATACAGGAAGCCTACGTAGCAACGGGATGGCGTTCTTGACAACCCAGCAGCACCTACAGGTCAGCGAAAGAGGCAGGTCTAATCTCCCAGCATAAACAAAAAGACACAGGAAGCTTCCCTAGCAACCCGAAGGAGTCCCTAGAAACCCAGTAGCGCCCCTACAGGCAGACAACTCACCTCATCAAGCAGCTCTCTGACACCACAGCCAGGTAAATCCACAAAGATGGGAAAAAACCAGTGTAAAAAAGGTGAAACCATCAAAGACCAGAACACTACTTCTCCTTCAAGGGATCGCAACTCCTCAACAGCACAGGATCACAACTTGACCAAGAAGGAGTGTGAAGAATTGATGGAAACAGGATTCAGAAGGTGGATAATAACAAACTTTTCAGAGCTAAAGGAACACGTTCTAACTCAATGCAAAGAAACCAAAAACCTTGAAAAAAGGTTGGTCGAAATGCTAACTAGAATAACCAGCTTAGAGATAACATAAACGACTTGATGGAGTTGAAGAACACAGCATGAGAACTATGTGAAGCAAAAACAAGTTTTAATAGCTGAATCGATCAAGCAGAAGAAAGGATATCAGAGATTAAAGATCAACTCAATGAAATAAAAAGAGAAGGCAATACAAGAGAAAAAAGAGTGAAAAGAAACAAACAAAGCCTCCAAGAAATATGGGATTATGTGAAAAAACCTAATCTACGCTTGATCGGTGTACCTCAATATGAAGGGGAGAATGAATCCAAGCTGGAAAACACACTCCAGGATATTATCTAGGAGAACTTCCCAAGCCTAGCAAGGCAGTCCAAATTTCAAATTCAAGAAATACAGAGAATTCCACAAAGATATTCAGATTCCTCAAGGAGAACAACCCCAAGGCACATCATTGTCAGATTCACCAGGGTCGAAATGAAGGAAAAAATGCTAAGGGCAGCCAGAGAGAAGGTCAGGTCACCCACAGAGGGAAGCTAATCAGACTCACAGCAGATCTCTCGGCAGAAACTCTACAAGCCAGAAGAGAGCAGGGGCCAATATTCAACAACCTTAAAAGAAAAGAACTTTCAACCCAGAATCTCATATCCAGCCAAACTAAGCTTCATAAGTGAAGGAGAAATAAAATCCTTTACGGACAAGCAATTATTGAGAGATTTTGTCACCACCAGACCTGCCCTACAAGAGCTCCTGAAAGAAACACTAAGCATGGAAAGGAACAAGTACCAGTCACTGCAAAAGCAAACCAGTAGGCAAAGACCAAAAATGCAACGAAGAAAATGAGGCAACTAATGAGAAAGAAAACCAGCCAGTAACAAAATGGCAGGATCAAATTCACACATAACAATATTAACATTCAATGTAAATGGCCTAACGCCCCAATCAAAAGACACAGACTGGCAAACTGGATAAAAGTCAGAACCCATCAGTGTGCTGTAGTCAAGAAACCCATCTCACATACAAAGACACACATAGACTCAAAATCAAGGGATGGAAGATTTACCAAGCAAATGGAGAACAAAAAAAGCAGGGGTTGCAATCCTAGTCTCTGATAAAATGAACTGAACAAAGATCAAAAGAGACAAAGAAGGACATTATGTAATGGTAAAAGCATCAATCCAACAGAAAGAGCTAACTATCCTAAATATATACGCCCCCAACACAGGAGCACCCAGATACATAAAGCAAGTTCTTAATGATGTAAAACGAGATTTAGACTCCCACACAATAATAGAGGGAGACTGCAATACTCCACTGTCAATATTAGACAGATCAACAAGACAGAAAATTAACAAGGATATCCAGGACTTGAATGCAGAGCTGGACCAAGCAGATCTAATAGACATATACAGAACACTCCACCCCAAATCCACAGAATATACATTTTTCTCAGCCCTACATTGTACTTACTCTAAAATTGACCACATCATTGGAAACAAATCACTCCTCAGCAAATGCAAAAAACAGAAATCGTAACAAACAGTCTATCAGACCACAGCACAATCAGACTAGAACTCAAGATCAAGAAACACACTCAAACCCACACAACCACTTGGAAACTGAACAACTTGCTTCTGAATGTTGACTAGATAAACAATGAAATGAAGGCAGAAATAAAAATGTTCTTTGAAACCAACCAGAATGAAGACACAACTTACCAGAATCTCTGGGACACCTTTAAAGCAGTATTGAGAGGGAAATTTATAGCAATAAATGCCCACCAGAGAAGAGAGGAAAGATCTAAAATCGACACCCTATCATGAAAATTGAAAGAACTAGAGGAGCAAGATCAAAAAAACTCAAAAGCTAGCAGAACACAAGAGATAACTAAGATCAGGGCAGAACTGAAGGAGATAGAGACACAAAAAACCCTTTAAAACATCAAAAAATCCAGGAGCTGGTTTTTTGAAAAGATCAACAAAATAGACAGACCGCTAGCCAGATTAATAAAAAAGAAAAGGGAGAAGAATCAAATAGATGCAATAAAAAACAATAAAGGGGATATCACCGCTGATCCCACAGAAATACAAACAACCATCAGAGATTACTATAAACAGCTCTACTCACATAAACCAGTAAACCAGGGAGAAATGGATAAATTCCTAGACACTTGTACTCTACCAAAACTAAACCAGGAGGAAGCTGAAACCCTGAATAGACCAATAACAAGGGCTGAAGTAGAGGCAGTCATCAACAGCCTACCAACCAAAAAAAGTCCAGGTCCAGATGGGTTCACAGCCAAATTCTACCAGACTTACAAAGAGGAGTTGGTTCCATTCCTTCTGAAACTGTATCAAACAATACAAAAGGAGGGAATCCTCCCTAACTCATTTTATGAGACCAACATCATCCTGATACCAAAACCAGGCAGAGACTCAACTAAAAAAGAAAACTTAAGGCCAATATCCAGGATGAACATCGATGCAAAAATCTTCAATAAAATACTGGCAAACAGATTGCAACAGCACATCAAGAAGCTTATCCATCATGACTAAGTAGACTTCATCCCAGGGATGCAAGGCTGGTTCAACATACGCAAATCCATAAATGTAATCCATCACATAAACGGAACCAAAGACAAAAACCACATGATTATCTCAATAGATGCAGAGAAGGCCTTCAATAAAATTCAATAGCCCTTCATGCTAAAAACTCTCAATAAACTAGCTATTGATGGAACGTATCATAAAATGATAAAAGCTATATATGACAAACCTACAGTCAATATCATACTGAACGGGCAAAAGCTGGAAGAATTCCCTTTGAAACCAGGCACTAGACAAGGATGCCCTCTCTCGCCACTCCTATTCAACATAGTATTGGAAGTTCTAGCCAGAGCAATCAGGCAAGAAAAAGAAATAAAGGGTATTCGATTAGGAAAGGAGGAAGTCAAACTGTCTCTATTTGCAGATGACATGATTGTATATCTAGAAGACCCCATCGTCTCAGCCCAAAATCTTCTCAAACTGATAAGCAACTTCAGCAAAGTCTCAGGATACAAAATCAATGTGCAAAAATCACTAGCATTCCTATATACCAATAACAGACAAACAGAGAGCCAAATCAAGAATGAACACCCATTCACAATTGCTACAAAGAGAATAAAATACCTAGGAATACAACTAACAAAGGATGTAAAGGACCTCTTCAAGGAGAACTACAAACCACTGCTCAATGAAATAAGAGAGAACACAAACAGATGGAGAAACATTCCATGCTCATGGTTAGGAAGAATCAATATCGTGAAAGTGGCCATACTGCCCAAAGTAATCTATAGATTCAATGCTATCCCCCATCAAGCTATCAATGACCTTCTTCACAGAACTGGAAAAAACCACTTTAAACTTCATATGGAATCACAAGAGACCCCACATAGCCAAGACAATCCTAAGCAAAAAGAACAAAGCTGGATGCATCACACTGCCAGACTTCAAACTATACTACGAGGCTACAGTAATCAAAACAGCATAGTACTGGTACCAAAACAGAGACACAGACCAATGGAACAGAACACAGACACTAGAAGAAACACCACACATCTACAACCATCTGATCTTTGACAAACCCAGCAAAAACAAGCAATGGGGAAAGGACTCCATGTTTAATAAATGGTGTTGGGAAAACTGGCTAGCAATGTGCAGAAAGCAGAAACTGGACCCTACCTGTCACCTTACACTAAAATTAACTCCAGATAGATCAAAGATTTAAACATAAAACCTAACACCATAAAAACACTAGAAGAAAACGTAGGCAAAACCATCCAAGACATAGGCATAGGCAAGGACTTCATGACTAAAACACCAAAAGCAATGGTAATAAAAGCCAGGATAGACAAATGGGATCTAATTAAACTCCAGAGCTTCTGTACAGCAAAAGAAACCATCATTAGAGTGAATCGGCAACCAACAGAATGGGAAAAAATTTTTGCAATCTACCCATCTGACAAAGGGCTAATATCCAGAATCTACAAAGAACTAAAACAGATTTACAAGGAAAAAAACAAACAACCCCATTCAAAAGTGGGCAAAGGATATGAACAGACACTTTTCAAAAGAAGACATATATGAGGCCAACAAACATATGAAAAAATGCTCCTCATCACTGGTCATTAGAGAAATGCAAATCAAAACCACACTGAGATATCATCTCATGCCAGTTAGAATGACGATCATTAAAAAATCTGGAGACAACAGATGCTGGAGAGGATGTGGAGAAATAGGAACACTCTTACACAGTTGGTGGGAGTGTAAATTAGTTCAACCATTGTGGAAGACAGTGTGGCGATTTCTCAAGGATCTAGAAATAGAAATTCCATTTGACCCAGCAATCCCACTATTGAGTATATACCCAAAGAACTATAAATCATTCTACTATAAAGACACATGCACACGTATGTTCACTGCAGCCCTGTGTACAATAGCAAAGACCTGGAACCAACCCAAATGCCCATCAATGATAGACTGGACAAAGAAAATGTGGTACATATACACCATGGAATACTACGCAGCCATAAAAACGATGAGTTCGTGTCCTTTTAGGGACTTGGATGAATCTGGAAACCATCATTCTCAGCAAACTGACCCAAGAATAGAAAGCCAAGCACCATATATTCTCACCCATAGGTGAGTGATGAACAACAAGAACACATGGACTCAGGGGAGAGGAGCATAACACACAGGGGACTGTTGGGGGTGTAGGGGAGAGACAATGGGGGGTGGGGAGGGAGGGGAGGGGTGGGGAGGGATAACATGGGAGAAATGCCAGATATAGTATGCACCTAAAGTAGAATAAATAAATTCTAAAAAATAAAAAAATAAAAAAAAAGTTATTTATGAACCACCATTACAGTGCTACATTATTCAGTATTTGTCTGTATATTTACCCTTACCAGTGAAATGTATGTTTTCATATACTTTTGCATTGCTGTTTAGCATATTTTCTTTTCAATTTGGAGAACCCCCTAAGCATTTCTTTTAAGGCAATCTAATGGTGATAAACTCCCTTAGTTTTTGTATGTGTGGTAAAGACTATCTTGTCTTCATTTTTGAAAGATAAATTTGCTTATACAGTATTCTTGGTTGGCAGTTTGTTCTTTCACTATTTTGAATATATCATGCCACTCTCTCCCCCACATAGAAGTTTTACTGATGGTCTTAGGCAGTTTTCTCTTATGTGTTATGAGTCACTTTTCTCTTGCTGCTTTCAAAATTCTCTTTTTGACCTTGACTTTTGACAATTGATTTTAATATGCCTCCATGTAGTACTCTTTTTGTTGATCTTTTTTGAGATGCTTTATGCTTCATGAATCTGAATGCCTATTTCCCTTCAAGATTTGGGAAGTTTGCAGTCATTATTTCTTTAAATAAGTTTTCTCTTCTTTCTCTCTCTCTCTAATCTTCTAAAAATTCCATAACATGAATATTGGCTTGCTTGATGGTTGTCCCATAAGTCCCATAAGCTTTCTTCGCTCTTTCATTTTTTCTTTCTTCTTCTCTGACTGGATAATTTTAAATGACTTGTTTTCAAGTTCATAGATTATCCTGCTTGATTCAATCTACTTTCTAATGCATTTTCATTTAATTCATTGTATTCTTCAGCTCCAGAATTTCTGTTGTTTTTATATGATTTCAATCTCTATTTTGAACTTCTCAATTTCTTCATATATTGCTTTCATGATTTTGTTAATTTTCCCATATGTGTTTTCATGTACTTTACTGAGCTTCTGTGAAAACAATTATTTAAGATTCTTTTTTAGGCAATTTATAGATCTCCATTTGGGGAGGATTAGTTACTCAAAATTTATTGTATTTCTTTGGTGGTGTCATGTTTCCATTGTTGTTTGTGTTCCTTATAATCTTGTGTAGATAACTGCACATTTGAAAAAGCAGTCACCTCTTTCAGACTTCATGAACAACCTTCAGTGGGAAAAGACTTTCACTAACAGGTGGGTGCAAGGGTATGAGCTAGGTACGGTGCAGTGGGTCTAGCTTCACAAGGAAACAGTGGCATAAATTTTAGACAACTCTGTCAGCTGAAGTCAGTGTTGGCAAAGAAAACAGAGATACTTGGCAGTGAAAGATGTGTGTGTCCATGATGGTGGGAAGATCTGCTAGAGTCCTTGCGAGGGAAGACTGCTGGGGTGCTCCTGCTCTTTTTTCTCATCAACATTCATTATGATCAAGGTGATCCCTCTTGGTGCCACAGTATTGACCACAGTTGTGTGTGTATCAGCAGCACCACCAAGACCTGGGGGATGAGTGTATGTATGGCAGTGACCATGCCATGGTTCAGGGAATGGGTGTGCACACAGTGGTGCTATAGCAGGGAAAAGGTGTCACAGCTCTAGTCACAGGGCTGCACATGAATTTCAAGCAGCTCCATCAGCTTGAATTAGCATTGTCAAAGACTGTTGGAGTCCTTGTTGGTGAAGACTGCCTGGGTCTTCCTGCTCTTCTTTTCTTCCACAAGATGAAATCACAGCTGAGGGAATCCCTCTTTGCACCAAGCTATGCCGAGCTGGGGCATAGGCTGATGCAGGTAATATGCTTCCTATACTTTTCTATGCCACCATCATTTGTTTTTGTGTTCCACTAGTTTGCTGCAGCTTTTTCATTGTACTCCAGAGTTGTGCCAGAGATATTTTCATCAGTGAGTAGTTGTTAATCATTATTTGAGGGGGAGGGGATGCAGGCTGGGACCTCTTAGTCTCCCATTTTGCTGGTGTCACTCCTAGGGGATAATTCTGGTGATTAAGAACACCATTATTCAAGTAGCATATTACTGCCTTTGCATTAATACCCCAGTTGTATCAAACATTGCTACCAAAATCATTGAGTAAATTTTCTATTTTCAAGAATGTGATATCCACTGATGTCTCATAAGAAAGTCATATTTTTATCCCTGCTTTGGAGAGTACTGTCAAAGCCCTCCACATTTGCATCTGCCTGTCACCATCTGCAGATGGATGGTATGGTGGATCCTTTAGAATGGACTTTGGACTTGGAAACATCCCTCTGTGCTACACCTCTTATGTACAGTAGATACATTTTTTGCCAACCTATTCAAGTGAAATTCACAGAGTCAGCCACTGCACTCCTCCAAGAGATACAATCACATCCAGAGCAATCAGTTTTTCAGTTTTCTATTTAATATTTCCATTACTCCAATGGCTAACCAGAACCTAAAGGATAGCCAGGCCAATCAACAGATGCTGGCAAGGTTGTGAAGAAAAAGGAATACTTATACACAGTTGGTGGGAATGTAAATTAATTCAGACATTGTGGAAGACTGTGTGGTGATTCCTGAAAGACCTAAAGACAGAAATACTATTCGATCTAGCAGTCACATTACTAGGTATATACCCAAAGGAATACAAATCATTCTATTATAAAGAAACATGCACGCATATGCTCATTTCAGCACTGTTCACAATAGCAAAGACGTGTAATCAACCTAAATGTCCATCAATTATAGACTGGTTAAAGAAAATGTCATACATATACACCATGGAATACTATGCAGCCATAAAAATAATGAGATCATGTCCTTTGCAGGGACATGGATGGAACTAGAGGTCATTTTCTTTAGCAAACTAACACAAGAACAGAAAACAAACTACCACATGTTCTCACTTATGAATGGGAGTTAAATGATGAGAACATATGGATTCATAGAGGGGAACAACACACACTGGAGCCTTTCAGAGGGTGGAAGGTAAAGAGTGGGAGGAGGGAGAAAATAGGAGAAATAACTATTGGGTACTAGGCTTAACACCTGGATGATGAAATAATCTATACAACAAACCCCGAGACACAAATTTACCTATGTGACAAACCTGTACTTGTATCTCCTGAACTTGACATAAAATTTTTTTAAAAATCATGTTTTTTTGTTCTTGAAAAACAAACAGAATCACCACCATCCCACCACTCCGGTGTGTCTAGGATGAGAACCAGAATGATGCTGGCTCTTTTCAATCTAGGGGGTGTTCCTCTGCCTGCCTCTGCTCCCAAATGAAGGATGCCTACTTGGTACCCTTAAAAATGAAAGAGACAGTCAGTTTTGTGGCATTTATACTCTGTCTCCTTCCTTGCATATTTCACCATTCTGTTTCATCTGAGCTGTCCTGAAACAAATGGCCTAATTACTCAAGGTGGTAAATAGAATATGTTGCAGAAAATGTATTTGCTCACTTAATTGTCATTTCCTTTAAAAGCTTCTTGCATGGCCATGTTACTGCAGTTACTTGTTTTAAGGATCAAAAATTAGGATAGGCTTTATGCATTATCATAACCTTTTAACATCTCTTCCCTTTGGCTGCTTTAGACTATTTTTATTGGCTGGAGCCTGCTACAACTGGTTCATGAGAGCTGAAAGTGTGCATCCTTTCCCAACTCTGTATTCAGTGATGTCACATTGAATAGAAATTCACATAATAGAAATATTAACATAAAAGAAACTGCCACACACTGGTTTTCTCCTGCCTGTAGAGCCAGTTGTTACACATTGACCAGCAAACCCCTGCTTGTACCTTATCTTACCATTTTTGACAAGTCTCATTTGGCTTTGTGGCCTGGCACAGATATTTTTTTTTTTCTGAACTTGCACTTATTAAGGAAGTTGCTTCAGGGAGCTGCTCTTTGATTCCAAAAATCACATCAAGAAGGAGGCATCCCACTTCTTCAGCTTGCCCAGGCATAAAGGACATCCCTCTGGTCAGAACTACAGTAACCTTTCTCACTCAACTTGTCACAGGCAGGGTGTGAAACAAGCTTTAGAGTCCACTTGGCTCCTGGGGGCTTCTATTGGCATTTCACAGAGGAGGACTGTGGCAGTGGTACATGTAGACACTCTGCCAAGTGACAGCCCAGCATTGGAACTGTGGAGTTTCAGTATCCAGACCTTAGTTGTTCCTTGCAAAACTCACACTCCTGTAGGAAATCACTGATGATTCCTAGTGGTAGTCCTACTTTCCTTTGAAGACATTCTGCTTCAGGATTGTAGGGGAAAGTTGGGCATATTACATTTCTGATCTCTTGACAGGCAGATAACAAAAACGATAACATGCTAACATAGCATTCACTATCTACCACATACTATCTAATTTAATCTTCACATTAACCCTAAAACGGGTACTATTACATACCCATTTTAAAGATGAGGACATGAGGCATAAAAATATTAAGTAACTTGCCTAAGTTCACACAGCCAATAAGCAGCAGAATCAAGCCGCTGACCCAAGCAATCTGCCTCTAGATCTCATTGTCTTGACCACTACATTATGTTGTCTACTAACACAAAAATGTGGGCACGTCTCCTGCTATGGCTCAATAGTACATCCCTCACGAGAGCCAACATGTGTTTAGCAATTCAATCTGGGATGATCTTTTCTAAGCAATGGATTTCTATAATGCTAGTGATTTTCAGTTCTTGGCCTGGGGCTGGAATGAAATGATTTTCCTCACATACACAGTTCTGAGATTATCTCAAGGGTACAGATTCCAAGCCCCTGAGAATTGCAAAACTGGCAGACCTATTAATGGTTCACCTGTATTTTCCACTGCAGCTGTTGACAATACCCCTCTAATTCATACTAAAATCAGCTGCCTGCACACATCACTCATTGACAACTGTCAAGTGTATATTTCCAAAGGCTGGGAAAGCACCTGTGCCTGTTTTCCAGAGGGGCTGGTCCAGTCATGTGTACTAGAGCTGACTTTTACTGACTCACGAGAGCCAAATGTTAAATTTTTTAAAATGTTATGAACCCATTATGAAACACAGCCATTATTAATAAATAGTATAAACTTCATATTAAATTATATAGAAAACAAAGGTAATACTGAAAATTTATCACTTGTTAACTATTTTATTATATTTTGTTTTCATTATCTATACTGTTGATGTTATTTATGGCTATTTTTTATGTAGGGTGGAAATAGTATATAATGGTATACTACTGCATATCTCTTCCCCAACTCCATATTTAGTGACACCATGTTGGCAGCTTGAAGCATGATGGTTTGAACTATGCTGGAGATAATTATACCATGAAAATTAGCAAACACTACAAATCAGGGCTTTTCCTTTTGAAGAGCTGATAGTTAAACATTTACCATGACACCATAGCCCCTGTGTTCTGACTTACAGTGGCACTGCCCTCTTCCATCAAGGACACATTGAGCCCAACAGCATAGAATATACAGGCCCAGGTGCTATCAAATGTGAACTCACAGTAGAAAATGGGCTTCTATCTCTAGATAAAGGCATTGAAGTCCCCACCTCCCAACACAAAGCCTCACTGATCTGAGATGACATAGTGATACCAGTCAGTCCACAAATGTCTACCTGCTTCCTTTCATGTACCAGTCACTGTTTTAGGTGCTGGAAATTTAGCTCTGAAAAAAAAAAAACAGACAAAAATCCCCATATTTACAAGGTTTTCATTCTGGTTGTGGTGGAGAAGACAGAAAATAAACAAATATGAAAATACAAATAACATGATTTCATGTAGTCATGGAACAGACATAGGGTGGGGACAGCTATTTTAGATTGAGTGATCAGGAAAGGCCTCTCTGATAGAGTGACATTTAAGTTGAGATTTGAATGATGAGAAGGAGGCTTTTATGTGACAATATGGAGGAAATTGTTTCAAGCAGAAGGAACAGCAAGTGTTTCCACTATCGCAGAAAGGGAAGGTATCAGGCTCATGTTCATAGTATGATAAATCTATACCTGGCCTTGTTGGTAGGGTAACAGCCTAAACACTGGCCTTGGGAATCTACCTCTGGTCAACAATAGGCCAGAGTTTACGAGGCAAATACAGGAAAATCCTAGGATCCGCTACCTGTCAGAAGGAGTCTAGAAGGGAATAGTGTCTACTCTATTATTGTCTATTTTAATGCTTCTTAAAAATACCATGACGGTGGTCATGGGAACTGGATAAAAAGCCACTGAAGTCACCCCACATTCTAGCATAGTTGTTACTCCAGGCCCTATTCGCAGCTCATTCCCTCAGGGTACACAACCTCTCTTGCTGATCTCACTCTATGTCTATCTCCTTCAAAATCATACCTTCACCCTCACTCTTGGTTTAGACCTGTGTGGATTAGCAACTTGATTTTCGACTCTCCTTATGGCTCTGACCAGGAATTTCCTTAGGATAGTGCTCCAAATAACTTCCCTGGACTCCATTCAGTACAATAATAACAGTAAAAAGAAGAAAAGTAGGAGGAGAAGGAGAGGAAACATTTATGGAGCTGTTACTAGGTATCAGGCATTGTGCTTAGCATTTTATGTTTATCTTATTCACTCCTTAAGAAACTCAATGAAATACTTACTATCATTATTCCCATTTAATAACTAAGAAATGTGAGGCTCACTAAGGTTAAGTGACTTGCCAAGAGCACACTGGTAGACAGAGACACAGATTCCAATCCAGATTCATTTGACTCTAGAGCCCATGCTCTTAACCATACTCTGTCCTTGCTATATGCCTAGCCAGGCTTGCAGCATAAGAGGGGGAATCAGACACATCATGGCCAACTTTAATATGCACCCCCTTCTAAATGTGGCCAGTATGATCATACCCAAAGTCATGGGCACTGAATACAAGGCTGCTACTGAGTCCCTGAATGAAGAGAGATTCTTCCAGATTTGGCTCCCTTCAAAAGCAAATCTCCTGCCTTGCCTCATTTTCTGACTACCTTTGTATTTTGGGTTCTAGCTTTGATCAAGACCCATCCATGTTTAGTACCTGATAATGCTAGAGATATCATTTCCAGTTACTAGCTGTAGGCTAAACCTTCCTAAAACAGAGATGAGAAGCATTATGACCCCAGCATCTAGCCTAGGAATATGAGATGACTCTCACACACATGCTCATGGGTACCATAATCTACCCCTGCAGAAACCACTAGAACAAGGGACTTTATGTAGCATCCTCCGGACACCCATTGAGGCTGAGGACTGTGCTTGTAGTACAGTTTGTCTGCACTATTTCTTCGTGTATCTAGAGGATGGCTGCCATCTCCACGTTCTGTAAATTAATGACCCAGGCCTCCCAGCTGCCCTGTGAGGGCATAACAATGACAGAAACTCTCTGATGGGCAATCTCATATAAATGTGAATGAGGGAGCACATTAAAAGTCATGTTCCAACTTTTATCAAATATGATGAAACCTTTTATGAAATACAAATCAGATCATGCCACTACTCTGCTTAACTCTTTCAATAGCTCATCCTTGTTCACAGGGAATTGTCCAAATGAGTTAACACAGCTCCCAAGGGCCTTATGACAGTGGCTTTTAAATGTTGTTCACCAGGATCAACAGCAAAACCTACATTTTATTTACTCTCATATTTCCCCTTGGTCAACAAGGGTTTTGGAGCTAGAAGCCTATAACTTCAAGCTACTTTCTCAAAAAGCCATGTTCTTCCCTTTATAATGTCCACCCCTTCTCCTGGGCCCTGTGCTATCTGTCGATCCTGGGCCCCGATCCCAGGAGTAATTTTGCTCAGGAAAGCAGACCTGCCTGTGCAGCCCAAGGTACCTGTTCTGGTACCCCATATCCATTTCAAAGCCAAGGCCTAGACCTTCTATAAATACAGGGCAACTGGCACTATATAGCTTGATGCTTAAGCACAGTAGTTTTGAAGTCAATTACACCAGAGTTCAAATCCTAGCTCAGCCTCTCATTACCTGTGTGACACTCTTCCTTATTAGCTCTATGACACTGTCTGCCTCAATTTCCTTCTCTAAAATGGAGATGATAATAATTATTGTGTCTATCTCATAAGGTTGCTATGAGAATTATATGAAGCAATGTACATAAATCACTCAGGGTCTTACCAGTTATCTAGCTTGGTTCTCTAATGCTTACAGATAAGGGTGCAGGTGCTGCAGTCAGACAGGCCTGGATTCAGATTCTATGTCTTCCATTTGTTAGTTGTGTAACTTTTAGCAAACTAACCTCTGAGACCTTTTCTTTATCCATTAAATCAAGATACTAAAGAGTTGTTGGGGAGGTTAAATAAGCATAGAAACATGCTTATCATAGTTTCTGGCACATAATACATGCTTAATAAATGCTAGCTATTTTTATAATTGCAATAATAATTATTAACATGGTGATGATGATGATGATGTGTTGAGAGAGTCATCAGTTCCTCCACCTCTATCACAGAAGCACAATGCTCCGGCTTATTTTTATTTTTTATTGTGGTAACACACAAAAAATGTTTACCAAATTAGCTATTCGAAAGCCTACAATCAGTGACACTAACTTGCAATGACAATGTTGTGCAGCCATACCACTACCTAGTCCCATAACATTTTCATCACCCCAAATAGAAACTCCATACATATTAAACAATCACTTCCCATCCTCCCTCCTCCACCCCCCTGGCTAATGCTAATCTGTTTTCTGTCTTTACGGACTTGCTTATTTTGGATATTTCATATAAATGAAATCATAAATCATATAATATGTAGCTTTTGTGAGTAACTTCTTTCAATTAAGATAATATTTTAAAGTGTCATCCATTTTGTAGCATGGATCAGCACTTCATTCCTTTCCATGGTGAAATAATATTTTATTGTATCATTATGCCATAATTTGTTTATTCATCTGTTGATGGACATTTGGGTCCTTTTTCACCTTGTTGCTATGGTGAATAGTGCTTTTATGACCATTTGTGTGCACATATGTGTTATAGTACCTACTTTCAATTTTTGGGGGTACATATATAGGGATGGAATTGCTGGGTCATATGGTAAATCCATATTAAACTTATTTAGGAACTGCCAGACTGTTTTCAAAAGTGGTTGCACTATTTTACACTCTCACCAGCCATGAATGAGGATTCCAGTTTTTCATATCCTCACCTACAATTTTGTTTTCTGTTTTATTATATTATAGTCACCTAGTGAGTATGAAGTGGTATCTCATTGCGGTTTTGATTCATATGTCCTTAATAACACCATTGAACAACTTTTCACGTGATTTTTTTGGCCATTTGCATATCTTCTTCTTGAGAAATGTCTGTGCAAATTGTTTGTATGTTTTATTTAATGCGTTGTTTGCCTTTTACTGTTGAGTTGTTAGAATTCTTTATATATTCTAGATAGGAGGACCGTATCAGATATATGATTTACAAATACTTTTTCCTATTCTGTAGTGTATCTTTTCACTCTATTTATAGTGTGCTTTGATGTACAAAAAGTTTCTAATTTTGATAAAATCCTGTTTGTCCATTTTTTTTCTTTCATTGCTTATGCTTTTGTTATTATAGCTAAGAAACCATTGCCAAATTCAGGGACATGAAGGATTCATGTCCACTATGTTTTCTAAGAGTTTTATGATTGTAGCTCTTATATTTAGGTCTTAGATCCATTTTGAGTTAATTTTGGTATATGGTATAAGATAAAGATCCAGCTTCATTATTTTGCATGTGGATATCTGGTTGCCCCAGTACCATTTGTAAAGAGACTATTATTTCTCTATTGAATGATCTTGATATCTTTATAAAAAATTAATTGACCATAGATGGAGGAGTTTATTTCTGGGCTCTCAATTCTATTCCACTAATCTATATGTCTGTCTTTTTGTCAGTATCACTCTGTTTTGATTACTATATCTTGCAATACATTTTGAAATCAGGAGTGTGACTCCTCCAACTTTGTACTTTTTTTTCAAAATTTATGAGCTATTTGAGGTTACTTACAATTTCATATGAATTAGGATCAGCTTTTACATTTGTGCAAATAAAAAGACTGTTGGGATTTTGACAGGGATTGCACTGAATCTGTATATCACTTTGGGGAGTATTGCCATCTAACAATATTAAGCCTTCCATTACATGAGCACAGAATGTCTTTCCATTTATTTAGGTCTTCTTTAATTTTCTACAACGATGTTTTGTGGTTTACAGAGTGTAAGTCTCACTCTTGGTTAAATTTATTTCTAAGCATTTTATCTTTTTCGATAATTTTGTAAACAGAATTGTTTTTTAAACTTCCTTTTACATTGTTCATTGCCAATATACACAAATTCAATACATATTTGAAGAAAAATATCTCAAAGTTTGGCCTCTTCCCAGGACTACCTTGATTTAAAAAATGTTGTCTATAATCTCATCTGTGGCAGGAAAGTCAAGAAGTGGAAAATAGCCTACAAAAATCTCCCAGCTAATCTGAATATACTACCCTGCCCTTCGGCCTTCGTAATATCCAGTCATTCTCCACTAACAACCAGTGCTCCACATGACTACCTGGACAGAGGTTTATTGTCTAGCTGGATGACATTCTCAACTATCCACCCTTCAGACCAACTATGAGAGGTATTCATTTAAAAGCCATGAAGTCTAACTCTTGAGCCAAGAGTTATTCAGCCAAAGTGTTCCCCTGATATCAGGGGTCAAGTTGCATGTGTTAGCCTTGCTAGACTTGCACTCACTTACAACAATCTAAGCCATCTAGTCATTCCTTGGAAATTCTTGGGTATTAACAAAGATTCAATACTTACTTCTTCACTGTGACTGCCTAGCCAACCAAACTCATCACTCAGGAAGGAAATGAATCTTTAAATATATCTGTATCCTGACCTTTTGTATCCACTCTCCTATTCTGACTATTTTTTTATCACCTGAACCTAGGCAGACAAAACCAATGCCTTTTGCATTGCAGTGGGAGCCATCCTGTTACAGAAGAACTTAGTGACTTCCACTTCTATATTTATTTCTCTAAGAAGCTTTCTCTGGAATCAGTGCTGTTTGACCACCAAGGCCACCTCGTATTGTTCTGCTCTCAGACCACTGCAACCTGTAGCATAAAAGGTAAAGTCATAAAATCACCCCACACCAGATTAGTCATTCTATTTTTTTCAGCTCATATTCATGATCACCAGCTGTACCTCCAAGTTGTTGCTTATTTTGGTCATGTGCTAGTTGCTACTCCATTTCGAACTGTTCGCAGTCTAATTCCAGAAGACTCATGACAACATCTGGCATAAAAACCAGACTTTAGAGCAGGATTTCTCAACTGAGGCAGTATTGACATATGAGCCAGAAAATTTTTTTATGTAGAGGACTGTCGTGTGGATTGTAGGATATATACCAGCATCCCTGCCCTTTACCCACTAGATTCCAGTAGCACTCTTCCCTCCCATTTGTGACAACCACAAATGCCCAAGGCATTCCCAAATATGTCCTGGATTTAAGCACGCTCCTGGTTGAGAGCTACTATTTTAGAAGAGTACCTCTTTGCTACATCTCCTTTCAAAACACAGCCGATCTACTTATCTCAGCACAACAGAGATGCACTAAAATCACTGCAGTCCATTTCTCAAAACAGCTTCTTTCTCTGCAGCCAGAGTTCCCACTGCTATTCTTCCAAACTCACTGGAGCTAGATGATCTTTATAGGAACTAGAGGCACTCCAAAACAACTTCGCTTTTTAATGTATTGTTAGAAGGAGAATGCCAATTAGTAATAAACCACCAGGAAGGACATCTGAATGGACCACAACAGATGGTCCACTTTCATTCACTATTCTCTACACATTTATTCTAGAACCTTGAAGGTTACTACTGGGGACTCTGAGGTGGCAGAAGTTGCCAACTCAAAGCTCTTCCAGCTCAAGCAGACCTCTATGCACAGCCAACCAGTCTTGCCTTACTGCTAGCATCACAGCAATAAGTCAACAACCGAAGTTGAAAAATATGAGTTTACTGTGCAAGTGGTGCTTGGTTCAAGGAAAACTCTAAATATTGGCACCCTGGAAGTTGTAAAGGCCTCAGAAACAATCAAACAACCTGAATGATACCCTTGGGGTTGTGCAGTGCACAGCATGCCATAACAGTTTGCAGAGGCACATTTTTTAATTTCTGGAATCCTCCCAGACACTTTAGAACGTTCCACTAGGCAAATCTCCAAGGAAAATGTCTCACTCCACTTGGAGCCTACAAAGAAGGAATGGTGTTCTTTACACATTAGTCCTTTTAACTGCCCCTAGCATGCCTGTGCCAGAAGCCCTGGTAAGTAATCCAACGCAAGCCAATTCCTCCAAGATTTTGGCCTGCCTTTCACCTACATCAAATATCGCACAATGGCCTTCCTGGTCCTACTTACATCTCCGCTCTTACCATTTGGTCATCACACTCCAGCCACAATGGTCTCCTTTCTGTTCTTGAACATGCCAAGCTCTTTTCTTGCCTGCAGGCCTTTGCCCTTGCTGTTCGCTACCAGAGATATTCTTTTCCCACACACTTGGTTTCTAACTCCTATTTATCCATAACGTCTCAGCTTAAAGACTACTTCCTCAGAGCCTAACCCCTAACCCCACAGTTGAAATCACTATTTCCTTCTGTACCCTTCATCTAGTATTCTGCCTCTAGCTGCCTCTACTTTTTCCTCTAACACATCACACTCATTCAGGTTTTTCTTTACCGGTCTTTTTCACTAGACTGAACTCCATGAAGATGGTGATGGTGTTAATTTTGTTCACCATTGATTGTGTCCTCAGTGCCTAGCACAGTGCCTGACACATGATATGCACTCCAAAAATATTTGTCAAATAAATGAATGTGTACAAGTTGAAGTATCTTCCTTGTGAGACATAGATGAAATTATTTTGAACATTTCATTTTGAAGAGATCAGCTGTCAATCTGCACTTAATTTGATTCCAACACCTTTTCCATGGCTAATTTAATCTAAGATGGTTAAGCTTTTTGATAAAACACAAATTGGATCATGTCATTACCTTACTTAAAATCCTTCAATAGCTTGCCATGGCCTACGGGAAAATGTCCAAAAGTATTAGCAGGGCTGACAAAGCTGTCTTTGACAGTGGGTTTCAAACTTTTTTGGCTGTTACCCACAGTACAAAATATATTTTACATTGCAACTCAGTACTCATCTATATAAATGTGTATTTACAGAGCTGAAAAAAGTTTTACAAAAGAACTTTTACCCTTTCTATATGCAATGCATTCAATTTTCTATTCTATTATAGTTCATATAATTTAACAAATTTTTTGTCATAACTCACTGAATTTATTTCACATTGCAATGAGTTCCAAGCTGCAGTTTGAAAAGCACTGCTCTATGATTTGACCCCCCATTTCCAGTCCCTCCAACAAGGCTGTTGGTCTCCTGGCTGTTATTCTCACCTTTATTCATATTGTTCCCACTATCTGTAAAACAGTTGGTTTTTCAAGACTCAGTTCAACACTTAATAAAGCTGCCTGGCCTCCCTAAGAAGAAGTGATCACTCTCACTTCTGGGTCTGTCCCACTCCACTCGTCAGCACCGCATAACAGCGTCCTTTATCAGAGCCCTTAACATAGTGTGCTATATGTGGTTACTTATGTAGTTCCTCTTCAGCACCAGGTAGGCGTATAAATACATTGAGTATCAGAAAGTTCTTAGTCCATTCATGCCTGGCAAACACCTTAAGTAGCTCTGGGAGATCATTAGGTACCTTCATTCTGAATTCCATTCATCAACCCTTACTACACTGTTAATGAACCACTCATGAAAAGGACAGACTTGGTTTGGGTTCCAGTGGAAAACCTTAATGACTTCTCACACATTGCTACAATGGAAAATGGGTTCCTATAACTTTTCTTCCATTATTAAATGTTTACTGTTGGGCTTAGTATTCTTCCCTAGATAGGTAGGAGCTGGAGTGGGAATGTGATAGACCCAAATGATGGTGTACTGGGGGCCTTGGTTGGATGCTACAATTGGCTCAGGTTTACCAGGTCAGTACCATTCTGACTCTGGACACTCTTGGTTTGAGTTTCATTATTTCCCTTTGTGGTTGAAATTTGTACTTAATTTGCTTTGCTTGACCTTCTGTGCTTCATAATTTGAACTCTTTGCTTTGGCTCATTAATGTTTCTATCTTGGGGTGAGGAAGACAGATGTACTCTGCTTCTCATGTCTCCAACCATAGCACTGGCTCACTTGGCTAGCACTCCTAGGCTGGACTTACCTTAGCCCCCTGACAGAGGAAGTTCACTAATATAAAAATGGCTAAGACCCAGTCCCTGCCCCTCATAAAACATACAGTTTATAGACTGTATTGAGTGGCTAGAACTTTCCTTAATCCAACATATCTGCTTTTAATTGGTCTTACCTAGTTCTAAACTCTTGTCACTCATGGGTTCTGGGCTTCTTAGACCTCCATCTACCTCAGCTTTTTGTTGCAAACTGTGACTACATGTCACCCAATGTGACCACAGAGTCCACCTAGCCAGGCAGTGCAGTTCTCCAGAGAGCTCCTTGGAACAGAGATGGGTCAGGTCCCACTGCACTTCCCTCTGTCTGGGGTCTACGCTCTTTTAGGATACTATACCCCTCCTTTATAAGGTATTATAGCATCCTGGCAACCACCATATCTTTCTAAGATATTATACCCCTCCTTTATAAGATATTATAGCATCCTGGCAACCACCAATCTACAGTCTCATAATATTTGAAGAAAACCCATGAATGAGACTGCCTGCCTCCCCTTTCTAAATCCTAGTACTTTTTACAAAAAAGGAGAGAATAAGGTTGAGGATGTGCTGAAATGCTGAGAATATCAAAGCAGTAATAATAAAGGATCGTTAACTTTTTGCTCAGGCCCAGAGTTTCATAATACCTCAGGAGACTGAGTATTCATAATCCTGAACCTAAGGAAGAGGACATGATACTCTCTAAATCAGGGAGGAAATGAATGAAAGTCAGACTTTTAGACCTTGACAGGTTTAAACTAATGATTCCCTTTGGCATATGCATTGCCTCATTGACATATCCACACCTTATGAATGGCATCATTCATGACTGAAACTGATATGTTTCTTCAAAAACATAGTAACATACTCCCAAGATCTGGTATCCCTTAAGGCGCTCATTTAGACAGTTCTGGAGTGACTACAGAAGAGCCACCACACACAAGAGACAATGTGGCACAATTATACACACACCATAGATGAATACTATCTCTATTCTGTTGGCTCTTAAATTTGTATCTCCAGCCTGGACCTTGCCTATGAACACCAGACTTATAATTCTGACTGTCTACTTGACTCTACTTGGATGTTTAATGAGTATCTCAAATTTAACATATCTGTAAATGAACTCCATCTGTACCTCATAAAACCTTGCCCTCTCATGATCTTCCCAGTATCAGTGAATGGCAATTTCACTCTTCAAGTTGCTCAACTGAAAAATACTTGACTCAGCCTTGATTCTTTTCTTTCTCACTCCACATCCAGCATGTCAGCAAACCCTTTCTACTTTGCCTTTAAAACATATCCAGAACCCAACTGCTTTTCACCACTGCTACTGTTTCCACTACAGCCTAACCCTCTATCACCCTTAAAAAAAAAACAAAAACAAGACTTATTGACATACAATCCAGATTCCATACAATTCATCTATTCAAAGTGTATACTGACTGCTTTTTTAGTGTATTCAGAGTTTTGCAACAATCACCAAAATCAATTTTAGAACATTTTTATCACTTCCCAAAAGAAGCCCTGTACCCTTTAAGTTATTTTTATTGATAGAATAAAATAAAACATGATTGTAAATGTTTTGGAGTGCCTGTGATATTCTGATAAATATATACAATATGTAAGGATCAAATCAGGGTACTTGAGATATTCATCACCTCAAACATTTACCTTTTCTTTATGTTGGAAACATTATAATTCCTTGCTTCTCACGTATTTTGAAACATACAATAAATTGTTGCTAACTATAATTTCCCCTGTTTTCTGTCAAATACTAGAACTTATTTATTCAATGTAACTGTATTTTATACCCGATAACCAACTTCTCTTCATCTTCTCCCCCACCCTACTTTTCTAGCCTCTGGTAACCACCATCCTATTCTCTACATCCATGAGATCCACTTTTTTAACTTCCAAAAATAAGTGAGAACATGCAATATATATCTTTCTGTGCCTGGCTTATTTCACTTAATACAATAACCTCCAGTTCCATATATGTTGCTGCAAATGACAGGATTCCATTTTTTTGGTTGAATAATATTCCACTGTATAGGTATATATTTTCTTTTTCCATTCATGGACACTTAGGTTGATTTCATATCTTGGCTATTGTGAATAATGCTGCAATAAACATGGAAATGCAGATATCTATTCAACATACTTATTTTGTTTCTTTTGAATATATGCCCAGCAGTGGGTTTACTGGATCATATGATAGCTATATTTTTAGTTTTTTATAGAACCTCCATATTATTTTAAACAGTAGCTGTGCTACTTTACTTACCCATCAACAGTGTTTGAGCATTCCCCTTCTCTGCATCATCACAAGCATTTGTCATTTTTTGTGTGTGTCTTTTTCATAGCGGCCATTCTAACTGTAGTGAGATGATATCTCATTGTGGCTTTGACTTGCATTTCCCCTGATGATTTGTGATGTTGGACATTTTTTTCATATAACTGTTGGCAATGTGTCTTCTTTTGATAAATGTCTATTCGTCTCTTTTATCTATTTTTGAATTGGATTACTTGGAGAAGTTTTTTGTTGTTGTTGTTGCTATTGAGTTGTTTAGTTCCTTACATATTCTGGTTATTAATTCTTTATTGGATGGATAGTTTGAAATATTTTCTCACACTCTGTAGGTTGTCTCTCCACTTTATTAATTGTTTCATCTGCTATGCAGGAGGCTTTTAACTTGACATAATCTCATTTGTCTCTTTTTGCTTTTGTTGCCTGTGCTTTTCAGGTCTTACCCCAAACTGTTTCCAGAGATGAATGTCCCTCCTGTAGCACTTCTCCAACGTTTTCTTTCAGTGTTTTTCATAATGTCAGGTCTTAAATTTAAGTCTTCAATGCATTTGGAGTTGATTTTTGTGTATGATAAAAGATGGGGATCTAGTTTCATTATTCTGCATATGGATATCTTATTTTCCTAGCACCATTTATTAAAGAGACGGTCCTTTCCTCAATATATGTTCTTGGCAGCTTTGTTAAAAATGAGTTGGCTGTATACAGATTTATTTCTGGGTTCTCTATTCTGTTCCATTGATCTATGTGTCTCTTTTTTATGCCAGTACTATGCTGTTTTGGTGACTGTAGCTTTGCAGTATAATTTTTAGTCAGATAGTTTGATGCCTGCAGCTTTGTTCTTTTTGCCCAAGATTGCTTTAGCTATTCAGGAACTTTTGTGGCTCCATATGAATTTTAGGATTTTTTTTCTATTTCTCTGAAGACTGCCATTGGTATTTTGATAGAGATCACATTGAATCTATATATTGCTTTGAATAGTAATTCTTCAAATTTATGAGTATGGGATATCTTCCCATTTTTTTTAGCCTCTTCAGTTTCTTTCTTTGCTGTTTTATGGCTTTCCTTGTAAAGATATTTTACCTCTTAAAACCCTGTATCCTTTAGCTATCACCCACCTAGTTGCCCATTCTCTCCCACCTCCCCAGTCTTAAACAAACACTAATCAACCTTTTGTCTCGATAGCTTTGCCTCTTCTGGAACAGCCATATAAATGGAGTTACACACTATCTGTTCTTTGTGACTGTTTTCTTTAATTCAGCAAAATGCTTTTAAGATTCACTGATGTTGTAACATAGATCAGTACTCCACTTTCTATGGCCAAGTAATATCTATTGCATGTATACGTTACATTTTGTTTGTCAATTTTTAGCTGATGGACATTAGGTTTCTTTCCACTTTGTGTCTTTTATGACTAATACTGCCATGAACATTCATTTACAAGTTTTGATGTGAACATATATTTTTATTTATCTTGGGTATATGCTTTGGAGTGGAAGTGCTGGGTCATACATGATAACTGTTAAATTTAACCACTGTTTTCCAACTCCATCATCTTTTGCTTGAATTATTTCAATTGATTCCTAACCATTCTCCCTACTTCTAACTACGCCTCCCTTTGGTTTATTCTTTTTTTATTTATTTAATTTATCTGTTTTTTATATATATATTTTTTATTGCACACTGGTCATTAGAGAAATGCAAATCAAAACTACATTGAGATACCATCTCACGCCAGTTAGAATGGCGATCATTAAAAAATCTGGAGACAACAGATGCTGGAGAGGATGTGGAGAAATAGGAACGCTTTTACACTGTTGGTGGGAGTGTAAATTAGTTCAACCATTGTGGAAGACAGTGTGGCGATTCCTCAAGGACCTAGAAATAGAAATTCTATTTGATCCAGCAATCCCATTACTGGGTATATATCCAAAGGACTATAAATCGTTCTACTATAAGGACACATGTACACGAATGTTCATTGCAGCACAGTTTACAATAGCAAAGACCTGGAACCAACCCAAATGCCCATCGATGATAGACTGGACAGGGAAAATGTGGCACATATACACCATGGAATAGTATGCAGCCATCAAAAACGATGAGTTCGTGTCCTTTGTAGGGACATGGATGAACCTGGAAACCATCATTCTCAGCAAACTGACACAAGAACAGAAAATCAAACACCGCATATTCTCCCTTTGGTTTATTCTTACATAGTGGCTGGGACAATGCTGTTATAATCTAAGACAGATGTCATACCTCAGTCTCGCTTAGAGTAAGATATAAAGTCCTAGAAGCTCTGTATGATCTAGTCCCTCAATTACCTCTCTGACTTCATTTCCTTTTACTCTCCCCCTGCATTTGCTCCATTGCAATCACAAAGGCCACTTTCCTATTCCTCTAGTACACCAAGTCCGCTGCCAACTCAGAGATTTTGCACTTGCTTAATACCTTTCTCTTCTATATCTACATGGCTGCTCCATCTCTTACATCTGGGTTTTACTCAAATACCTGCTTAATGAGATCTTTCCTGGCCACCTTATTTTTACTTCCTCCCCCTCCAAACACATGATATTGCCACTTGCTTTTTCCCTTTGGCACTTACAATTATCTTATATACTATATAATGTACTTTGCTTACTTATGTAGTTTATTGTATGCCTTCTTCATTAGAGTAAAAGTTCTATGAGAGCAGATATTTTTATTGGTCTTATTCATGTTCCCTATTGTATGCCCAATACCCAGACCATGTCTTTCCCATATTATTGTCTCAACAAATACTTGAATGAATAAATGAATGAATTAATGGGCGAGTGAATGAATAGTTACAAGTATGAGCTTTGGAGTCAGATAAGCCTAGTTTCAAATCTCAGCTTTGTTACTTCTTAACATGTGTGACCTTGGGCAAGCTTCCCTGAGCCTCAATTTCTTGCATGACTCACAGGGCTGATGTAAGAATTTTAATGAGATAATCTATGTAAAGTTCTTAGTATAGTTCTTGGCATATAGAAAGTGTAAGTGACACAAAAATAATTAATGTAAAATATTTTAAAATGCATATTTGAAAACACAGAGGATGAATTCCTAAGTCATGCCCTGGCTTAGACATGACATCCTCAGATGTAATGTGGCAAGATTCTTAAACGAGCAAATGAATCACAGAGATTGCTGGGGGTGATGAGGTATCACCTGGGAATCTTGTCCATTTTCCCCCTCTGAATGAGCTCTCTCTCTCTGTCTTTTTTTTTTTTTTCTTTTTTGAGAGAGGTTCTCTCTGTGGCCCAGGCTACACTGCAGTGGTGCAATAATGGCTTGCTGCAGCCTCGACCTTCTAAGCTCAAATGATTTTCCCACCTCAACTTGTCAAGTAGCTGGGACCACAGGGTCTCCCTATGTTGGCCAGGCTAGTCTCAAACTCCTGGGCTCAAGCAATCCTCCTCCTGCAGACTCCCAAAGTGCTAGGATTACAGATGTGAGCCACCACGCCTGACTTGAATGATCTCTTTAGGAAGAGATGAAGCTTCCTCTGACTCTAGCTGTGTTTGAGGCCTATTCACCTTCACTAAAATCCTTGCAACTCTGACCTGGCTTATTCATGATCCATGGAGATAGGCACTTCCACTATTGCCATAGTGACCATCCTGTCACACAAGGGTACCTGAAAAAGATCTGCCCAGAAAATGTTGTGAGGCTAAGCTTGCTGGCATCTCATCGATAGGTAACAGTAACTGACTTTCATACCCAGTAGCAATCAGTAGGGAATAAAAGTAAATTCCAATCACACAGACTCAGAACTGTTATGATGTGGCATCCAATGGATGGGATGTAGGAGTGGTAATACCTTAGTGCAGAGGCTCTCAAACTTCAGCTTGCATCAGAATCACATGGAGGTCTTGTAAAAACATATTGTCTGGTTCTACTCCTGGAATTTTTATTTCAGTAGGTGTATTAGCCCATTTTCATGCTGCTGATAAAAGACATACCTGAGACCAGACAATTTACAAAAGAAAGAAGTTTGTTGGACTTACAGTTCCACATGGCTGGGGAGGCCTCACAGTCATGGTGAAAGGCAAAGGGGGAACAAGTCACATCTTACATGGATGGCAGCAGGCAAAAAGAGAGAGGGCTTGTGCAGAGAAATTCCCATTTTTAAAACCAGTGGACCATGTGAAACCCATTCACTGTCATGAGAACAGCACAAGAACAGAGCCTCCCCCATTATTCGATCATCTCCCACTGGATCCCTCCCCACAACATGTAAGAACTTTGAAAGCTACAACATGAGATTTGGGTGGAGATACAGAGCCAAACCATATCAGAAGGTCTAGGATGGGGCCCAAGAACTCACATTTCTAACAAGTTTGCAGGTGATACTGATGCTGCTAGGCAGTTGTGGGGGCACACTTTGAGAACTACTACTGTAGTACAACCACATAATCATCCCTGAGCCTAAAAATCTGATTCAGTAGGTCTGGGGCCCAGTCCAGGAATCTCCATTTTAAGCAAACACTTTAAGTAATTCTGATGCAAGTGTTCTATGGACTGAGTACAATTGGTGATGCCTGCTATGGATGCCCAGGCGCTATCTATCTCTGAAGATGATGGTTGAGTATGTTCTGAGTGGCATCTGAGAATTCATGTGTCCAATAAGCCCCCAAGTGGTTCTTATGCACATTAAAGTTTGAAAGCCATGGTTATTTCCTGTCATCATTTAGCTGCACTTCTGAAACAGCTCCTTGCAAGGCACAGCTGGAGATGTAAAGGGAGAAGGGTTGTCCACATTAGCAAGTGAGAGCTTGCATAGAAAAGCCTTAAAAGAAATTATTTGCCAAATAAGGACCACTGTGCAGGTAGGGGTAAAGGGAGGGGATGGAGAGGGCAGTTAGTAGCTGCAAGGCTCAAGCAAGGTTTGCAAGGGAGGTCAGCTTTTGGTTGCTTGGGTAAGAACTTCTCTGACAGCAGTATATGCAGGCGGACTCCTCCTTATCCTTCAAGACCCTGATCAGAAGCATCTAATGCCTGGAAGTGACCTGGGAAGCTTCTGTAGGGCCAGTTCAAAGTTGCTCTTTGGACAATTCCTTATAGAAAAGTCGCAGGATGAGAGGAACTTCAGACATCATGCACCTAATCTTTCCCTTGTGGAATTATGGATGTGGAACATTGAGTCCCAGAGACCGGATTGGACTTAATAAAAGCCTCCACCAGTACCAGAAAGGGGATCCTGCACATAATGTAATAACAGTAGCTAGGAATTTTTGCTAGGCATTTTGTATATATTATCTCCTGTAATAACCACAATCCCACTAACTAAGCACTATTATTATTATTGCCCCTCACATCTTACCCTGCACTCTGAGATATAGAGAGGCTTTTGCACCTGAGTGTAGGTGTGCACTTGAATAGAGGTTGTTACAAGTGCAGTGAGCTGAATAAAGCAGTAGCCGAGTGAACAATATCAACTCCCTGATTGGTCAGAGCAGTAAATTCCAACCACCTACCAACCATGTTTGGGGAGGAGGATTGGTGATTATTTCATGACAGGAGACTAGGGAGAAAAGGAAAAAAAGATGGCTGCTTATCAGATAACTGTACATGTGCAGTAAAGAAGAGGTCAGTTTCACACAGAAAGGAGGCTTTTCTTGCCCACAAGCAGGAAAAAGGTAGTCATGTAATTGAGCCCATGCAATTGGAACAGAGTTGTATACAGAGGATCCTGGGACCCAACCAGCAAGTTAGCAGTGACAAATGTCAGGGGTGGGACCTTCAACACAGCTAGGGAGTGGCTGGACTGGGATTTGAGCTTAGGTCTATCTGAAACAGAAGACTTCTTTTAATTTTACATCAGTGGGTCTCACAATTTAGAGTGTCTTTGAATGACCTGGGAAGCTAGTTATAAGTACAGGTCCCTAAGCCCCACCCACAGAAATTCTAATCCAAAAGGTTTTGAGTGGGGTCCAGAGATCTTCAGATAGCCCCTGTAGAAGATGCTGATGCAGCTGGTTCACTGGCCATAATTTGAGATGCACTATTTTGGACATTCTAACAGACCAACACCATTCTAAGGCCTCAAAACTGTGATCATCGTCAACATCTTTATAAATATGATCCACATCTTCCCTACACCCAGATATCTTTAGCCCTAGTCACTACCTTTATCAAAAGGGTGCTGCACCTCAGAATCTTTAGAACCAAATGGTTTGATCCATGGTCCCATTTATCGCCTTTTCCTTTTAAACAGAAGAGTATAAGTGATCACTGATGACCCATAATTACTAACAGCCCGTTAATATTTCTTGAATGTTGTAATTCACACATGGTAAAATAAATAATTCAAGAAGTTCAAAAAAGCACAAAATTAATTGTGGAGAGACTCTTTCTCACTCCCCACCCTCTAAAGGAAACCACCATCAACAATATTTTGTGTATCCTTCCTTTTTTTTTTTTTTATTTATCAACTACTGACTTTGGACACCAAGCTTCAGACCTACCCGTTTGCCATCGACAGGTCAAATAAGTTAACACCGAATGTGCCCTATATATCTACCAGTCTCTTTACATGTATTGTCTCATTTAATCATCACAACAACTCAATGAAGTCAGAGAGTATTATTATTCTCATTCTATAGATAAGGAAACTTGAGGCTCAGGGAGGATAAGTAATTTGCCCAAATTCACAGAGAACACGTGACAGAGCTAAAACTTGACTTACTCTGTGTCCAGAGCCTATACTTTTAACCAATCAGCTCTGCTTTTAGCAGAATATAATAATAACAGCTAATATATATTAAATTTATACTACGTGCCAGCCACTTTACTAAATACTTTACTTACATTGCCAAATTTTAACCTGTTGAGTTGGGTATTATTCTTATCCCCCATTTAACAGATAATGAAGCAGAAGCACAGAGAGGTTAAATAATTTGTTCAAGATCACACAGCTGGTAACAAGCAGAGCTGTTATATAAAGTTGGACAGTGTGGCTTCAGTGCCTGCACGCGTACCCACAATGCCATGTGACCTCCATAGGCAGAAGGGTCACATAAATAAGAGTTTAAAGGTTTCAGATTTCAAAACTGCCTAATTCATGCATGATTGCTCCTGGTGTCCCTTGTCCAAAGCATCCCATTTCAGCAACTTTGACACCCCCTAGATGTTTTCCTGCATCCCCAGACTCCCTCACCCTGAACCTTTGGAGCCAGCTTTCCCTGCTTACACCAGACACACCAGCTGATCCACAATGGCAAGCTACCATGACCCATCGCTCATCAGGATAATTACCCTGTAGACTGTTCTGTTCCTACCTCTGCCTATGGCTTTCTAGCTTTTTAGCCCTTTGATTGACTTCCTGTGCAACCTCTGGACCTTAAACTTGAATTTCAGAGTGATTCTTTCTAGTAGCCCACCTTTATTTTCTCTCCAGTGGAAACTGACTTGGCTGGAACAAGCCTTGTCCCCCAGCTTCTTTCCTTCTTCCTAGGTGAGTTAGGCAGTCTCTGAACCCCATGGGGTGGAGAGTCAAACAGCTTGACCCCAGCCCATGCTTTGCAGGGTAGTCACCTGCTGTTCCGGGGAAAGAAAAGGCAGACTTCTCTTGGCAGGTGCTCATCCTGGCAGCTCAGTTAGCCACAGAGAGGCCAGAACTGCTCCTTTGTGGGTGGTGATGCCTCAGGGTACAGCTGCCAAAGGATCTCTAGCTATGCCTCTGCGCCACCCTCTGGAGAAAAGAGGAAGTGACTCTAGAAAAGTGAAATCTAAAGCTGCCGCAGACTCTGGCACTTGGTGCAGGAGCCTGAACACAGGGGAGTTAAAAAATGGGAAAGGCGGCTTTCTACCAGATGGTTGGTTTCCTTTCAGGGTGTTCCGTGGGGTTTTGATCACCCTCTTCTAAGGACCTTCCAAGAGGGTAGCCCAGGTTGCAATCTGTACCCTCCTTATGCAGAGGTGCTCTAAGGCAGGAGCTTAACCTGGCCTTCGCAGATGGGGTTCATCCACAGCAGGGATCTGAGAACTTGGATGCAGAAAACATACCTTTGTCTTTACTAACCTCTAACTTCAGTTTCCTTAAATTCGATATAGCATGTCTTACAATTACAAACATAAGCAACAACCTACAGTGGTATCAGCAGTACCTGTGATTGTCATCGATGGAAGCCACAGATGGTTGCATATCACATTACAACAGCTGCATTACAGCATCTCCTAATACTGCTTATGCTCATGACAACTTTGAAATTACAGTAGTAGAGACCTGCCACTAGATCTTGTTACTTAATGTGTCATAACTCTATCACAAGTTCATTTTTAATATTTTGACAACTGTGTTTCAGTGTAATAGGTTTCAGTTTTATGCCTATGTATTTTGTTCTAAGCACTTAAAAACGTGATTCTGAGAAGGGGTTCTGTTGGCTTCACAGGCTGGTCAAAGGGCTCCATGACACCTAAAAGTCAAGAACCCTAATTCTTTTGAATTCTGTCTAGCTTGGCCCTAGAAACTGGAAGGCTATATCCGAGCTGAGGGCCTATGTTCAGAAGCCTTGGTGGAGACGGAGCTGTAGGAGGTTGGGGAGCAGGGGAGCAGGTCAGAGGAACAAGGACTGATTGCTAAAACTGCAAGCAGAACAGAACAGAAACTTAGGTGTGAGGCTGACCTCACCATTGCCAAAGGAGCCCACACTCCCTTTACTTCCCCGCCCCTCGGTTAAAAAAATAGGGAAGCCGGAACAGCCAGCTCTGTAGCTGTTTAAAAACTCATTCCCCCACTGCACAGCATATACCACAAGATGGCGCAATTGTATGAGCTGGTGGCCACGAGGGGACTTCCAAAGAGTATCAGAACTGTATCAGAATAGAAATATAGTCACTATTCAGAATTTTCAGGATTCATTGTTAAGGTCCAATTAGGACCTTCAGAGGCACTGAAGCACTGAAAAGACTATGGCATTCCCACTCACGTGTAATTCAAAGAAAAGTAAAACTAAACTGTAAATGATTTTGCTGAAATTCCAGTAACTTATTTCTAGATTTCCTGATTGCAAAACTCTGGATAAGGTCTTTGAAGTTAAACTTTTCCTCAGGCCCTAATTTCCTGGGGCCCTAAGTGTGTGTTTAGTCTGCCTGTCTATCAAGAAGCCCAGTACTATCTGCTAGTAAGAGGGTAACAAAGCCAGATCCTGCTCTGGACTCCAGCTGAGCACAAGGCCCCGCCTTCTGCTGAGTCACAGTGTGTTGGACCCTAGTGAAACCCAGGACATCTGGTAACTACCTCCAGGCTCGTGGTAGACGAAGGGGCTTTGGACAGCTCTGTGGACCCCACCCCAGCCAGTTCACATGGCGCAAACCAGCCCCTCCCATGAGTAAATACCATCCTGTGATTTGGGAAGTTAATAACAATTGCAGTATACAAAACAGTTCACATACAGCATTATGCACATGTTCTAGTCAGATATAATGTCACCCAGGAACCCTAACTCTCAGCTTCTCCTTGCTCTTTGGTCCCTGGCCTCTTCTGAAGTGACAAAGCCAAACTCCTACCATCCTCTGGGCATCTGCAGCTTACACATATGAGGATTTTGTTAGCTGTTGCCTCCACAACCATTCCTGCATAAATTTATGCTAGGCTTCATCAGACCTTCACTTACCTAGCAGGGACCCAATATTCTCTGTAAGAAGAAAAATCAAGAATTCTAACTCTGTCAGTGTCCATTCTATGACGATATGGAACCCTTCCTAACTCTGGTAATTCCCAATCACTTAGATGAACCCCCAAGGAACCCAGGGCAGAGTAAAATTAGACATTCAGGCCTTCAACACCCCGATCAGATTCAGGAGGATAACCAGAAAATACCATCATTTTAGACCTATCCCGGACTCCTGCATCTGATATACGTTACGTCCTGCAGCTTGTAATAGGTCTTGTAATAGGTCTGAATTCTCATCCTCTGAAGCAGCTGATGAGCCAAAACCCAGTTATCAGTGTTTAATTTTTACTGGTTCTTTCCTCCATCAAGTCCTTGGTTCAGCCACCCCCTGGGCCTACTACAGCAGTATTAGCACTGGTAATTAATAAGCATATTAAAAACAGAAAGTTCACTGGCAGTTCTTTCTACGTGCCTAGGGCATCTGCATGAAGTCGGACAAAAAGAAATTCACTTCTTACCTGAAGAAGGGATTCCTCTGAACACTCAAGGATATGCAGCAATTCCTGCATTCTGTTGGGCGCTACTTAGTTTTCTAGACTTGCCGTTTCACTGCTGCCAAGGGTTAGGAAGCAATAAAACAAAGCAAAACAAAATGATTCATTTGGGATGGAGAATGCACTGGAGAGGGCTTGCATGACAGAGGGCTGAAGTTGGTAGGGGGGATGACAAAGGTGACTTCTAGCCCAATCCAGCCAGGTGGCTGCCCCTGCCCCATGTTGTAGGCCACCATTACCCATCAGGAATGCCCAGCCTAGATCTACACCTTGTTTATGGCCTAGGTGCAATCTACTTCCTTGCAGCTCTGTATTTAACCTTATCTTAAATTTTTAAAAATACTTTACCAGATATTTTTCATGCTTCTATGTGCTTGACACCATTCTAGACCTTTTACCTGTAATAAATTATTCAATCCTTACAACTTCCTGACATAGGTACTATTTTTATTTCCATTTAGAAGTAAGGAAACCGAGGCACAGAGAGGTAAAGTAACTTGCCCAAGGTCAAACAAATGATAAGCAGTACAGTCAGAATTCAGACCTAGGAAGCCTGACTCCACATTCCCTGGGCTTAATCACTATTCTAGAGCCTGCTTTGCCATGTGATGCCTCTGATAATACCCTTTAACATTCTGAGCCATAGTCTTACCTTGGGTTTCATTTGCTGCCACCCATTCTGAATAAGTGTCCTGCCCATTGCCACTCAGCCACTAAGACTTCACCCAAGCAGAGTCCCAGTAGTACTACTCCTCCCCTCTTCGGCCTCACCAGGTACAGCCAAGCTCCACAGACGGGATCGAAAACCAGGGAAGAGGTGGTGAGGGGCTGAGCTGAGAGCACTGGCAGTGGGGATGGAGGAGAGGCAGTAGATACAAGAGAAACTTCAGAGGAAACATCAGCAGGATTGGGAGACATGAGGAAGAAAAGGTCAACAATCATCTGCAAGCTTCTGGCTTGGGTGACTGAACAGGTGGATGGTGATGTCACTCCCTGAGGTGTGGGCACGGAAGGCAGAGCAGCTTGGTGGGGAAGGTAGTAATGATAACAGCTAGCCTAAACTGCACATATACTATGTGCCCAGCACTTTACACATGGTCTCCTGTGTAATTCTCACAACCACCATTTGAGGGAGGAAACATGTGCTTTCAGTATTTTCAATTTACAGATGAGAAGACTGTGAGGTTCTGAGGCTTGCAGTGACTTTCCCAAGATCACACAGAAAGTAGCAGAGCTGAGATTTGAACCGAGGTCTGTCTAACTCTACGTCTGCACTTTTAACCAGCTGGATGGAAGACATTCACGCTGTATTCAGACCCCATTTCTTTGCTCTGTCTGTTAGTTCAATCCTGATTGTGGTCTGTCTTCAGGTTCCCAATTTGTTGCCTTTCCAGAGCCTTCATTTTACTTTGGGTCTTGACACTGGCTGCTTGCTTGGCAATGACTCCCAACCTTTCTGCAGTCTTCAGTATCTGAATACCGCCCTTCCCTCCAACTTCCTCACCCCAGCTGCCTCACAACCTCTTTGCTTGCATACCTCATCCAGACTCGAAACATAGCTGAATCTACAGGTTTTAAGATCCTTCTCCATATCGCACCCACTGTCCAATCTCCATCCTTGGGTTGTTCCAGGCTAGCCCTGGATGAACATCAGGGCCCTGACTCTATTTCCCTTTGAGAGTTTATGTCTGTACCTGTCTAATGCTATGGTTCTGTATGCATGTGAATGTGTATAAGGTAGAGACGGTTATACAAGGCAGGTGGGAAGCATTTAGTGGACAAGAGGATGCTAGACGTCCTCAATATGCTAGACAGTCCCACACGGTGAAGAATGTCCCATATTCTGTCCAAATTTTGAATGTCGCCTCCCACCCAGTTATTCATGTAGGTTAAAAATATCTATTAATAGTTAGCTGTGTCGAGACCAGTTTGACCAACATGGAGAAACCCCGTCTCTATTAAAAATACAAAATTAGCCAGGCATGGTGGCACATGCCTGTAATACCAGCTTCTGAGGAGGCTGAGGCAAGAGAATCACTTAAACCTTTGAGGCGGAGGTTGCAGGGAGCCGAGATGATGCCATTGCACTCTAGCCTTGGCAACAAGAGCGAAACTCTGCCTCAAGAAACAATAATAATAATTAGCTGTGCCTAGAAAAGAACTCTGCTTTATACATAAACACAAAGTATTTTTTTGCACAGCTTTATTTCAGTATATGCTGAAATTTCCAGGAATACAGCTACCATGTAAGTTGAGGGAAAACTGTGCTTTGTTTTGTTCAGAACTCTCCCAAGAGTTGTTCAACATTTTTGAAGGTCATGCTGCCAACAACAGTGTTAATCATGATAATTGAGTCAGTAATGCAATGCCCCTGCATGCGCCTGCATTTGTAGTGTTCGAGTTCAAGCTGTTTCTGTACGTAGGTGCAAGCTTCTACCTGTTCCCCTAGGTCTTCTAGCATGGTGTGGCCTGAATCTTTGCAGGAAATTCATTATTTATTACCAACAATTTCCTTTTATTTCTCCTTCACACTAGTTGGACTTCTCTGTCTCTCCCCCGCCCCTGTATGTATATACATACACACAAATATACAAATATATAAAATTATGTGTGTGGTAGATACATTACCTTGTCTATGAGTTTCTCTGTTTCATTTTAGGATAGTAAAGGGGCTGTAGCAACGTATTTGTCAAAATTAGGAGCAATTACTAAATTGCCCTACACTGCTTTCAGTGCTTTACACACCAATCTCAGTTAATCCTCACAGAACTTCACAGAACCTAAATGAGATGAATATTCTTTCACTCTTATCTTGCAGATGAAGAGGTGCATAGAGGTCAAGTAACTTGCCCAAGGTCACACAGCTAGTAAGTGATAGACAAGTAATCTGAACTCAAACCTGTTTGACTCCAAATGCAGTACACATTCAGCTTCTTGCAGTGTGGTAAATTATATCTACTGTTTCTTATTTGTGTTAGAACAGGCTCAGGATGATTCCCAGGGCAGTGTATTCAAAAAGTCTTTGAGGTTCCTACAAAAAGCATAGACACCCCCACCCCCTGAAAACACTCATGCATACATTTGGATATGTTTGTTTAAAACACAGCCAATCAATGACCTGAGTCCAATTTAATGGTGTCTTATTCCTTAATCGCTTATTGCGTCCAATTAGATTGTATAATGCCTGAAAGCAGATCTGTGCCCGCCATATTTTCCATTTGAAAAAATAAGGTATATAATCTGACACTGGGAATGTTACAATGGGAAGAAATAGGTTCCATCTGGACTGTCCTGTACAATTCCCACACCAGCAACTAGCCAGATTAATAGGACTTGGTGGCTAATAAATGAGATTCTTAGACCTTTACTTCTCTCAATTAATATGATCTATCGGGTGAAATGTACATCACATACTTGCATGCCTTATTCAGAGAAACTAGCCATTCATCCTTCTCTGTGTAAATGAGAGCTCAGTGGTTTTCTCCAGGCTTCCATGGAGAACTACAGCTCATTCTCAAGCATATCTAAATTATATCACTAGATGGCAGTGTTCCCCAAACTTTTAACAGAGTAGTAGGCCAGCTTTGTTTAATGCCATTTTATCATGAGTCATAGGTCAGATTAACCATCTTTCCTGCCACCAGAAAAATGTCCAGATGTTTTCCATGCTGAGATTTCACGAAAGGTAACTTGTCTGTGGCAACTTGTTGACATTTAAAAAATAACCGTAAACCTGTTCCAGTACAGCTGGGTCGCCTCAGTTTAGCTCAAATACTCATTAAGTCCATATTGTGTTGAAAACAGAGAGCTAGGTGCTGGGGCTACAGAGTGAAGCCGAAAGGGCCTGACTCTCTTTAAAAAGGCACAATCTAGTTGGAGAGACTGATGCACAAACAAAAATTTATATAACAATATCATAACACTGTGATAGGGTAAGCACAGAATGGGGCACTCATCTCAATTTGGAGATTCAGGGATCTACAGCTGGTGACACTAAGAGCTGAATTTTTTTAAATTTATTTTTATTTGTATAAATGTAAGGGACACAAGGGCAGTTTTGTTACATTGATATGTTAAATAGCGGTGAGGTCTGGGTTTTTAGTGTATCCATCTAAATGGTTATACTATAACGATAGTAATGATAATAATGTACGTTTTAACCATTATTTTCTCATACCCACCCCCCCCCACCCTCCTACCTTTCTTGAGTCTCAAATGTCTATCATTCCACACTCTATGTCCATGTATACCCATTATTTAGCTCCCACTTAAGAGTGAGAACATGTGATATTTGACTTTCTCTTTCTGAATGGTTTTACTTAAGATAATGGCCTCCAGTTCCCAACCACAATGTGGCAAAGACATGATTTCATTCTTTTTGATGGCTGAACACTATTCTATTGTGTGTATATACCACATTTTCTTTATCCAGTCGTCCATTTATGGACACTTAGGTTGATTCCAAAGCTTGGTAAATAGTGCTGCAATAAGCATAGGAGTGCGGATATCTCTGCTATATACGGACTTCAATTCCTCTGGATAAATACCCACTAGTGGGATTGCTGGGTCACATGGTAGTTCTATTTTTAGTTTTCTGAGAAATCTCCATACTGTTTTCCACAGAGGGTGAACTAATTTACATTCCCACCAACAGCGTGTAAGCATCCCCTTTTATCCACATCCTTGCCAACATTTTTTTTTCTGTCTTTTAAGTAATAGCCATTCTGAGTGGTGTGAAATGATATCTCATTGTGGTTTTGATTTGCATTTCTCTGATGACTAATGATGATGACCATTTTTTCATATGCTTGTTGGCGACATGTATGTCTTCTTTTGTCAAGTATCTGCTCATGTCCTTTCCCATTTTTAATGGGGACATTTGGTTTTCTGTTGTTTTTGTTGAGTTGTATGAGCTTCTTGTAAATTCTAGACATTAGTCCCTTGTCAGTTGCATGATTTGCAAATTTTTTCTCCCATTCTGCAGGTTGTCTCTTTACTCTGTCAATTATTTCTTTTGCTGTGCACAAGCTTTTTAGTTTAAAGTCCTATTTGCTTATTTTTTATTTTTGTTGCTTGTGGTTTTGAGGTCTTACTCATGAATTCCTTGCCTATACCAATGTACAGAAGTCATTTTTCTAGGTTTTCTTCTAGGATTTTTATAGTTTCAGGTCTTACATTCAAGTCTTTTATCCATCGTGAGTTGGTATTTTTATATGGTGAGAGACAGGGGTTCAGTTTCATTGTTCTGTATATAGCAATTCAAGTTTCCCAGCACCATTTATTGAAAAGGATGTCCATTGCATTACCTGACTTCAAATTATACTGCAAGTCTATAGTAACCAAAATCGCATGGTGCTGATATAAAAATAGGCACACAGATCAAAGGAATAGTATAGAGAACCCAGGAATAAAGCCATATATCTACATAACTTTGACAAAGTAGATCAAAACATAAACTCAGGCAAAAGAATCTTTAGGAGTGGGCCACCATTAGCTAGGGAATAATTAGGAATGAGGAAGCATATTTCAGGTAAATGAAACAGACTAAGCAGAAAGGCTTGCAACAGTGTAGTGTGTGCTGGAAAACTAGGTAGAAGATGTTGGGCATAATGAGAAAACACAGTATGAAGTGTGGAGGTAGATGGAAGTCAGGTCAAGGAATGCGATAATAATGATATAACCAGGAAACAATATATAAAACCACTTCTCCCAACTGTTTGCTAAAAGCATCATCACCTTACCTTGAGAAGAAATGATTCCATCATTTCTCACAACCACATGGTGTAGTTCAACATAACATTTACCTTTATTACTAACTACTGGGAACTATAATAAAAGCTTCTTCATGCATTGCCTTTTGAAATATCAGCAATTACTCTGAGATGAGTATTATTACATTATTATCATTTTCATTTTACAGATAAGGAAACCTACTTTCAGAGAGGTTAAGTAACTTGCACACAATCACACAGCTAACAAGTGGCAGAGCCAGGAATTGAATAGAAGCATGTATGAAATACAAAGTAGAGGAGAGAGGGAATCACTAATAATACTAGTGGCAATGGGGTTGAGAATGACAAAGTAGATTTTCTAGAGGTAATGCTTAGGCTGGCTTTAGTAAAATTGATAACAATAGTGAAAACACAACATTTCTGAATATGTGCTATGTGCTAAACTCTGTACTGAATATTTTATAAGTATTACCTTGGCTGGGCACAAAGGCCCATGCCTGTAATCCCAGCACTTTGGGAGGCCAAGATGGGAAGATCGCTTGAGCCCAGGAGGTTAAGGCTGCATGAGGCTTGAGTCCTGTGATCGCACCACTGCACTCCAGCCTGGGCGACAGAATAAGACCCTGTCCAAAAAAAGGAAAAACGAATTGAAACGGGAGAAGTTTCCTTATCCCCCTCGCAGCGCATACGATGGGGCTGTGGCTCACTTTCTCGGTTGCCCTGCCATCAAACCTCTAGGGGGAGTACGCAGACAAGCAGATTGTGGGGCTCTGACCCCACCGCAGTGCCTAGTGGTGAATGTTTACAGCTGAAACCCCAGTGGGCTTGTGTTACAGTGTGCCAGTGTGCTCTTTCAGGTTTTTTTTTTTTTTTTTTTTTTTTGAGACACAGTATCACTCTTTTGCCCAGGTTGGAGTGCAGTGGCACCATCTCAGCTCACTGCAATCTCTACTTCCCAGGTTCAAATGATTCTCCTGCCTCAGCCTCCCAAGTAGCTGGAAATACAGGTGTGCACCACTACACCCGGCTAATTTTTGTATTTTTTGTAGAGATGAGGGTTTCACCATGTTGATCAGTTGGTCTCCAACTCCTGTCCTCAAGTGACCTACCCGCCTCGGCCTCCCAAAGTTCTGGGTTTACAGGTGTGAGCCAGTTTTACCCATTGTAGGCCGCTTGTGTTTATCAACTCAATGAGACGCTCTGCCTTATCACAAGGACAGAGTGCTTTTTGTATCTCAGGGTTCTTGCCTTAGTGTACTGGAAAAATCAGATCACACGTAGGCTTGGAGGATGAGCACAAGGTTTTTTATTGAGTTGTTGTAGTTCTCAGCGAGGTAGATGGGGGAGGCCAGAAGGGAGATGGAGTGGGAAGGTGGTTTTCCCCTGGTCGATGGCCTGCAAGTGTGCTCTTCCCCACAGTGTGTTCCCCTCGACGTCCAGCCACTTGTGTCTTCTTCTGCCTGTGTGTTCCTCTCAATGTCCAGCCACTTGTGTGCCCTTCCCACTAGGGTCTTGGGGTTTTTAAGGCACAAGGGGGGGGGCATGGCAGGCCAGGGTGGTCTTGGGAAATGAAAGGTTTGGGCATAAAAACAGAAATGCCTGTCCTCACCCAAGGACCTTTCCTTCTCTACCCAGCACTTCCCTGCCCACCTCTTGTATCAGTATTACCTCATTTAATCTTTACAACAACCTTGTGAGGAAGGAACTATTATTACCCCCATTTTACAGATTAGGACACTGAGGCACAGAGCAGCTAACCAACTCGCCAAAGGTGGAATGGCTAGTAATTAGCAGAGCCCAGATTTGAATCCAGGTAGTTTGGCACAGGCACCAGGAGGACTTGAGTGGGGGCATTTTAGGCAGAGGAAACAGCAGGAAGGGGGCATGAACCAGCATGAATAATTGGAAACACACCAAAATTGGAATCACTGAACTGTAAAGTGGGGGATAACTGAGAGGTTAGGATTGTGAGGCTGGAACAGTACATAGGAGCCACATTGTGAAGGGCCTCAGATGCCCTGCTCTCAGCTTGGGCTTGACATGCTAAGAACAAGAGGTGGGGAAGGACAGGAGAGTCTTAGGCAGGAACAGACCTAATCCTATTGGTGTGATGATAGTCTTTCCTTCCCTAACTCCCTCAGGTAACAGACTCATCCTGCCACATAGAAATCACACCAAACTTCACTCTTTATCTAAATGTGCATAATTGTACTTCTTGCTGCTACATTTCCAGATGCTCTCTAAAGACAGTTATACTGTAAGACAATGGTTCTCATGTTGAAGTTTCTGGACTAGCAGCATCAGAGCCAGCTGAATACACAGTTCTTTCAGTCCTACCCAGTACCTACGGAATCAGAAACCCTGGAGGCAAGGTCTGACAATATGTGCTTTAAAAAGCCTCCAAGACTGGGTGCTATGGCTCACGCTTGTAATCCCTGCGCTTTGAGAATCTGAGGCGAGTGGATCACAAGATCAAGAGTTCAAGACCATCCTAGCCAACATGGTGAAAACCCCGTCTCTACTAAAAATACAAAATTTAGCTGGGCATGGTGGCATGCACCTGTAGTCCCAGCTACTCAGGAGGCTGAGGCAGAAGAATCGCTTGAATCCAGGAGGCGGAGGTTGCAGTGGGCTGAGATCATGCGACTGCACTCCAGCCTGGCAACAGAGCGAGACTCCATTTCAAAAAAATAAAAAAATACTCCAGGTGATTCTGAGGCACCTAACATATGAAGACCACTGTTTTCCATTGTTGCTTCAATATTGCATGTGCATCTGATTTCCTTTCTCAACTCCTTGAGGTAAGGAATCATGTCTTCTGTTTATAATCCTGCCTGCCACCCCAAATTTCTGCTCCCTGACATGAATAGCTATGCATATCTGAGCTCTGTTACTGTATATAAATCTCTTATTCTTTCTATGCCTGAGTCTAACAGTCTGTGAAATGGGCATAATAATACTGACTTCATTCAGGTTTTATGTTAAGAGTTAATGCAAGGAAAGTTATCAGGGCAGTTCTTGTTTCATATTAAGTGCTCAATTTTATACAGATGCTCCTTGACTTACAATTGGGTTAAATCCTAATAAGTCCATCATAAGTTGAGGAGTGCACAGAATGCTTGTCACCTTTGCACTATCATTAAGTTGAAAAATCATAGGTTGAACCATCCTAAGTCAGGAACCATGTGTATATCATTAGTTATTTGTACCTAGCATTCAATAAATAAACAATAATTGATTAATAATTAAGAGTAGATTTAGACAAAGAAGGGAGAGAATTAGAAAAGGCAGGATGGGAGAGCAGGCCAGAGAAAATGAGAAAAGAAAACCTGTTTTAGATTCAGCTAGCCCTAAAGGGCTGTCACAGCAATCCAGGAGTCTGACTTTGCAGGGAATCAGAGAAAGAGAAGAGGGAGAGGGGGAAAGAGGCAGAAATACGTCCATTTGTCTCCACAATAGGCAAATCCACAGAAACAGAAGGTAGATTAGTGGTTGCTAGCGGGGTGGTAGGTGGGAATGGAGTTTGACTGTTAATGGGCATGGGAATTTTTGGGGGAGAGTGAAAATGCTCTTGAATTACATAGGATGATTACACAACTCTGTGAATATACTCAAAACCACTGAGTTCTAGCCTTCAAAGGATAAATTTTATGCTATATGAATTCTGTCTCAAAAAACAAACCAAAAAAAAAACTTAAAAAACAAATAGGCCTGGTGAATCTGGAAGGAGAATTCAAGACCTTATTCTTTTTCTTCCATTAAGCCCCAGGAAACGAGGCACAGAGCAGGTGCAGAATTGAGACCAGGAAAAAAAGACAGTCTTGTGGCTGGAATTTGCCCTAATTTATTTGCTTCCCACATAGGGGCAACCAACTCATTTCCTGTGTAATTATTTCTAAAGACATAAAGTCTGACATTTTCATTAAGACCCACCATATCAATGGCATAAAATTAAATTCCAGGAGAGAGTGACACAACCTGATTGCAAAAAAAGTGCAATCCAAGACTGGCACACAGTGGAGAATCTCACAAACATGTGTGTCACATGCTTGAGGTCAACATGGTTGAAAATGTCAACCTTTTATTTCTAAGTCCTCAGTCAACATAATCTAGCCAAATAGTCCTGGCAGATCTAATTATGTACCCTAAGGGCCCAAACCACTTAATTTTCCCTACAAGCTTTTAGAGTTTCCAAAAAAAATCATTTGATGATTATTTCACTGAGTGATAAAAACAGACTTACGCCTTTATAATACAGGGCGGATGAATCAGGACTTGGGGACTTTTCAGGTTTAAATATATGCTCCAGTGTTAATTGTGGGGTGGGGGGGCACTTTACTTTATTAAAAATAGTCTAAACCTGTTTGCTTTATAGACACTGTGTGATAAGATTGCTTACTGCCAAGAGAGTTCTACCAGGAAAAGTCCAAGACAAGAAGCAAAATAAAGAAGCACGAATCAATGAATGCTGGCAAAAGTAATTCAAATAAAGGCAAAAGGGAGGAGCTGCAGCCTAGTAGTTAGAGTCAAGGATGCCACATGCCACAGGCCTAACTTTATTAGACCTTAAATCCTCAACCAAATTAAGGATATGAATCTACATAGCGCAATGATTGAGGATGCGGCTTTCAGAATTAGGCTTCTTGGGTTCAAATATTGACTGTATTCTCTGCTCTCCTCACTTCTCCTAAGATATTGGTCTATTATTCCCTTCATAGCACTTTCTACAGTCTTTCTTGTTATGACCTGACTCCTGGTAGATTATAAATTCTATGAATAAGACAAAGGCCGATATAGTAGATAGTCAATAAATATTTGTAGAGTTTAACAGAACCCTTACCTTTCTGTCCTTGGGCAACTTACCTCCCTGCATCCCGGTTTATTTTCTATCTGCTAATTGGGGATGGTTGTAGTACCCACATAATAAAATTGTTGACAGGAATCTACATAAAAGTATAGTGCCTGGTACCTAGCAAGTGCTAAAAAAAAATGCTACCCATCATAAAGGAGAATTTCTAGATAAGCACCATGCTTGGAACAGGCAACTCAATAGGCTGGAGTCCTATCTTTAACAATGACATTTCATTTGCTTTTAAAACAAGCAAATCTAGCAAGAATGTTAATACATAAATTCCGGGTCATGGATAATTTGTGGTTTATATATTATTCTCTGTATTTTTATGTTTCATGTTTTTCAAACATAGTCTGATGTCTCTGATGCTTTTCCTACAGATAGGAAGAGTATCTGTCCTCTCCTGCTGAATCTTGGAAAGTTCACTTGTAACTCCTAGAAAGTTGTGGGAGGGAAACTTTGGGTCAGTTTTGAGGCCAGGTCAGAAAAGACGATTTCTGTTTCCTCCTTGCTTGCTGGGAACACTTATGCTTGGAGCCCTGAGCCATTACGATAGAAGTTTGACCACCCTGAAGCCACTGGACAGTGAGGAAGCCAGTGTTGTAAAGAGGCAACATGTAGACAATTGAGTTAGCATTTCTAATCTTTGAGAATCCTCCCAGCCCAGGCATCAGATGTAAGAGTGAACAAGAGACTTCAGATGATTTTAGACCTTGGCCATCAATTCATCCCCAGCCTTCAAGTTTCCCAGTAGAGACACCAGACACCATGGAACAGAGACAGCTCTCCTCATCGTGTACTTTCTAAATTCCTGACCTGAGGAATCTATGAGCACAATGAAATCATGGTTGTTTTAAGCTGTGAAATTGGGTGGTCATTTGTAATAGTATGTTTGAAATATTTCATAATTTAAAAGAAAGATCATTAAAAGGACCAGTCCTCCTCTTACACTGCCACCCCCATTTCAGCTCTCGGTCATTGGAGCAAATGCCAGGATGTGTTTCAAGAGTAAATAAGCACATCATGATGCCATTTGAAGGGCACTAAATCTCTAAAATACATCACTCCCTTCTAAGGTCTAGAATGCTCCCAATCAAGATTTCTTTGAGATATTTTATCTGTGAGAGCCCACTATTAAGAAATATTTATAAATAATTCCCCAAAAGGCACAGAGGTGGGGGACAAGGAAGGAGACAATTTGACCTAGGCATCTTATGCACTAAGGGCTTTAACTTTCAGCTTCCAAGTTATTACCAGATGAGTTTCTATATATGCAGAGTACAATGACACAACAAAAAGAAGATATTTGTCATATACCTTTAAGCTTCTGTCTTGTTAATGAAAACTAAACTCTGTAAAATATGTAAAGAGGTTTATTCTGAGCCAGTATGAGGGAACATGGCCCTGGGGACAATTTCAAGAGGTCTTGAGAAAGTGAGCACAAGGTGGTCAGGTTACAGTTTAGTTTTATACATTTTAGGGAGATAGATGTTACAGGCAAGACATAAATCAACACATGTAAGGTATACATTGGTTCAGCCCGAAAAGGTAGAATATCTCAAAGCCTGGGGTTGTGAGAGGAGAAGCTACATTTATAGGTGGAGTCAAATATTTTCTGATTGGCAAGTGGTTGGAAGAGCTAAGCTTTGTCTAAAGATTTGAAGTTAGTAGAAAGAAATGCTTGAGTTAATATAAGGGAGGTTGTGAAGGCCAAGGTTCCTGTCATGTAGATGAAGCCTTGTAGGCAGTAGCCTTCAGAGAGAATAGATGGTAAATATTTCTTTTTGGACTTAAAGAGTGTCAGACATTTAGTTAATCTCATCTCTATCAAGGAAAGGCCTAGAAAGGGAAAGCCTGGCTTCACTAATGGAGATTCTCTACAGATACAAATTAGTCCCACAAAACACAGCTTTGCAGGGCTATTAAAAATATATCAAAGAAATCCATTTTGGGGTAAAATATTTTTATTTCCTTCAGGGCCTGCTATCTATCATGTGATGCCATACCATAGTCAGCTTCGAATTTGGTATCTTATTATCACAAATAATCTGTTTTGTCAGTTTTATGATCTCTATTTTAATGTTAATGCTAGTCAGTTGTGCCTAACCTCCAAAAGGGAGAAGATATAATGAGTTATGTCAGACCTTCCTTCCCGTCATGGCCAGCAATTCCATTTCTCAGGTTTCTCTGAGGTTCCCTTGGACAAGAGGAGGTGGTTTCTTCAGTTGGGGGGCTTATGATCTTATTTTTGTTTTACAGTCTCATTATCAGACCCACTACCTGTCCTGTACTGTGAATTTTTTTTAACCTGGCAATTATCTTGTGACTACTACAATTATATTGTAAAACATAGCCATCTGTGGTGAAATATTTAAATTAGAATTAGCCTATAGATTATGAGTGACTCACAGTCATCAGCCAAACCCCTAATTGGCAAAATGGTCTCTGATATATCAAAAATCCTGTGACATTATTTAGCTGCAAAGATTCAGAACATTTGAATCCGTCAAAAAATATGTTGCTCATTAATGCTTTGTGAGAAGATTGAAACAAATTAATGCATTGTCTTTTTAAAATTAAACGTGTGATTTTCTTCCACATAAACACTGAAAATATGGCACAATCTAAGTAACCTATTTGGTATTTAAGATATATATGCACAGAGAGTCTTAATACCTAGAAATGGCCTCTTTGTATCTGGCTTTCTGAGAAGCCCCTGGGGATACTAAAAAGCTGTCATTTTGGAGGGACATCAGGAATGAAGTTTAATAGTGGAGTTTTATACAGAAATTATCTTTGAAATCTTTTCTAGCCATGAAGACCGGTGAGTGTTTGACTAGAAAAAGGCCCCTGGGGGATAATGTGCAGCTCATCAGGAAGAGGAAGAATTAGAGTCTTGTATCAAATAGTGTTCTCTGAAAGTTTTGTTTAGTATCCCCAGAAGAAAGGGTCCAGGGGACTGAGACTGACTGGATCAGCCTTTTCTGAAGGTGGATGTCTTGATGCAAAATTGAACTCCCATCTATGTTTGGACAGGGTAGATGGCTAAGGCTCTATTGCACAAGTTCCTGTGCAATGGCTACTACTCTATTGCACAAGTTCCTATCTGATCCTAGGAAAGAGTGTGTGCCACACAGAGGCCGATCCATTCCTCTCAACACTAAGCCAGCCTCAAAAGCTCCCTAATCCACTAGGCAGCGCCAGCCAGCAGAGGGCTTCACAGAGCCTGCTGTTGGGGCCCCAGAGACTGCCCAGAGCGTCATCACCAGGCAGCTGCTGTTGCTGCTGCTGCCACCTTGTGTCCTATGAGGAAGAGCAATTGCTTCCTGAGAGAAGAGCTTCATCTTTTAATGAGAGAGAGCTCTCCCTATATGAGGTGATTTGGTAATATCCCACCTAACCTCTTCCTGGCAACCAGCCTTGCCTAGGGTCTTCCAAGGATTCTTGGGTAGGGGCTGTCTTAGTTTGTTTTCTGCTGCTATAACAGAATAGCAGCACAGTCAACTACCATGGACTGAGTAACTTAGAATGAACAGAAATGTATTTGGCTCATGGTAATGAAGGCTGGGAAATCCAAGAGCATGGAACCAGCATCTGGTGAGAGCCTTCGTGCTATGGCATAACATGATAGAAAAGTAGCAAACATGTGAAGAGGGAATAAAACTTAATATTTTTATGAAAAGTCTACTCCTGCAGTAAATAACCCACTCTCATGATAATGAACCCACTCCTGTGGTAAGAGCACTAATCCAGTCATGAGGGTGGAACCCTCATTATCTAATCACCTCTTAAAGGTCCCAACTCCTAATACTGTCATAATGGCAATTAAATTTTAACATGAGTTTTAGAGGGGAAATTCAAACCATAGCAGGGGCTACCTCTGCTCTGTGCCCTCCTTTCCCTCTTATCTGTGTTCTTCTGCCTTTCATTTCTCTCTTCTCTTCCCTGCATCTTTTTTCTTTCTTCTGATCTCTTCCCCTTTTTCCCTACCTTATTGTTTCCACTCTACTTCTTGAGCTCTCCACAGACCCCTCCTCATTCCTTTTTTTCATTGCCCTTTATTTGATCTGGAGTTCTAGGATTATACAATATGAGTATACATGATATCAAACAACTTCTTATTGCCAGATTTTGAAATAGGTGTAGAATGGGTAAGAGGAAGTGAATGTTATAAATCTAACGATTGTTCCTTATGAGGCAAGAGAAGAGCAAAAATTTTGCATCCTTACTTCTAACTTTTCAGGCCCTAGAATAGCAAGCTCAATACTTGCTATATTAGGGGAGACAGAGGGGAGGCTAAGAACTCCCCTCTAAGACAGTGAGATCACTAGGAGCCCTTTGGTATTGTTTATTATGAAATATTAAAGACATACAAAAGGTATATATATCTTTTTGTTTAATCACCACCCAGACTAAGAAAATTGATTACTACCAATGCAGTTGGAGCCCCCATGTGCCTCTCTGATCACAACCTCTCCTTCTACTCCAAAGATTACTTTCATCTTAAATTAGGAAATTGTTATTCCATGGGTTTCTTTATTCTTTTACTACATATGTATGTAGCAGCAGGAGCCCTTTTAAGGGCTTTGCCAACTTCCTAGTAGTAGACTTGCACCATTTTGGCAGATGTAACAGAAAGAGGAGGTTTTGATGATTCTTTGAGGGCAGATAGCTTTCAGCTTCATGCACAGCCTAGATCCTATAGGCTGTCAACAGTTAGCAGTTCAGAATGTAATGGTTAAGAACATGGACTCTGCCACCACACTGACCGGGTCTGAATTTCAACACTGTGCTGCCTGCCTGTGTAACCTTGTAATGTCTTTAGAATAAATAGTGCCTGGTACATAGTAAGTGCTCCATAAATGGAAACTGGATTGGTAGTTGTGAAGGGCACTTGCTAGATAACGAAGTGGAAGGCTTCTCACTTTGACATCAACAAAGAGAGACTTCAGCTAGATCATGAATGGCCCCTGGGACTCCACATGGGAGGAGCAGTTTCATGGATCTGAGTGAAACTGACCCAGAGGAAGAGTAGTTGAGATCCTGCCCTACTCTAATTAGTGCCATACAAGATGTTTGGATCTTGTAACAGAATTTCCGGAAACCAAGATTTCTCCTAAAAGCACGTGCCTGATAAGGGCTTGGAGATTGTGCTATGAAAATTGTGCTGTGACAGTGTCTATGCAATGATAATAAGCTTTCATCCGCTATGACCCCACCCCCCACCCCCCCAAACATGCATGGAAAAAAAGACCAATCACAAATAAAAACAAAAATAGAAACAAATAATGGATTCATCCTAGTTTGTTGCTGTTGACTCTGAGGTTTGATTCTGGGATCCTGGGAGTATGGTGATGCCACTGATGTATGTGGAAGAGGTGACGCAGGGAAGCAATTTAGAATGGAAGAAGACTAAGGTTAGATACATTGAGTTGAAAATGATGATAGGCTATATACATGCAAATGCTCTCTAAGCAGCCCTCTAAAGTAAGAGGCAATTGCTCCATTTGCTAATTGAGCAAAACAAATAAAAATCAATAGTTTTTCAGTTTCATTTTATATCAATTGGTCTTGTTAGAGCTCAAGAATCTGGATTTTAATACTATTTTAAGTGACTCGGCTCCTGGTGGTCTTTGCACAAAGCACACTAGTAAAATTTCTGATACATGCTGTGAAAAAGGGAGTTTTATATGGGGAAAATGGTAGGCTCCAAGGATGACGCAAAGGGAACGGGGTCAAAGAACAATCTGGCCAGCTCCTCACATGTTTGCTAGGAGTAGCCCTGACCAACCAGGCCTTTGGTTGATTAAGTGGAACAAGCCCTTCCTTCCATTCCAATTCTGTCCTCCCTACCCTGACTGTGTAATAAATCATATCTCTCTTTGCATTGTTATCTTATCATCTCATATTTGTTTATTGGCATCTAGTTTGGGGATATGGGGAGGAATCAGAACTGAGGCATAGGGAAGTATTTAGTGTATTGGCATAGGACAATTAGGATGGAGATGAAGGTAGGGGCTCTGAGTTTTTCATCGAGGTTTCACAGTACAATTTTAATTGAGCTTGCTACTTTGAGAGACAACAGTGTCGGCCATGAGGCAACAAGTGAGACCAGTGTTATAGATGTATATTTCTATTAGATATATGATAAGTTATACCTCAACTACACAAAATGAAATGATTTGGAAACTATGTTGTTTATTTGTCAGTATAGACAAGTGATCTGTCTAATTCAGACTGTCCATTAATTACTGCATGAACTCATACTTGCCAGCTAACCATCTCACTGTGGGCTCTTGTAAACACAGTTCCAGTTACCACTTGAAAAACAGCAAGTGAAAAGTTAAGAGATCCAGATAAAGCAAGCTGTGTTTGAAGAGCCATAGAAATGAAGATTGCGATGAGACTATAAAATCAAGGAAACACTTGACCAAGAGAGGCATGGAATGGGAGAGGACAGCTTGAAGCTGTTTAAATTTCTGGAGGGGCCAATAAAAACCAACTGATTCCTCCTTTTCTCTATAATGAAACCAATGGCAAATACAAACAAAACAAGTAAAATGGATTATGTTTTCCTGTGTGTCACTCCTCTGTGGAAGTCACTACTATGGAAGCCATAAATGGAAATGTCTGGAACATACTTTAAAAGTGGACAGGCTCAATTCAGTTCTAATCACATTTGCATCTTTGGCTCAAGTTAAGGATAATTCATTTTCACATTTCGAGTTCCAAGCCTATAACTTGGTGAGGCAGGGGGAGAGGGAGAACTTCAGGAAAGAATGTTTTCTTCTAAGAAGAGCAGTATACAATTAACATGCACTGTGGGTTTTCTTTAGCTGGCTTGGGTTAGTGTACAGGAGTCTGAATCTGCTTGGCTCTCACTTCTCTTGGAGCCTTTTTTAGCTTTGCAGAATTCATGATTCATAGAATCACAGTAATGGTACTGTGATTCTTCAGAGTTGGAAGCATCCTTAAAGAAGATCTTGTTCAATCCTGTCATTTTTCAGATGGGATTCAGAGCCAGGAAATGACTTTCTTAAGTCTCAAACCTAGTTATGTGCGTGGACAGAAGTTGAAATGTAGCCAAACTAGTTATTTGGTGTGGAACAGGTAAAATGCTCAGAGGCTTGTCTGAATTGACTATTTTAGTGGTTCTCAACACTGGCTGCAGGAGCGGTATTCAAAATATTTAATAATGGGTAAGTACTGGGTACTGATTAATTAGAATGGAATCTGGCTAATTGTTGAAGCATTGTGCTGGAGGACTCCTTCAGGACCAGATATTTACTCTTTAGTTACTGATTATGGGAAAGTCTAGGGGTTCTGAGCTGGAGGAGATGAGGTTTCATGGCACTTGGGTCTCAGGGCATTTACCAATTTACTCGAAAGTATCTGTCAATATTTTCACAACTTGTATGACCATACCAGTGGATCCTGACTGAATTATGTACCTTCCTTGGCATCACACTAGAATCATTTGGGAAACCTTTAAAAAAATCAGTGCCTGGGTAATTTTAATGTGTGGCCAGGAATGAGAACCACTGGACTAGATATACTGCCATTGTGGAGACCTGTTTCCTTTTGAGGATCACTTATAACCATCACTCAGGGACATAGTTAGGATAAGAACAAGTGATCAAGCCTGTTGGACTTCCTCTAAGGCCATTGGACTTAATCTTGGTTCCTAAATAAGCATATCATGACTTGTCTGGGAAGGTATTCATAACAACACCTGGGTCCCGATAGCTATACAAATTATCTTTGCAATAAACCGAAGTTAGCATATTTAGTCTGGATATAAGGTAGGACAGAAACCCCATACAGGGTCATCTTTAACTCTACAAGCCAGGATAGATACCTTTGTGTGTCCAATGCAATTGTCTTTGTACTGTGAGCTTATATCTCTGAAAGTGATGGGCATAGAAGCCAATCCTTTTTAGTGGGAGCCAGGGAAGGGTTTTAGAACTTGAAGTTTCCATCAGATGGAGCAGGTCGCTTGAAAAGGTCCAGCAAACAAGCTGACTACATCCCTTATCAGAGGACAGTCTGAAATGAACTTAGTGATGGTGATGGGAGTCATGGGTGTATATGGGGGGTAAGATATAACCTGGAAAGCAAAACAGGAGGGGGGAAGTTCAGATACTAAATATGAGTGAGCATGGAGAAGTGAGACACAGAAAGAGATGTGGGGGAGATCATGGGTACTTCTGTGTGAATCACCAAAATCATCATTATTTTCTCCAATATTTTTACCCAAGATTTTCAAACATACAGAAAAGTTGAAAGACTTTCACAGTTAACGTCAATATATCCAACACCTAGATTCTACAATTTACATTTTTTTGTACTTTGCATTGTCACAAACTTAATTTCTCTATCCCACTATCCATTCATCAATCTATATTATTATTTTCATACATGCCAAAGTAAATTGCAGACAGTAATACACTTCTCCTGAAACGCTTCAGCGTGCATATCATTAACTAAAGTTCACAATTTGTTTATGGTACTTTTTCTTTTGAAGTCAAATTTACATAAAATGAGATACATAAATCTTAATTGAACCACCAGTGAGTTATGACAAATAGATACAAATGTGTAACCAAAATCTCTTTCAGGATATAAAACACTATAACGACTTCAGAAAGTTTCTCATGCCCCTTTCAGTCAGCCCCCACCCTTATCTCTGCCTCAGGCAACCAGTTTTTTTTTACCATCGATTAATTTTGCTTGTTCTAGAAGTTGACATAAATGAAATCGTACAGTTTATAATACTCCTTTGTGTAAGAATTCTTTCATTCTGCATAATATTTTTAAAATTCATCATACTGTTGCATGTATCAATAATTCATTCCTTTTTATTGCTAAGTAGTATTTAATTGTATGCTTATACCAGTGTTTTACCATTCATGTGTTAATGAACACATGAGCTATTTCCAGTTTGGAAGTATTGTGAATAAAGTTTCCATGAATATGTAAGTTTTTGTATGGACAAATGTTTTATCCATTTTGGGCAAATACCTAGAAATAGTGTTTTTAGATAATAAGGTTGCTATATATTCACATTTATAACTAACTGTTGGACATTTTTCCAAAGTTATTATACCATTTTAAACTCCCAGCAAAAATATATGCAAATTCTAGTTGCTCTGCATCCTTTCCACCACTCGGGATTGTCTGTTTAATTTTAGCTGTTCTTCTGGGTATGTACTGGTATCCTAATATGATTTTAATTTGTAGTTCTCTGATGTCTAATGATGTTGACTGCATAGTCATGTGCTTATGGGTCATTCACATATCTTTTGTGAAGATTCTGTTTAAAAATTTTGCCTGTTTTGATTAGGTTATTTGTCTTTACATATTCTGAATACCAGTTCTTTATCTGATTTGTGATACTTTCTCCTAGAATGTGGCTTGTCTATTCATTTTCTTAATGGTGTATTTTGACAAAAAGTGATTTTTAATTTTGATGATGTTTAATGTATCAATTTTTATTATATGATTATTTCTGTGTCCTAAGAAACTTTTTCAGTTCAGAGAGATATGCTTCTGTATTTTGTATAATTTTTATGGCTTAAGTTTTATCATTAGGTATATAATCCTATACAAATTAATATTTTATATGGTGTTATGGTCTGAATATTTATGTTCCCCCCAAATTAATATGTTGAAATTAAAATCCCCTAGTGATGGTATCCAGTGGAGAGTCCACTGGGAAGTAATAAGGTCATGAGAATGGAACCCTCATGAATAGGATTAGTTTCCCTATAAAAGAGGCATAAAGGAGATTGTTCACTTTTTCCACCATGTGAGGACACAATGAAAAGACAGCCATCTATGAACCAGAGAATGGGGCCATACCAGACACCAAATTTGACAGTGCCTTGATCCTGGAATTTCCAGCCTCCAGAACTATAAGAAATAAATTTTGGTTGTTTATAAGCTAACTAGTCTATGGTATTTTGTTATAGCAGCTCAAATGGACTAAGATACGTAGTTTGAGGTAAAGATTAAGTTTCTATTTGTATATACAGTTTTCCAGCACCATTTATTGACAAGTCTTTTCTCTTTGAATTTTACTTTTCTCTTTGAATTGTTTTAGCATGTTTGTCAAAAACCAGATGGCTATATAAGTGTGTCTATTTCTAGACTCTATATTTTGTTCCATTGCTTTGTCAGCCCTTATATCAGTGATATATGGTCTTGATTACGGTAGTTTTATAATAAACATTGAAGTCAGGTATAGTAATTTTCTGATCTTTCTGGCAAGTTTTTACTGTTAATAAAATTGGCTTTATTTTGTTAAAGTGGTATTTGAAAGAGGCAGTTTATTTTATTTGAATTTCAATAGTTTTGGGGGAACAGGTGGTTTTTGGTCACATGGATAAGTTCTTTGGTGGTGATTTTTTTAGATTTAGGTGCACCCGTCACCCTAGCAGTGTACATTATACCCAATATGTAGTCTTTTATCCATCATCCCCCTCCTACCTCTCTCCTCGAGTCCCCAAAGTCTGTTATATCATTCTTATGCTTTCACATCCTCACAGCTTAGTTCCCACTCACAAGCGAGAACATACGATATTTGGTTTTCTATTCCTGAGTTTTGTTTTTTTTAAGATTGCTTTGGCTGTCTAAGTCCCTTGTATTTCCAAATAGATTTTAGAATTAGTTTTTACATTTCTACGAAAGAACCAGATGGGATTATGTTTGGCATGTGGTTGAATCCCTAGACCAGTGTGGGGAAATGAACATCTTAAGACAAATCTTTCAATATACAAGCATAGTATTTCCATCCCTTTATTTAGAGCTTTAGTTTTTCTTAATTAAACTTCAACCTTTTTCAGTCTAGAGGTCTTGGCACATCTTTTGTTAAATTTATTCCTAAGTACTTTATGTTTTCTTAAGCTATTACAAATGGAATTGATTTCTGGATGTCACTTTCCAATCATTTGCTAGTATAAAAAATGCAATTGATTTGTTATACTAATATTGTACTGTGTAATTTTGTTAATTAACTTATTAGTTCCAGTAGTTATTTTAACTTCTTTAGGATTTTCTATGTAAGCAATCATGTCATCTACAAATTGTTCCTTTCTCATATTTCTGCCTTTAATTTTGTTTGCTTGCTTTATTGCAATGGCTAGAACCTCCAAAACAATGTTGATTAAAAGTGGTCAAAACATGTCATATTTCACCATTAAGTATGGTGTTAGATGTACGTTTTTCATAGATACCCTTTATCAGATTGAGGAAGTGTCCTTCTATTCCTAGTTCATTTAGAATTTCAATCATGAATAAGTGCTGATTATGTCACGACTCTTCAGCATATTTGGATGTGTACTGTTAACATGGTGAATTATATTGATTGATTTTCAAATGTTATGTAAACCTTGAATTCCTAGGATAAACCTTGCTTGATTCTACTGTATTACACTGTTTCTATATTGCTAGGATTGTATCTGTTAATACTGTGTTAAGGAGATTTGCACTTGTGCTCATGAGACACTGGTCTATACATTTCTTTTAATATCTCTACCAGATTTTGGTGTTGGCATTATGCTGTCCTCAAAAAATGAACTGGAACATGTTTCCTTGTTTTCTAATTTCTGTCTAAATTTGTGTTAAGATTGGCATTGTTTATTCAAATGTTTGACTGACTTCACTAGTGAAACAATCCAGGCATAGAATTTTTATTCAGGAAAAGTTTTTGATAATAAACTCAATTTCTTTAATAGATATGGTGCTGTTTATAATTGGTGAGTTGTATTTTTAAGCAATTTTTCTATTTCATCTACATTATTAAATTTGCTGGCTTAACATTCTTCATAATAATCCCTTAATAATACACTTTTGTGTTTGCAGATTGTTAATGGCAACTCTGCTTTCATTTCTGATATTGTTAATTTATATTTTCTGATTTCTTTCCTTGATAAGTCTTACTAGGGGTTTATCAAATTCGTTAATCTTTGTGAAGAATCCATTTTTGGTTTTATTATTTTTCTCTATTGCTGGTTTCTTAGAGTGAAAATTTATATTATTGATTTTGGACCTTTCTTCTTTTCTACTATAATTGTTTAATGCTATTAATTTCTTTCAATGTATAGCTTAAACTGCATCTCATTAATTTTGATAGGTTGTATTTTTACTATCACTCAGTTTCAAATGTTCTCCAATGTTCCTTGTGATTTGATCCATGGATTATTTAGAAATGTGTTACTTAATTTCCAAACATTTTTTGTTTATCCAGATATCTTATTATTAATTTATAATTTAATTCCACCATGGTCAGAAAACAGACTTTGTATAATATCTGCATTAATTTCCTAGTGCTGCCATAAATAAATATTACAAAATGGGTGACTTTAAAAACAGAAGTGTATTGTCTCACAATTCTGGATGCTTGAATTCCAAAATCCAGATGTAGTTAGGGCCACATTCCCTCTGTAACCTGTAGGGGAGAATCCTCCCTTGCCGCTTCCTAGTTTCTGGCAGTTTGCTGGAAATCCTTGGTGGTCTGTTGCTTGCAGCTGCAACACTTCAAACTCTGCTTCTGTCACCACACAGCATTTTTCCCTCATGTGTTTATGTCTCTGCATATTCTATTCTCTTCTTATAAGGATACCACTATCATCTATATGTTATGGCTGTCACATAAATCAGATGTATATACGTGTTAAATTTCACACAATAATGTTATAGTCTTTGCTTTAAACAATTATATGTGTTTCAAGGAAATTAAGAGGAAAAATGTTTTTATATTTGCTTAGATATCTACCATTTCTGGTAACCTTCATTCGTTTCTGAAGATTCTGCTTTTCATCTGATATAATTTCCCCTTTAGCCTGATGTATTAGGCCATGCTTGCACTACTAAAAATAAACCTGAGACCAGGTGAATTATATGAAAATGGGTTTAATTGGCTCATGGTTCTGCACACTATACAGGAACTGTAGTGGCAGCTGCTTCTGCATTAGGAATGCAGGAGGAGGCATTAGGAATCTTCCAGTCATGGCAAAAGCCAAAAAGGGTCATAAGCACATCACGTGGCAAAAGTAGGAGCAAGAGAGAGGCAGTGGGTGGAGGTAAGTGCCACACACTTTTAAACTACCAGATCTCATGTGAATTCAGAGCAAGATTTACTTATCAAGAAGGAGATGACTCAAGCCATTCATGAGGGATCTGCCCCCATGATCCAAACACCTCCCGCCAGGCCTTAACAGCAACATTAAGGATTCAATATGAGATTTGGTGGGGACATGCATTCAAACTACATCACCTGAATAACTCTACCATTTCTTGAAGTACAGATCTGCTGGAGAAAATGTCTATTGGTTTTCTTCTATGTAAAACTATTTTCATTTTACTCTCATTCTTGATGGATAATTTCCCTGGATATAAAAAAATCTAGCTTAAGAGATTTCCCCCCCGGAAAGATATTATTCCACTGTATCCCATTATATTATTTTCTGTACTGCAGTTTCTTCTAATTCCAACATCTAAATTATTTCTAGCTTATCTGAAACATTGTTCCACTATATAACATATTATTTTCTCTGTTTGTCTTGGGTTGTGTTCAAGATTTTCTCTTCTCTTCGGTTTTCATCAGTTTAACTAGACATGGTTTTCATGGTATTTGTTTTGCTCACTGAGATTTCTGAATCTGTAGATGCATGTCTTTCACCAAATTTGGGACATTTTCAGCCATTATTTCTTCAAAAAGTTTCTTTTTTTCATGCTTGAGTCTCTCTCTCCTTTCCTTTTGGGATTCAAATTACATATACGTTAGAACTTTGATATTGCTCCATTTGTCTCTGAATATTTCTTTCTCTATTTTTTTTGTCAAAATGGATAATTTTTATGGATCTATCTGCAAGTTCATAGACTCTTCCATTGTCATCTACACTTTATAGCCCATTTGGATTTCTTAAAATTTAAATATTTTATTTTTCAGTTTTAGAATTTTTACCTGTTCCCTTTTTATGGTTTCTATTTCTCTTGGGAATCACTGAGATTCCCAATCTTTACATTCATTGTAAGCATATTTCCTTCATTAAGCATAGGTTATAATAGCTGCTTAAAAATCATTGTCTGTTAATTCCAACATGAGTCATTTCAGAGATGGTCTTTATGAATATTTTTCTCTTGAGAATGGGTCATATTATCCTCCTATTTCATACATATATCACATAGTTTTGGGTAGCATCCTGGACTTCATAAATATTGTATTGTGGAAACTCTGGATAATATTATATTTCTCTGATTAATGTTAATATTGTTATTTTAGCTGGAAACTGCAAACTGACTGATCTAATGTCAGATAAATTATTTTACCTTTAGCTGAAGTGCTTGGAGTCTTCTCTGCACCTATAAAGTTCAGAGGTCAAACAGAGAGCAGAGAGTTGGGAAGAATTTATTCAGAGAATTTATGCTTCCTCTTCTTTGTCACTTTCCTTTCTGAAAATTCCTCCTCCCTTCCCAGCAGCTTTGGTTGGCCCAAACTCTATCTTTTCACTACTCAATCTAACAAAGCTGCCAGTTTTTTATTAGAGCATTAGTTGCTTCCACGACACAGATTAGGGCCTACCCCCAGGCAAGAAACTGAGAAAGAGGAGACTTAGATCCTTTGCCATTCTCTTTGGCCAAGTGGTGATTCTCCTCCAGAATCTGCCTGCTTTCTGTTGTTTTCCAGTCTCTTAATTGAGTGGCTTTTTAGAATTTTGTCCAGATTTTATATTTTATCTTTAGGAGGGTTGGTTCAATACAAGCTTACTTTCTTTCCTCTTTTTGTGAATAAGACCATAAAGAACATCCTGGTACACTCCTCTTTTGTGCATAGAAGAGCATTCCTCTCAAAATAAATACATAGAAGTCAGCTTGCTGGGCCAGAATATATGTACATTTCAGTTTTGTATGTAATATGAAATAAAGCAAATGAATAATTGAGTGATAGTCTGATTCTATCAATACTGCTACCCTTGAGAGCAAGGATTCTCAAGGAGATACAGATGTAAGGTGGAAAAGTTTAATAAAATCCTATGACATCCTGAGTATAAATGGGAATATCAGTATATACTCATACGGTATTGTACTTAAAAGACATAACAACCAACCCAGTAGTAATAAGCATTTTTAGAGCTCAGATAGTGGTCTTAAAATATTTGATGTGGAAAAAAAGGTCTCTTGGAGAAACAGTTTATTAAGATTCTCTCAGTGGCCTGCAAGGCCTAGCATGATCTGATCCCATACTTGTCCTTATCCCTACAACTTTCCCCCTGTCCCACTCCTCTCCTGTCACACCAATCACCCTATTTAATATTGCAAATAATTCCCTGACTCCGGCACTTTTAATCTGCCTCATGGTTCTAATGTTTATTTTTTTTCCTTAGCACTTAATATCTTCTAACATATCTATATATGTATGTATACATCAATAAATATCTCTCTCTCTCTCTCTCTCTGTCTTATGGTATGAGCCAAGTGTTGCCAAAGTAGTTTGCACTAACATACCATCCCAATTCTCAATGACTTAGAACAACAATCATTTGTTCTCAATCACATATCTCTGGATTGACTGAGAGTTGGCTCCAAGCTGCTATTTGTGTCTAATCCTCCTCCACTTGTTTCTTATCTTCCTTGGATGAGCAGGCTACCAGGGACATATCTTTCTCGAGCTTATGGCAGAAGCACACAAAAGCAAGCCCAAATGTACAATCACATTTTTAAACTTTTGTACACATCACCTCTACCAATATTCCATTGGCTAAAGCAAGTCTTATGACCAAAACCAACATTAATGGGATAATATATAATAACAAACTCGGTCTCTAGTAAGAGAAACTATACAGTCACATGGCAATACATATAGATAGAAGGAAGATGAACATTCCAAGACAAAAATTAAATCAACCACACTTATTATTGTTTATTTTCTGTCTTTCTTAATTAGAATATAAATTCTACAAAGAATTGTTCTGTCACTGATATATTCCAAGTACCTAGAACAGTACGTGACACCTAACAGGTGCTCAGTAAATATTTCTTGAATTAATATGTGAATGAAGTATTTGTGTAAGAATTAATTTAAAAAATTAAAATAAACTAAAAAAAATAAATTAAAAAAAGAATTAATTCATCCCTCCTCTTTGCTTCCACAGCACATGGTTTAGACTTCTTAGGTGACACTCAGTGCATCAGGCCTTGCATATGGTTTCCTCAGGAGACACTGTGTACCTTCTAGTACATTCATACTCTCAGCAGGAAGAAAGACAAGAACCCTCAAGCCTCACCCCCCTACTCTGAAGCCTGAGAAGGCACTGTAGTTTGGGGTGGGCATGGCCTACTGCTCTACCCCATATGCAGTGTTCTGCTTGCAATGACAAGTGAAAAGCAAAAGCCATGCAGGCAGCCTGCTGGGCACTTCTGACTCAAAAATAACAACTATAATCATGATGTGAAATCAAAGGAAGAAGAAATGCAGAATTGTTCTTTCCAACTAAGCAAAAATTATCTGTGACATCTCTCATCCCTGACAAATTCCATGTCAAGCTAGCTGTCCCACTGTCACACTAGCAAGGGTCTGGAACAATTTCCTCTAAGATGTTAATGATTGATAATGGCATATTGTTTTACCTCCTTTACAGCACCACACCCTAAGGATCTAGAAGGTGAGAGAGAGAAGCCAGATGTGGGCAGATGGCTTTTCTAGTGCTCCCTGAATCATCTAGCAGAGGGCCTGGTCAATATCAAATACTTTTACACACATAACACACACACACACACACACACACACACACACACACACACACACACACACACTCAGTATTCCTGGGCCGTTAATCACAGCATTCTGATTTAATTGGTCTGGGCATTACAATTTTAAAAAGCAACACTCCCAAAGTAATTACAATATGCAGCAAAGCTTGAGAACCACTGCACATAGCTCAAAACAACTGCCACAAACTAGTAAAGACCCAGGGGATGGGAGCACTAAGAAATCTCTCTCTGCTGGAACTTCCCTAATAAATCTAAAAACATATTGTTATCTCTCCCATCTTTAAGTCAAAACTTACTCTTGACTCTACATACCCCCTCCAGCTACAACTATATTTTCTTTTCCCTTTATAGGAAAACTTGAAAATAGGATTGTCTACACTCTAGCCCCACCCCCATTTCTTTCCTCCTACACTCTCTTAGAACCTGCTCTAATAAGACGGTGGCTTCTACCACTCCTCCAGAACTGCTTCTTTAAGGTCAGTAGCAACATCCGTATCATAAAATCCAAAGATTACTTTCCAGTTCTCATCCTAATTGATCCATCAGTGCTCTTCACTGCTAATCACTCCTCCATGAAATATTTTCTTCACCTGTTTTCTAGGCTGCTATACTCACTTCTTTGTCCTTTACCTCTATGACTATTCTTCTGTCGTTTTTGCTGGTTTCACCTCACCTTCCTATCCACTAAATGTTAGAGTAACCAGGGCTCAGTCCTAGTACCTTCTCTCTTCTTTATCTACACTCATTCCTTAGAGGATCTCTTTCTGGGTCTTAATTATATATACCATCAATACAGTGGTGACTCCAACTACCTATTTGAAAGTCGCACTTATATGTCAGTTAGGTATCATAAATTTAACATGTTTAAAACTCTATACCTAGTCTTCCTCCCCTAAACCTGCTCCTACTATAGTCTTTTCATCTCAGTAAGTGGCAAATCTTTATTGCTTTTTGTTAAGATCCAAAATCTTGTAGCTGTGCCTCACATCTGACCTATTGAAAACTGTCAACTCCACCTTCAAATTTTATTGAAAATCTGACATCTTCTCATCATGTGCACTATGCCACTCTGGCCCAAGTTACCATCTTATCTCGTATGGATTATTACAATGACTTTGCTAACTGATGTTTCTGCTTCTGTTCTGGCTCACTTAAACCTGTTCTCAACAGAGAAGCAAGGGTGATCCTACTGAAACAATCAATCAGATGACACTCCTTTCACTCCTTTGCTCAAAATCCCCTAACAGTTCACCTTGTCCCTCAGAGCTAAACCAACATCCTACTGACAACCTCCCTTCAAAGCCCTACATCATCTGGCCCTGTTTCCTCTCTGACCTTATCTCCCTCACTCTATCTTCTCCAGCCACACTGGTCTCCATGCTGTTGCTTGACATCAGGCACTGTTCTACCTAGACCTTTGCACTTGCTGTTTTTTCTTCTTAGAATACTTGAATCCCAGATATCCATGAGGCTCACTTCTGTAGGCCCTTAAAATGTCACCTTCACTGTGAGTTAACCCTATCCCATAATTGCAAACTCCACCCCCACCCTCATTGTATACATTCGCTCTCTGTTTGACCTAACATAGTATACATTACAATGTACCACAGTATATACTTTTCTTATTTACCTGTCTCCCTTACTCTTACCCAAATGTATGCTCTGTGAAGGCAGAGATTTTTTTGCCATTCTTTTCTATTTTTTTAACCAATGGTCCCCAGAGTCTATAACAATGCTTGGCAAAAAGGTGGTGCCTGACAAGTATTTGTCAAAAGAATGAAAGAAGAAAAGAAAGTAGAAGATATATTTTTACCGATACAAATTCTTTATATCATTCTTTGTTTAACAAACTAGCTCCAACATAGAATCTCATTCTGTTGTTTTTGTTGGGACAATCAAGGCAGTTATCACAGTGGTTAAAGGCACGGGTGCTGGAGTGTGGCAGTCTCCATTTATAAGCTGTATGACTTTGGGCAAGCCACTTAGCTTTCCTGAGCCTCAGTTTCCTAATGGGACATGTGAGACTCAAGTGAGACAATTCAGCAAATGGTCAGCTTATCTATAAAATGGGTCAAAGCATGCACTACAAGTATGAGAAACAAAATGGTAAAATAGTCAAGTTGGCTCAAAAATATTAGGACCAGCCAGGTACAGTGGCTCATGCATGTAATCCCAGCACTTTGAGAGGCTGAGGCGGGAAGATCACTTGAGGCCAGAAGTTCAAGACCAGCCTGGACAACAAAGCAAGATCCCATTTCTACAAAAAAATTAAAAAACTAGCCAGATACGGTGGCACATGCCTGTAGCCCCAGCTATTCAGGAGACTGAGGTAGGAGGATCACTTAAGCCAGGAGTTTGAGGTTACTCTAAGCTATGATCATGCCACTGTACTCCAGCCTGGGGTAACAGAGCAAGACTCTGTCACAGTAACAACCAAATAACAAGCAAACAAACAAACCACATCGGGACCATGGACCTTAACTTAGATGTATAGGTTCAATGAAGTTCTATCCTAACTTGAAATAGCTATACCAACTGATTCACCAGAAGCCAAGTTTAGTTCATATGTGAAATGAATAATCCAGGAACTTTAGTTGTGATCTGGATTCAAATCTTAGTTTCATATCACCTTGAGTGAGTTACTTAACCTTTTTGAGATTTAATTTCATCCTCTGTAAAACAGGAATAAAAACAGCACCCTGCCTCATACGGTTGTTGTGAGAAGTAAATGACATAAAGCACACTTAGCTAAGTGCATGGCACATATTATTATTATAATTGTTTTTATTTCAATAGCCCTCATTCAAGTACATCAGCACTCTAATGCCTAATACCTAATAAATATTAGATGCTACATAAGTAGTTACTTAATACATGAAGGTTTTCAAATTTGAGCCAAATCAATTTGCTCATTAACACATACCTGGGGATCATCGAGCAGAATTTTTTTCTTTGGCACTTATGGACTGCAATGTAGACACCAAATATACCTTTCAGGACTATCCGTGAGCAGGCAACTGGTAAGGATGGCAGCCGTTTTCATTTATGCTTCTGAAGTAACTGAAAAATATATTCAATGTTTAACATTTCAGGAAAAGATGAGACAAAGAAAATACAGAGGAAAAATCAAATGTTTTTTCTATAACAAGAATTTGTCAATTAACCTGAAATCTATCTAACATCAAACATATGTTGGTAAGGGGAAGCAGGGAGCTGGGGTCTATTTTCTGTAGGAATTCTTAGTGGCCTAGTCTCCTTGATGAGTTAATATCCAACTGGTACAACAATATGAAAATTAATATAAAATTGCTTCTGAGATTTCCCTTGTGATGCCCAAACAACTAAAAGATCTAGTAAATACAATGAAAAAGTCACCTAGAACTCTGGTTGCACATGGTCAAAACATCTAGTTGATTTAATTTTGCATTTCTTAGCCAGTTACTTGGGTGACAGGTAGACATAGCCCAAATTTTCTTTTCTTTTTTCTTTTTTTCTTTTTATCTGATACCTTACTTTTGGCAATAGAAACATCTGAGCCTCCATAGGTTACAACTAATTTAACACTGAAGTACGAAGAATAAAGAAAAGCTAGAGACATTTTGAGTGCAACCAAAAATATCAACCTTGGACTTTAAGAATACTTCTCCTTCTACCTAGCTTTATTGAGATGTAATTGACAAAGAAAAATTGTATATATTTAAGGTTTGTCATGTGATGTTTTGATATATGTATACATTGTGAAATATGATTACCACAATCAAGCTAATTATCATATCCATCACCTCATGTAGTTAATGTGTTTTTATAATGAGAACACTTAAGATCTTTCTTAGCAAATTTCAAGTATACATTACTTTTAACTATAGTTATCATGCTGTTTATTAGGTCCCCCAGAACTTATAACTGAAAGTTTGTATACTTTGAGCAAAATACTCCACCTGTCATTTACAACATACATGAACCTAGAGAATAGTTCTTGATAGAAATCAGCAAAACATTGTTTTCCAAATAATCACATTCTTGTTTTTATTAAGTGTACACTGCATATGGGTAGCCCTTTGTCCTCTTTTCCTCAAAGGAGATTTCATATCTCATTTGCTCCTTAAAAAACTCCTTAAGATGAATAAAGTAAAACTCTACTTCCATTTATAGAAGAGGAAACAGGCAGAGAACACTCACAAAGAAGCTACAAAAATCTGATAGATAATGTGCTGTAGGAATTTTCAAATTCACTAATCAGTGAAGTGGTTCAAACCAGAGACCTGCTTAGTGATAGAATTTAGGTGAGAACTCAGGTTTCCTACCTATTGATCTAAAACTTCTTCCAATAATCATGGTACCTCCTTATGATGTGACTGCTTGACACATTTTCCCGAACCTATCTATCATGCTGATCCTCATGAAAATAAATTATTTCAACGAAACGATCCAAAACTATTTGACTCCCTTAAAAGTCTCCTTAAGTTGGGCACAGTGGCTCATGCCTGTAATCCTAGCACTTTGGGAGGCTGAGGGTGGATCACTTGAGCCCAGGAGTTCGAGACCAGCCTGGGCAACATGGCAAAACTCCATCTCTACAGAAAATACAAAAATTAGCCAGGCATGGTGGTGTGTGCCTGTAGTCCTAGCTATTCAGGAGGCTGAGGTGGGAACATCACCTGAGTGAGACCCTGTTTCAAAAAAAAATGTCTCCTTAAATTAAAACTTACTCTTCTTTCTAGCCTCCCACCACCTTTCCTTGCTATCTTAGTTTGTTTTGTGTTGCCAAAACAGAATATCTGAGACTGAGTAATTTTAAAGAAAAGAGGTTTATTAGCTCTGGGTTCTACAGCCTGGGAAGTACAAGAAGCATGGACCAACCAACATCTGCTTGGCTTCTGCTGAGGGCCTTTGTACTGAGTCAAAACAAGGCTGACCATCAAAGGGAAAGCAGACACTTGTGAAGACGCAAAACCCAAGGGACTCCTGGCTTTTTAACAACCCATTCTCGCAGGATCTATTCCCATTAAAACTAACTCAATCTCACTAGAGTGAGAAGTTACTCACTACTGAGTATGGCACCAAACCATTCTTGAGGGATCTAACCCAATGACCCAAACACCTCCCATTAGGCCCTACCTCCCAACACCACCACATTGGGGATCAAATTTCAACAGGAGTTTTGGTGGGGATAGACTCAAATCATAGCATTGCCCTACTCTCATTCCCACTGACACTCACAAAGAAACTACAAAATCTACTAAATAATGTGCATTAGGAATTTAAGGGCCTTCTCTCTAATGTCTAGTTTGTTGGTTCTCCGCATTTAACATATAATTTCCTAAATGCTATGTCATATTCTGGATGGAATCCTGGAACACAGAGAAAGGGTGTTAGCAGAAAAACTGGTGAAATCTGAATAAAGACTGGAGTTAGTTAATAGTAATGTACCAATATTAATATCTTAATTTTGACAAATGTACTTTAGTTATATAAAATGTTAACATTAAGGGAAACTGGTTGAAAGGTACATGGAAACTCTGTTATTTGCAACTTTTCTGTAAATATAAAATTATTTCAAAATAAACATTTATTAAAATAAAATTGCAAGGCCAGGCATGGGGGGTCATGCTTTGTAATCCCAGCACTTTGGGAGGCTGAGGTAGGTGGATCACTTGAGGTCAGGAGTTTGAGACAAGCCTGGCCAACATGGTGAAACCCTGTCTCTACCAAAAGTACAAAAATTAGCCGGGCGTGGTGGTGCACGCATGTAGTCCCAGCTACTCTGGAGGCTGGGCAGGAGAATCGCTTAAACCTGGGAGGCAGAGGTTGCAGTGAGCTGAGACTGCATTACTCCACTCCAGCCTGAGCCACACAGCAAGTCTCAGTCTCAAAGAAAAACTAAAAATTAAAATAAAATTGCAAAGTAACAGCAACTTTGAAATTAACTTGTAGTATATCTCACCAGAACATATGTATTTTTTTTAGAGTTTTACTGTTGTATTTTTTAAATTTCACAATCTCATTATAAGACTATTACATGCATCATACACTGGGGTCTGTTGGGGGGGAGGGAGGGGACAGCGAGGGATGGGGGAAGTCAGGGAGGGATAACATGGGGAGAAATGCTAGATGTAGGTGACGGGGGCAATGGAGGCAGCAAACCACATTGCCACGTGTGTACTTATACAACAATCCTTCATGATCTGCACATGTACCCCAGAACCTAAAGCACAATAAAAAAAGAATAAAAAGAATAAAAACGTTATTTGTAAAAAAAAAAAAAAAAACTATCACATGGTGAGTCTGGAGATTAGCAAACAGTGCATGAGCTCCCTTTAAGACTGGGATCTCAAATGAATCTCTTTTTTTTTAAATTGTACTTTGGGCTCTGGGGTACATGTGCACATACTGCAACCTGCAGGATTGCTGCATTGGTACATACATGCCATGGTGGTTTGCTGTTGCCATCCCCCCCCACCCCACCTCCCACCACCATCACCTACTTCAGGCATTTCTCCTGGTGTTATCCCTTCCCATCCTACCCGCCCCCATGCTGTCCCTCCCTTCTCCTCCCCTCCCCCCACCCCCACCTAGCCCACTGAGTGTTGTTCCCTTCCCTGTGCCCAAGTGTTCTCATTGTTCATCACCCGCCTATAGAGTGAAAACATGTGGTGTTTGGTTTTCTGTTATTGTGTCAGTTTGCTGACAATGATGGTTTCTAGATTCATCCATGTCTCTACAAAGGACATGAACTCATCATTTTTTATGGCTGCATAGTATTCCATGGTATGTGTCACGTTTTCTTTGTCCAGTCTATCAGAATTTCTTATCATTATCAGCACATTTTTACTTTCCTCTTACTTTTTTTGTAACTCTCATGTTAGTGGGAGTGGGCATGGTGAATGAAGAAAAAATACTTTCCCAAAATACTTTTCAACCAATTGCCCCCGTAAAACACCTATCACAGCTGCCAGTAAATGCCTCTAAGAGTGCTAAGCACACGGCACTGGTCTGAAAATTAAGCCTTGTATTGACCTTGGAAGAGTAAGAGTTAAGAAGCAGCAGCTGGCTGCCCATTAGCTAAAGTTAACACAGTGTCTGTCAGGTACCTTCCCTCCCCCAACCAGCTACCTGATCTTTTCCCTAAATCAAGGTTCATAAGCCACAGGCTGGGGAATTAAAAGGAAAGAAGATACTCTCAAAGCCAACTGCATATTTCAATAATTTTGTAAACCATATAAACCACCTCCCTTCCTCTTATAAACATACTTCTCACCCCAGAATCTCCAGTAAAATTATTCATTTTCAGCATTTTGCCTCTAAGTGGCTCTTGTCAGTATCATGAGGTACTTAATTGTGACAGAAAAATGAAAATATCTTAGGAAATCTAAATTCAAATTGTGTTGGCACTAATGATAGTATAATTTTACCAGACTCAATGTTCTTTAGTAAATGGGGAGATAATCTAAAACATGACTAAAGGATGCTAATGGTAATGTTGAGCCAGAAACCACATTCTTTCCTAAACTTTCTCCACCCCACCTATCCTGTTTTCTGAGCAGAACTATCAGGAGACAGGGGAGGAGAAATAGGCTAACTGAGTATACTGCATTTTTATTACAAAGCTGATGCTCCTGCAAAACAAGTCATTTTGGGGATGGTCTTTCAGTACCTGAGTTCAGTAGCCAGCAGCCATATCTTACTCCTTTTCCGTCTCAGACAACTCCTTTTACCAATGAATATGCTTGGGGTTTAATTAGGTGAAAGCCTTTGAGTTTGAGGGGGGATAATTTTTGGTATATTAAACCAATGTGTGCTTTCATTCCAGGTGTTTCCTGTCACTCCATTATCATTTTCCCATTCAGGCAGCTTTACTGTAAGGGATCCATTGCCTCAGAGTAGGACTATCTGAGTATAAACAATGGGGGTAACAAACATCACGTGTTCTCACTTGTTTGTGGGATCTAAAAATCAAAACAAGGCCAGGCATGGTGCTTCAGGTCTGTAATCCCAGCACTTTTGAGGCCCAGGCGGGTGGATCACCTCAGGTAGGGAGTTCAAGACCAGCCTGGGCAACATGGTGAAATCCTGTCCTATTAAAAAATACAAAAATTAGCCAGGCATGGTGGCACGCACCTGTAATCCCAGCTACTCAGGAGTCTGAGGCAGGAGAATCACTTAAGCCCGGGAGGTGGAGGTTGCAGTGAGCCGAGATTGCTCCCGTTGAACTCCAGCCTGGACGACAGAGTGAGACTCTATCTCAAAAATAAATAAACAAAAACAAAAATGATTGCACTCATGGACATAAGAGAGTAGAAAGATGGTTACCAGAGGCTGGGAAGGGTAGTGGGAGGTGGGAGGAAGGTGGGGGATGGTTAACGGGGACAGAAAAAATAGAAAGAATAAATATGACCTACTGTTTGATAACACAATAGGGGGACTATAGTCAATAACAACCTAATTGTACATTTTAAAATAAAGAATGTAATTGGATTGTTTGTAACATGAAGAATAAATGCTTGAGGGGGATGGATACCCATTCTCCATGATGTGCTTGTTTCACATTGCATGCCTGTATCAAAACATCTAATGTACCCCATAAATATATACACCATGTACCCACAAAAATAAAAATAAGAGTTCAATGTTGTCTTTTGAAGTTCAGTTGAAACAAATCAAATGTTGATCAATTTGAGCCTAGATGAATAAGCTGTGATATCTTCACAAGACAGAATATCACACAGCTGTTAAAACGAGTGATCTAGAGTTACACACAACAATGTTGATGAAGTCAATGATATGATTTTAGGTAAAAAAATGAAGTCCCCAAAGATAAGACATGATACTTCTTTAACAGAATTAAATATGAAAAGTAATTTTTAATTTTTTTAAAATCATTGTAGTTTTTAAAAATTAAAAATAACTTTTTATAACATACTTGGATGCAATAAAATGATATGAAAAAGAAAACAAGGAAATGATGAGCATGGGATTCAGGATAATTGAGGTAGCGGGTAGTAGGGGAATGCAGTGATATGATGGGAGTAGAACACATGATTAGGTGTAGGTTACTGTTAAGGTTCTAACTTTCTAGCTTTTATTTGGAAAGGGGTATATTATGACTATTGAAAATAAATAACTAGTTAAAGCAAAAAGAGCCATGTATGAAACAATGATGAGGGTGTATCTTAAAACAAGGATTATGATTAATTCACTTCTGTGCAACCAAGGATCAATTGTTAAATAATTAATAATAAATTCATAGCAGAGATAATTATTTAAGAGCAACAGGATTTTGTTCTTGTTTTTGTTTGAGACAGTGTCTTGCTCTGTCACCCAGGTTAGAGTGCAGTTGCGCCATCTCGGCTCACTGCAGCCTTGACTTCCTAGGCTCAAGCAATCCTCCTGCCTCAGGCCTCCCAAGCAGCTGGGACTACAAGTGAACATCACCATGCCTGGCTAATTTTTAAATTTTTTTGTGGAAGACAGTAAGAGTCACTTTCATTATTAAGTGTGATGCAGAGGATATTAGCTGCATCTGGTGCATTTGAAGTCCAAAGAAGCCCATATGAGAGTTACCTGTATAGATCATTGAAGCTAAAAGAAACGTGCATGTTTTGTCATGTTTCCCAGGCTGACAGCAGCAGGTTTTGAGCTTCCTTATCCCTTATCCCGAGACTGGCCAGAAACAGTGGATGTGGCGAGAGAAAGCCTTCCTTACCCCCACAGCAATATAAAAATCTTCCAAATGGGAGAGTCAGAGAGACAGTGAGGAAGTTGGTAGTGTATTGGGTCAGCACAACGAGCCATGAGCAGGGTCCTATGTCTGTCACTTCACTGGGAAAAGTTCTAGGGGCAGGAGGAACCATGGACTTCCCAACTAGTTATGGAACTAGAGAGGAGACAAGTCCTGTGGCAGAGAACAAAGGACAATGCAACAGTGATCCACTTGAATCCTCAGCCACGGACCAGATGAGATGTGCCACATACAAGCAGTTGCCAGCATCTCCAGGCCCCACATCACCCCAACTCCATTCTCTGAGGAAACTAGGAAATCTCAGAACTTGGATACAGCTGTAGAGAAAGCAAAGGAGCCTGAAATGACCAGGAAAAACTAAGATGGAGGGTCTACTACTGGCCTGAAGGAAGACGTGGTATTCTTACACAACTAAACTTTTCCAATCAAGCCCTTTGGTTATCTGGGAATAAAAGGTATGGAGGAAAAGCAGACAGATTACCCTTGCCTTTGCCCCATAACTAGCTGTGTGACCTCTGGTAAATCTCTAGGTTTCAGTCTCATTTATATAAAATAAGGGTGACAGCTAGAGCTCAGGTCAAATCCTGACCCTGCCAGTACTCATTGTGTGACCTCAGGCACATCTCTTTTCTTCTCTTAATTCTGTTTCCTCAGTTGTAATACAAGGGAAATAAATAGATGAAACTCTATGTATTTCCTTTAGCTCTAATAATCTATAATTCTAATTCTTATATGGGCTTCTTTGGACTTCAAATGTACTAGATGTAGTTAATATTCTCTGGGTCACTACGAATATAAAGGTAAATCTTATTTTCTTCTAAAAACTTTACAGCCAAATTGGGTTTATAGAGGATTATTTAACCAAATCTGCAGCCTGTCACTCGGATAGCCAAAAACAGCTGAGACGTTAATATGTAACCATGAATAACCAGCAGGACTGCTCTGCAGAGCTAAATGCAGTCAATTTTTGTTATTTTTCTAAATATTAGTGGCTTGGCTGTCTCTGCTTGAGAACAGTTTCTAGGGTCATGATTATAATCAAAAAACCCTCTTCTAATCCAACCACAAAAAGAGAGAAGGCGGGGGTGATTTTTAGGGGTCTGTGTATAATTGTTGGCCCTCTATTTTATTTATTTGCCTGTGAAACACCATAGAGATGGGGAGGTAGGGAGAATGAAACATGGTGGGCACAAGTCTGGTGAGCTAGAAATCTGGGAACAGAGGAACTAGGGAACTCATTATTAGAGTAGTGTGGAGACAAAGAAAAATAGTGGTAGTGGTGCACACCAAGACATGTGTAGACACATGGGCTGTGGTCTCAAACACATGGAGATACAAGAACAGGTGGGATAGAGAGGGGTTAAGAGCACAAGTCAAAGATTCAGACAGACATGGTTTTGAGTCCTGGCCCTATCCCTTACTGGCTGTGTGACCTTCCTCAATTTATAAAAGGTGGGATAACAGTAATAGTACCTATATCGAACTATTGTTGTGAAGCCTAAATAAAATAATACATGTAAAAAGTACTTACCATGCCCAGTACACAGTAAATACCTAACAAATGGTAGACTTCTGATGACTAACAATAAGCTCAATTTCACAGAATCCCAAAGCTAGAAGGAACCCCTGAGATCATTTTACTCAGTCATTTGCTTGAATAGATGAAGAAGCCGAGATTCAGAGAGGTAAATGGACTTGTCTAGAGGGCACAAAGGTAGCTAATAACAGCACCAGTACTAGGATCTGCGTCCCCTGAAGTACTGTTTCTAAGATCTTTCCACTCCACATCGCATACTAATATACTTGGCAGAGGTGTGATTAGGGTCACTTTAGCCCTTTGTTTTTCTACCCTTCCTTTCCCCATTCTAGTGACTACTACCAAACCCTGAGTAATCCCTATTGGGGTAGATCTCTATCCCTAGGAGCCAGCCTATCCTTAGGGAAGATCGTAGCAGAGAAGAGTGGTTACAGCTGCTTCTTCAACAGCCAGGAGCTGCCTTCTTCGGTGTATATTCACTTTGTGCCAGGCCTTGTACCCAGGATGTCTGCAGCAAGTACCCACTGCCCTTAGGAATGAAAAAAGATTGTTGTTGTTTCTCTTATGAAAGTCACATGTTGTTTTTTCTTTCAATAAATGCCTCTTCCTCACCACCATCAGCAATGACAATATCATCTTGTGATATACTTAGGGTGATATCCAAAATAGTTAACTTCTAGACTAGCATGGGCAATAACTGACTAGAAAGAGGTCAGAAGGCCTGTGGATCAAAGGCTTGAAAGCCTTCTGCCACCTAGCCAATAGTCCTTTAGTTATGGATCGTGTGAAGAATCCAAGGGTCCCCCAGGGGGGGTCAGCAGCAATGGAGACTGCAGGGGACACTTGGGAGGCTTGTGGAAGCAGCAGTTCACCTAGTGGCAAGGAAGTATTTTGATGTTTTAACAATGGTACAACTGCACTAGAGTGTACTGTGAAGTACTCAGTACACTTGGATGTACTCAGGTAAGGTTTTAGGCCTGGGGCTAACAAAGGAAACTAGCCAGAGCTAGGCCTGGCCCTCTAGAAACTCACATGTTAGACAATTCCGCCCACACCAAGGTTCTAAGACAACTGGGCAGAAGTGTTAAACCTCCGCTGGCAAGCAAGCAAATACACAGCACCTCATGACTCCCCAAGGTTAAGAATGCTTCTTGGCTGCCACTGCTTATGTCTTCAAGGACTGCAACTGGCAAACAGCTCAGGAGCAGTTAGATATGGTACTTAGATACTTTAAACTAAGTCTCATTGTTTTGCAATGGATAGATGTGATGTTGTTGGATAAGACTTGAAGGGAAAGTCTCTGATCTGTGGGGACATAACCATCTTTCTTAATACACACCATCCTTTTTAACCCAGACAATTTGCCATATAGTCACTTCCCTTCTTGTCTCATGTGGTAAGGTATTCCAAGAAACCCCAGAAGTACCGAATCTCAACAATGGCTCTCCAGAGGTATATTTAGCCAATGTTATTTAGAAAAAAAGTAGAGCTCGTCAAATGGGCTGCATAAAGATGATAATTAAATTAAACAAAATTAATCCCAAGAACTACTATTATGGGATTGGCTGATTACATAGGTACTAAGATCCACTAACTACCATTTTCCCTGCTGGACTCAAAAATGACATTTTTGTGATGTATGAATAAGTAGTAAGAGCAACACAGGCCTGTCCACAGAAGGAACTCTTCTTTACAAGTACTAAAAACTTGGGAGGCAGGACAGTCTCTGGGGGTGTGCACTTTGGCCTGATGGCCTCCCTCCTGAATGCTCCTTGCTGTGCTGTGCCACAAGTAATCAAGCTTTCTAGGTTTTAGTTAATTTCAAGACCCCAATAAATTGGTTTGTACTGGCATTAGTCCAGCCCTGATAATTTCACAGCCGTGTGCTTGGAAACTGCTGCAAGTTTGCACAGGACTTAGCAAGCAGGGAGCTGGGGGGGAGAAAACATAAAAAGGAACTCTTGTTTGGCTTAAGTTCCACTAATATTGCACAAGCTGAACTCTTAAGTGACAGAAAACATGGTTTAGCACATGGACTTTGTAGCTGGGAATGGGTTTTTCTGTGTTCCTTCAACTCTCCCTCCCTTTCAACTCATGGTGGATTCTTAAAACAATAAAATTAAATAAACCCAAACCCTTTAGTTTGACATTTCTCTTGTCTGATTGTTCTCAAGTTTTTGTCTCTGATTTCACAAGAGTCCCTTGAGGAATAAGCAGTGGAGCCCATAATCTAGTAAAAGGTTCTTTGAGTTTAGGCATTTTATTTTTAGAGATATAATTCTTTGAGAGTTTTTTTCTTTTCAATTTAGGGCAGCTTTTGTGACTTGAGAGGTTACCAGGGAAAATTCAGAGACAGCAGTAGGAGGGGTCTTTAATGAGGATAAAAATTTGGGGCTGCCTGTATAAATTAGCTGCAGTGGAGAATAACTCCATCTACTAAGTCTTGCAGTCTGTTAGAATGCACAGCTCTGTCTCTGGCACTTGGTTTCCAGAAGGTCCTGTAGCTAGAGAAACACATGGAAAGGGCCAGTGAGTTGAGTGAATGGACACTTAGGAATAGAATTTTACCATGAAAGACTGCTAGAGCTTGAAGGAGTCTATGAGATTATGAAGTTCCGGTCTCACATTTTACAGAGGGGAAACTCAGGCCCACAGGAAGCAGGAGGTCAGGGATATAATCCATCCAAGGAAGAGACAGAAAGCTAGAGCCAAGAGTCCTAACCTGCAGTTCAAGAATCCTTCCAGATTCTGATGCTGCTTTTCTTGGTGGCAAAGGACATTATACTTTCTCTAATATGAAAAGGGGAGAAACAGATTTGGAGACACTCTGGTTATAGGGCCAATGTGAGAGTAGCTGTTTAGATTTTCAGATTTTCTTGGCAAAACTCCCTGGACGTGCAGATTCTTTGCTGAAGGTTTTTAAATCATCCAAAACACAGAGAAAACTTGGAGATAGTGTTTGACTATGTCTACATGATGCCTACAAGACAGTTGATTCAGTCAAAAAATAATCACAATTCATGTTGCTGGTTTGGCAACAAAACCAATTGGTGGACTGAATCTTTTGCTTTTTACTCCTGGGAGGCAGTGTGAGGTAGAAGAAATAAGCCCCAGACTGGCTGTCAGAAAACCTGGCTTCCAGACTTGGCTGTGCCACTTATCCTCTCTGGGTCTCAGTATTTTTCTCTGTGCTAATTAATCAGATTTGGACTAACTTGTGTCTCTAAGAAGTTTCAGAGTTTTCACCTTCTAGGGCAGTATTCTATGCACAGTCACTTTCTGGTATGGGATAGGACAGGATAGTGTCCCTGCTTGTGGTCTTTGCCATATGTATATGAGGTCGCAGCCACTACAGTTCCGAGTATGAGAAGAGATTTCCGGATGTGATTCACAGCTATTTCAATACCTCTCTGAACCTCGCTTCTAAATGGGTAGCTTCGTGCTCTCCTCAGTCCCTTCCCTTAGTCTCCTTCCCATAAGGAGAAAAGAAGGACAATACCCAGTTGACAGGAGAACTCAGCAGAACTGTTAGGGGTCCCGTACTGTGTCTTCTGACCTGTCAGAGCTTAGTGCTGACCCTTCAATAGCCCACACTTCCCTCTCAGATTACCCTATCCCCAAAGACTAGTAATTGACCTGTGGGATTTTTAAAAAGACATAGAGAACAAGGAAGTAGTGTCGATCTAAAGTCAGGTTCCATGTCAAGTGTTGAATGTTACTTTTTCTGGTTGATTTCTGACTCTTAGCCTATGAATAAGATCTACTGGCTCATGCTTCTGACTATTCCATTAACTTGATGAAGCTTTTCAGCAAATTCAAGCCAGGAGTGTGCGGGAGCCAGCTCTCACCAGTTTGTGAGAAGCCATTGTGCACAGCTTTTACCAACTTCACATTAAGTGACAACACATTGTTAGTTTGAAATTGGCCATGTTGGGGATATTTACACAAGAGAAGTTGGAAATTGCTATAAATCAGGGTTTTTGTTTTCCTCCCTAAAAAGTCGCTTCTCAACCAATTATCACTGTACATAATGGTTCAAATTCAAACATCTCTAGGGATTACGAAAGTAATGTGAATGAGTAAAACATGCCTGAGGGTAACAAAAAGGACACGATAGGGAGTAGTGGGGACTGTGGCAGTTGGCAAGCACATATGCTGTCTAAAACCAGCGGCTACTACTTACATTCCAGTCTGTGTTACCATGGAGAGATGTCAGCCCAGTGTTCCCAGCAAATCTACTTTTTAAGAGAAACTTGAATCAAAGTCTTTTATGTAAAATCTCCCAATAATAAAAAGTAAAGATTGTTTAGAAGCAATTTAAATTTTGAAAAAAATATGTGAGCAGGCTCTCCTCAGTACTTGGGTCAGCAGTTTGTCATCTTTGCTTTATGGAATCTCTGGTTCCCTTGCTCTTACTCCCTGGGTTATAGCTCTGAAGCTCAGTTGTGGCATCTTTCTTAATGAGAAACGAATTTTCTTTCCTTGAGAACTAAAAGAATAGGCAATGTGGATCTGAGAATATCCAAGTATCTTCTTATTATTCTACTCTACTTGAGTCTTGTTTTCTAGTCCATGTGATATGAAGCTAGAGAAGAGCATAGTAGCCCTAAATCTGCATCTGACATTGTACGATAGTCTCCAGGCACCAGGACAACAGCTAGTGCTTGTGCACCTGTGTGCAAGGAGAGAATAATTTCTATCTTGGCATTAGTTTCTTTACTGCTCCTGTTGAAGGGATGTTGGCACTCTACTCTCCAACTTACTCCCTGCCTTGAAGAATAGGGTGGGAAATTGGGTTAATTATTGGTTTTCTCTTCCTGCTTTTATCCCCACTCTCTTTCTGAAGACAGACAAACTGAAGCTTGACTAGCTAGTAAAGAAATTAACTGAATGTGAAATAGCTTTCACATTTGGACTAAGTGGACTGAAGCAAGGAGGGGACAGCAACGATAGAAAAAATTATTGTGCACCTAGTATATTGCACATATATTAGGCCATTGAATTGCCACAGTTACCTTATCATCATCCCCTTTTTACATACTATAAGGAAACAAGCCTTTCGCTGTATGACTTTTTGGGATTCCAATTCCAAAGTCTTGGTTGTCTAGGTTCTTTGTGGATCATGTTACTTCCCTGAGGAGAGCTAGATACTGTGGTTAAGACAATGAAACATTGATTTGTATTGCTTCTGTTGAAAAATAATAATAGATCAATCTGCTGCCTAGCTCTAGGAATAAAGGTGAAAAAATCTGGGAAGTTCATTGTGGTTCTAGGGAACTGTGGGTGTTTTGGGAATCCAATAGTAAGCTATCTAGGCAAATGCAATTTGGTAAAGTGAATAACCATTCTATAGGAATAGAGCTTCTAGAGAGGCAGTTTCTATTCTACCATATTGCATTCTTTTATGCATAGCATAACACTTGAACATATTATGTCTCCAATTTTTAATGACATCTTTGATTAACAAGTTTTAAACACCTTTATATAACTGCTTGGAAGTGCAGTTAAACTATGTGAAACAAATCTTCAATTAGAAGTGGTGTACTTTATGCTCTGCCCATGTGACCCATTCATGGTGATGGTGAGGCACACTATAATTTTGGTTCAAGAAAGTCACTCCTTTCATCCTTTAGGTAGTTAATATAATCCTGTATACTATGATGAGTTTATCTTGATTTTAACAAATAAATATGTTCCTGAAATTTTCTGTGAGCCAAATCTTGCTTTTAAAATGGTCGTTATTACAAATCTGGAGATGTACTTCTTTGGGGAAAGGAATCACTTAAAATCCTTCGAAAAATATCTTAAAATCACTTAAGAAAATTATTTCTATAAGATAATATTCTGATATAACACAAAGCACAAATAAAAATAATTTGGGTTATTTTTGTTTGCTACAATAACTTAAAGGCATAAATAGAAAATGATACCTTACAAGAATACATTAAACTAAAGAGAATCTGCTTTTCTTAATTCTACCTTTAAGAATCTATAATCTATTCTCGCTATTTACTTATTTGGTTTTCATAAAGTTCTAGGAAACAGAATTGTTTTCACTGGTGCTAACAGACAGTATTAAAGGTTATGCAGCAAAAATAAACAACACATCACTTTTGTTAAGATTTCATTAGCCAAAGCCAAATTGAATGACCATGCTTAATTTCAAAAAGGGAAGAAGTAGTAAAATCCTACCATGAGCTCAAAAGGAAGAAAGCTGGAAATATTAGATAAACCACACCAATTCTTTTTTCTAGCAGTTTTTAGAAATGGCTAGCAGGAAGAAAATACAACAGAGAAAAAAATTCAGTAACAAACAAGAACATATACAAATAACCAAGAGGCTCATTAGAAAATAGCTGAATAATCAATCCTAAGGATCTTTAGAGAGATTCTATACATTTAATCAAGTATCTAATTAATACAAACTCTAAGTTGGTGGCCTCTTTTCTAAAAGAGGCAAACCTATACTACAATATACTCATCAATCTATGTATTCTGCCATTTTTTTCAAAGTTAATTTAATAACCTGAGCTTTTATGTCCCAGTGGGACGAGGCACTTAAAAGGCAAAAAGTTTGTGCTATCAGAACATTGTTTTGTATATGATCATTTCATAATACTTCCACTTTTATATTTATTTTTTAAATAAATGTGAGTTCTGCAACACACAGCATAGAAGATCAGCACACAACAATTACTTGCATTGATATATACTAGCAATGAGTGTGTGTAAACTGAAATTAAAAATACAATAACATTTACAATTGCTTCAAAAAGAAAAAGAAGTATGTAGATATGAGTCTAACAAAATATTTATAGAAGTTATATGCTGAAAACTACAAAACAGTGGTGAATGAAATCAAAAAGACCTAAATAAATGGAGAGATTCCGTGTACATGGATTGGAATACTCAACACATTAAATTTGTCAATTGTCCCCAAATTGCTCTATAGGTTTAATGCAATTTCTAGCTAAATTCCAGTAAGACATTTTGTAGACATAGACAAGTTTATTCTAAAGTTTATATGGAAAGGTACAAGACCTAGAGTAGCTAAACAATCCTGAAAAAGAGGCATAAGGAGGGAGGACCCACTCTACTTGAAATTTAGGCTTACCATATGTTTACAATAATCAAGACTGCATGGCACTGGTGGAGGCATAGACACATAGATCAATGCCACTGAACAGAGAAGCCAGAAATAGATTCACACAATATGCCCAACCAATGTTTGACCAAGGTGTAAAAGCAATTCAATGAAAGAAAGACAGCTTTTTCACCAAATGGTGCTGGACGAATTGGACGAAAATATAGGCAAAATATGAACATCAATCTAAACCTCATACCTTTTATAAAATTTAACTCAAAATAGATCATAATTAAATGTGAAACTTAAGACTGTAACATTTTTAAAACAAAAAATACGGACGAAAATATTCAGGATCTAGAGCTAGGTAGAGGGTTTTTAAACTGAATGTCAAAACATGATCTATATGAGGGAAATTTGATAAACTGGACCTAAAGCATTAAAAACATTTGTTCTGTGGAAGTTCATGGGAAGAGGATAAAAGAAAAGCTACAGACTGGGGTAAAATATTTGTGAATAAGATATGCAGGTATCAAATAAACAATGAAAAGATGGTGGATACCATTAGGTATTAGGAAAATGCAAGTTAAAACCACAATGAGATATCACTATATACCTATCAGGATGGCTAAAATAAAAAATAAGGAGAACAACAAATGCTGACAAGAATGCATAGAAACTGGATCTCTCACATATTACTGGTGGGAATATAAAATAGTATAGTTGCTCTAAAAACAGTATGGTGGTCCTTACAAAAGCAAATATGCATTTACCATACAACCCAGGAACTATATTTTTGGGTATTTATCCCAGAGAAATGAAAACTTACCTTTATGCAAATACCTGTAGACAAATGTTCATAGCAGTAGTAGCCAATCAGGTCCTTTGAATAGATGAATGATTTAAACAAATTGTGATATATCCCTACCACAGAATACCCCTCATCAATGAAAAGGAACAAACTATTGATACCTGAAACAACTTGAATGGGTCTCCAGAGAATTATATCTGGGCAGGGGAAGAGAGAAGAGACAACCTCGAAAGGTTACGTACCATATGATTCCATGTAACATTCTTGAATGACAAAATTATAGAGATGGAGAATAATTTAGTTTAGTTTAGTAGTTGACAGGGAGGAGGGAGAGGGAGAGAGGAAAAGATGGGTGTGATTATTAAAGTGTAATACAGGGTATCCTTGTAGTAATGGCACTCTTCTGCATTTTACTGTGGTGGTGGTCACATGTAATAAAATTGCATAGAATTATATACACAAGCAAATGAGTGCATATGAAACTGGTGAAATCAGAATAAGGTGAATGGATAGTATCAATGTCAGTGTTGTGGTTGTGACATTGTACCATAGTCATGAATGATGTTATCATTGGGAAAACTGGATGAAGGGTATTTGAGATCCCTCTAAATTATTTCTTACAACTGCATGTAAATCTACCATTATCTCAAAATAAAACTTTTTTTAAAATGAGTATGATATTATCTATACTCTCATCCCTAGTTAATAAATAGAGAAATAAAGAAAACATGAAGGTAATCATCACTTAACTTTGTGTAGAACCTGGTATGATGTCTAGATTAGGACTCACCCAATGCGAGTTCCTAATTCAGAAATCAAGATCGGAACTAATACAAAATACAAGGATGACTAACATTTACACTAATGGAAAACCTTTCAGACAATTTTAGCATCCCCCATATACAGTTGCCTGCAACTGCATAAGAGATCCTAAGCAAGTTCAATAGAATCAACTCAATAGAACCAGTTGAGAATAATTGCTTGCTTTAAGCCACTAGGTTTTGAGATGGTTTGTTATGCAGTAACTAGAATTCTACACCAAGCAAGGGGAGTGAGTGGTTGTAGCCAAATAGATGAAGCTTTTAATCCCAGTGAGTCTATTTACTTTAAATGCTACAATTTATGTTTGTCTCAGACTATCCCTTGAAACTCATTTTCCAGAATACTCGTAAGCATGTTGGAGTCATGACGGAAGTTGGGTAATGCATGCACAAAGGAAATTGAACAACCAACTCTTACCCTTGAAGAACTCACAGTCTAGTAAGACAAAACATCACTGCATTAAATGGCATGAGAACAGTTATAAGGCAACAAATTAGCAAGTTCAAACCGATATACTACAGCACAAATTGAATGCATGTGGCAGTGTATGGCTACCCAGGCAGCAGGACGCAGCTAGACATTTTGGGCCTGAAGGCAACATTGCAGAAAGGACCCCTTTCCTTTGTTAACGGTGAAATAAACATCTCCAGCAATGCAGAGGCTAGTTGGATAATATTAACACTTCCTAAAAAGAAAGGAGGGAAAGTCCAGGGACAATTATTCTCATTTTTATTTTTCTTTGTTCTCTGTTCCTGATAAGTGTTTTTTTTTTTTTAGCAAGCCACAATTTCTCTGAGCATCAATTTCCTCATCTATAGACTGGAGATAACAACCAGAGAGTAGTGGGTTGAAAATCAGGGAATCTAGATTGGAATCTCAAATTTGTCATTTACTAGCTGTGTGACCTTAGATACATCATCATCTCCCCCAATTCAATTTCCTCTTCTGTGAAATGATGAGGTTAAGCTGAATGGTTCAGAAGTTCTCCACCAACTCTAACATTTTAGACCACAAATAGTTCAGTTGGTTGTGAGGGTTTAAAATATAACGTTGATGTATGTGAAAACACTCCGTAAGCCATAAAGTGCTATACAGATGTTAAAAATTTATTTATTTATCTAGTTCATGTAGAAAAAAAGCCCTGCGGTCTTCTCCAAATGTAGAGGCTTAACATATTGTCTGTCGAGGCACTACTTCCCTGGACCTTAGACATTTCCTGACAATTCTTTGCAACTATCACTCGTCGAATAAACACAAATTTGGAGTAGTCTGTCCCAGGTCCACCAAGGCATCAGCAGTGCTATTGTGATTTCAAGGTCGAGCTCTTGGCCCAACTTAGAAGCTTGAGGACTTGTTAAAAAGAGAAAGTGGTGGGTATGGTGGTTCGCACCAAGTTTTCTTCAAGACACTTAACAGTTAGAAGAGACCCTTTCCATGAGGCTTGGGAGCCCTGTTTTTAAGAGAAAGCGGATTTCTAATCCCTTACCCTATACACATCCATCTCCACCCCACCTTTAAGTACACCAAACCAAAGCTTTGTCACTCTACCAGCCACTCACTGTGTGGATCTGAGAAATGCCCTGAAATGCTAAGCAGCGTGCTAGGTAGGGCGTGATTTGCGAGGCTGGTTCATTCTGTGTCCAGGGCACAAGCTCAGGACCAGACCAGGTGCACCCCTCGGAAAGGCCTGTGGTGCCCGAAGAGAACGGGTATGGTTTTCCAGGCAGGAAGTTGGAGGGTAGTCTTGTCTTCAGGGCGTGTGCGAGTGGTGGGAAGCTCCTAGGTGCAACCAGTGCAGAGGGGAAGGAGGGACCGGAGGAGCTGTGCGGTCCCTTTAACACCCAACGCTTGCCTAGCCAAAGGAGGGGGGTGCAGTGGGGGCGCTGCGTGATGGGAAAGTAGCCGGCTGAGTCTCACACTTTCTCTGGATTTTTAAACGTTCGGGCCGGGGGAGCAGAAATAAAGCCATTGTGCCAGGCCAGAGAAAGGGTGCGTGCTTGCAGCGGCTGCGTGCTTGCGGACTTCCCGCCAGCGCCGAGCGGCCAGCTTCTCCGGCCAAGTGGGGAGCGAGCGGGCGGGCGGGCGGGCAGGTGGCCCCGGGCCGCCGCGCCCGCGCCTTGGCTCTGCCCCCGGGAGCCGAGCAAGCCGCTGCTCCCCTCGTGGTGTGAGGGCGGTGATGTTTTCCTCCCACCCACTTTTGAGTTCCCCCTCCCCCCTCGCGCGCACTCTAGCTCTCGCCACAACCTGCGAGCCCCAGACCTCGGACCAGAGCGCCCTGGGAGCTCGGAGCGCTTGCACGCGTGGCAGACGGAGGAGGCCAGTGCCCAGGTTAGTGAGCAGTGCCCGGTGCCTGCTTCCCTCACCTCCTTTTCCAGCCTTTGCACAGGTGGGGTGCCTTCCGTTGGCGGGATCCGCCCTGAAGTTTCCCCAGGGTGCCCCAAATTCCCCTGCCACCTCAATGAGTCTCTATGGTCCAGCAGCTAGCAACCTGGATGGAGGTGGGGGCCCCAAGGCTCTGACCAAAGCAAGTTAGGGGTCTCTGAATTCGAACTCACAGCTCGTCACTTCCCACTCGGCCTGCATTTCTCTACGCTCTGGCTCTTTGAGAGGTCACTTAGGTACTCCACCCTGAGCTACTCAAGGGGCTCTGCAGTTCCCTTAATGACTGCCTGTGTTCCTGAGCCTGTTTTCTCATTTTGCTGATTAATATGTGCTAAAGTTAATGTAACCGGGTAGATGGGTAAAAGGCTCCCTATCCTATCCTTTGGCCATCTGCCTCATTTTTTGGCCCTGACTACTGGGGTCAGAATTTGATAAACTTAGGCTCTGGAAGCAACGTGGTACATTGCCAGAGCGTAGGACCCGGAAAGCCTGCTTTCCAGTCCCTCCCAGCCCTGCCACTAAAGTTAGTTGAGTCTCTGGGTCCTCCGAGTGCCCATTTTGAAGGTGGAGTTGTGTGGAATAAAATGAAATGATAGATAGGAAGGTGTTTTGCAAGCCAAATGCAAAGCATTGTTGGCCAGTCATAAACAGCAATAAAGGCGTTGCATTGCCTCTAACAAGAGATACCCTGGGCTAAAACTAGGGTTCCTTTCATTCAGGCTAAAACTTTCATTCTCAGCGGCAACACACCACCAGTTAACTGAGCTTTTCTTGCTGGGTGGTTGAGTGAGGAGAGGATTTCAGCTGATAGACAAGGGCCTGAGACTCCAGTGTCTTTCTTATTGTTTGTCAGAAAGAAAATTGCTACCCTAGGGGCTGTCCCACAGATGATAGTCAATGTGAGATTACAAGGTCAGTCAAGCCTCTCGGGAGGATTAAAGAGACACTGTGGGGCGTGAAGAACTGGCTCGACATGTGTTCATCCCTTAGCCTTCCTGTGGGGATGTCTCTTCGCTTCTGTTCTACCCAGGAGACCTGTTCTGAAAGTGGACTTCTGACACTTAATGGCCCAGATTGCCTTGCAGTCACAGCTAGACAAGGAGTACTTGTTCCCTTTGCTTAATGCAAATGAACAATGTGAATGCTTGTTTCATGGAAGCACCTTAATAAATACATTTCTTTTGGTGCTTGTTATATTTCTCTTTCTCTTGTAAAACACAGGAACTCTCCCATCCCCACCTCTGCTACCAGTGTTAGTTGCAGGGTTTTGGTTTTTTTGTTGTTGTTGCTTTCTTCTTGGGTCCTGGATCCCCTAAACATGTCAATGGCTACATGTCTAAGTAACCTGTAAAAGAGCCAGTGCAAGTTCAATGGCACAACAGTCTGTGTGAAGCAGACAGAGAGTTAATGCAGAAATAACTCCAGTTAACTGGGTCAAAGTATAATTTGAAAAATTAAGGACAGTTTGGCTCTTTGCAAGAATAAGAGTTGGCTAGTTTGCTGAGCAATGCTTGCTTGTGTTTACTGCTGCAGTCCCAACAGATGTTTTCTAACCACCCCCCTCCCCCCAAAAAAAAGCTGAAGAGATAAGGAGAAATTGAACAGTGAAGAGATCTGGGGAGGAAACTCTTCTTGGTTCATATCTCTGCACAGAATACAAAGGCAGGACTTTGGGATCTTGTAAATCAAAAGTGAATATTTATAAAGCGATTCATTTTCTGATGCTCCTCCATCACAACCTGGGAGGCCACACAAATGATAGGAACTCCAAAAGAGATTAATTGCTCTCTAGTTACCAACTTTTTTCATTTGCTCATAACATTAGTTGGGACCTAAGAAAAGTAAAAACATCTACCGAGCCGTTTTCTTGCCAACTCGAGTTATAAAGCAATGCTACTGTTCACTGAATCGCCCTAACCATTGTACAAGAAAACAGCCCCGTTGATTTTTGCATGGGAGACCCTAAAACCATGGTTTCAGAACACCCACTGAAATCCATATATGAATATGATAAATTGGATTTCAGTGGTTAAAAATCTTTCTCGTTTGGAGGCTTTGGAGAATAAGCTTATTAAGTAGGCTCAGGAAGAACCTCACTGAAGTGGGTAGCTGTGTTAAACTGTTAATGAAAATGATTTGTTTCAAAGAAACATGGTACCCCTCAAGGGACAGCGACATTTTGAGTGATTGAAAGTGGGCCACAAACTCACAGAGGGGACCAAGACGTCAGAACTCAGGTCTTTGGATGGGTAGCAACACGTCCTAGGAGAATTTGGTTCTTTAAGGAGCAGGGAGGAGGTAAAGAAAGAAGGCAGACGGTGCTGTAAATCTTGCCTGATAGTACAAATTACTCTATCATCAGTTCTTCCTTGGTTATGCATTCATAATTTGAAACAGTGGATTTTGAATGACCCAGGCAACTTCATAGCATTTAAATAGGAGCTGTGGCATCTACTTCAGAACCCAAACATATTCCAATTCTCCAAAATGATCATTTTGCATTCCTTCAAGTTCTTCATGTGCAATATTTAGGATGGACTCTCTGGAAGATTAAAGCAGTTCGTTCCCCATTCAGATTGAATCTGGTGTTTTTACAACATTTCAGTATTTTCAAATCACCCATTGGAAGAATTTAGCAAACTCTAAAGCTTGTGGAACTGACCCGTGACTAAATATGAGCTACAGCAAACTTTGTGTTTTCCAAGGTTCAAAAGGTTTAGATTTCTACCCCTTATAGTGGGAATGCCAATCTCATGTTTCTAAGAATTGTAGTTACTTTAATGGTCTTTTGCATGATGGTGCAAGGTGAACAAATTATCTATTTAATTTGCCTAATTTCCCCTAAAAAATGGCCCATTCAAAATTTCCGTTTTACAGTGGACTTCAATGGGGGAGGAATATGTCTAAATCACTTTAAGCAATAAAACTTTTCAGGTGTTTAATTGCATTCATTTGCTGATTACATCTATCTTTTCTAACATTAGTTGCCAAACCAAGATCCTTGTAGATCTCATAGAGGACACAGGAGAAACTGATCAATTTGTACTTCATCCCTAAAGGATTAATGGCAACAGTCGTCTTGAAGCTAAGATTAGTTAACTTTCATTTCAGAAATTGCTTGGTCTCATGCCTGTTACTCTTTACCTTGTTTGCCAAAACAACCGTTTTTGTAAACTAAAGTTTCCCTTTCTCCCAAAGAAAATCTCTTGAGAAATCAACTTAGAAAGGAAGATTTCAAAATTTATTTTCATTTTTCTATGATTTGTCTGTAAGGATTTAGCCTCGGCTTTGAATAGGAATGCACCCTCATTCACTTGAATTTTCTGGCCACAATCTTTGTAAGACAGGAGAGGCAAGTACTTTATCTTGTGCAGACAAAGAATACTTACACTTATGTAAATTCTCTGGCATTTCTTTTTCTAGCAGGTTAGAAGCCTGAGTATCAGTGATCTCTATCAGTTCCAGAAGATCTGTTTTACATCTCTTTTTTTCTGCTTCTTCCCAACAGCTTGAAGGTTCTGTGTCACCTTTTGCAGTGGCCCAAATGAAAAAAAGTGGAAAATGGGAGGCATGAAATACATCTTCTCCTTGTTGTTCTTTCTTTACCTAGAAGGAGGCAAAACAGAGCAAGTAAAACGTAAGTGTCTTGCATTTGGAAAATAACATACATTTTATAATTTCTTGAAAATGTGGCTATAATCTGTAGCAATTGTGATTTAGCCCATGTGGCCGTACCATTATTCTAAGAGAAGAAAGTGAATATAACTGGTTTATGCATGAATTGATAAAAAGAATGAGAGCTTTGAATCAGGCCAACTAAATTGGGGCTGTTTTTCTGATTATCATATAGTTTTTGTCTGTTAGAATATGTGACACATTAGCTTATTTTCTCTTTCCTGTTCTAAACTATACAAATTTCAGTACATTTTATGTAACTAGAAATATCTGACAGATGAGCTGGAATTTTCCCAAATTTCAGACTCTTCAGCAAAGTCTTTCAGTTTATGAAAAATAATGACACGAAAAAGATAAAAAAAAAAAAAGGAAAAGTAAAGCAGGCTCTGCCTATTCCCTTATGCTGAAAAACGAGGAAGGAAGAAACCTTCCAATGAACTGGACTCAGATGAAAAATCCTTTGAGGAAGTTGAGATTCCAGGGACTGTTAGCAAATTGGATGCTCTTTATTGAAAAGAACATCCCGAAAACCCAGGGAATATTTCTAGAAAAGTCAGTGATCCGTATAATGGGCTAACACATTGGAGAAAGCAGAGAGTGGCAGGAAGTGGGGGGGGGGGGTTGGATAATTAACCCTCCTTGCTGCCACATTTAGGAGATTTATGAGTAACCGTAGACATCTCCATTCTTGTTAGGAGCTTTCTGCTGCCTTTGCACAGTGTGGGTCTTACCTTCTTTGGGCCACTTTCAGCCACCTCCGAGGCAGACGCTTGCTCTAAATTTGAAGGAAAAGCCTAAGTTCTAGTTCCCATTTTTGGCAGCATCAAAGCAGCACAAAGTGGAATTGGTCCAAGAGGGGCATTCTCTGCTCCACTGAACTTATTCATGAGAAGGAGCTGTGAAAATATTTTGGTAGGAGCTGAAGCAGCATCTGAGGCCCATCACTTAAACCTTTATCTCTTTTATCACGTAAGTTAAATAAATCAGGCAGAAGGCTTGCTGACAAGGAGAACAGTGCCAAGCCTATTCCATCCTTAAGTGTGTTTCTGCCCCACTATGATTTTCATAGTCAATGTAGTCTTCTTCCTGGGAGAAATAATGTTTAATAGTGTGTTTGATTAGCTTTTGAGCATGAGCAATCTATGGTGATATCTAGTATGATTGGGACACAAAAGAGAGTTTATTGGGTCATGATCTCAGTAAGGAAGCTTGGAACAGCCTCTACTCTTGTATTCCTCAAATTGCATCCTTCTCCTTCCACTTGAATATAGTTCATCTCAGAATCCTCCTCTTCCAGAAGCCCTCCTTGATTTAAGTGGATGTGACAGAAGCATCCATGCATTCTCAACTCAGCTCATAATTATCTGGGCTTAGGGATGAGAAATTACTAAGTACAATGTACATTATTTGGGTGATGGTTACACTAAAAGTCCAGACTTTATGGAATATATCAATGTAACAAAACTGCACTTGTACCTCTTAAATTTATATTAAAAATCTTCCTCTCTTAGAGAGAAACTTCCCTTATAACCTGCTAATGATTACCTCATAAATAAAGCTTGTAACTCTTAGAAGACCGTCTCTTATGGAAAGCGTTTCATATTTATTAAAAATTGATTAACATTGTCCATGAAACTTAGGCAAAGAAAGATGTGACTTAAAAAACAATTACAAACCCAAATCTACTACTTTCTGATATTTCCTTGTGCTGATGAATTTGTCCCAAGCTCTTTTGATATTCAATTGGTGCCAAAGTGATTATGTAACAGATGGCCTAGGGCACCAGTTCTGGTCCAGTGTTTCAGGCTTATTGTCAGATGGTGAGGCTAAGGTCGTGGTCCTTCCCTTAATGAGCCACTGAGCATCATTATGTGTGTCCACGCCCAAGCTAACTGTTCTGAAGACATACAAAATCATCTCTGCTAAAGGGAAAACCTCAGAGCATATGTCCTATGTATGTTGCCTTGATACGTACACACACACACACACACACACACACAGAAACACCCCACAATGTGCATGCACAGAGGTTTATATTGCAGCTCTAACAGTGAGAAGTTAGAAGCAGTGGAAATGTCAGTTCATGGTTAAATGGTTACAAAAATGATCCAAGTAATGTAGTATAATGCTACTATTAAAAACACTGTTTATTGAAAATTTGGTGGCCCTGGGAAATGCATGTTAACTTATTTTTAAGTTTCTTAAATTATAAAATTAATATATATGCTTAGTATACAAAATAACATGAAAGCATTTGAGCTTCGTATGGAACATGTGTCCCTACACTCCTATTTCACTCTCCTGGGTTTGCTATGTGTTCTTAGTGGTTCGCTATGTGTTCTTCCAAACTACTTTCTTTGTTTTATAAAGTTATACATACATGTCTGTATGATTTTTTGTTTTACAAAAATAGGATATTATATACATTTTTCTGTGACTTGTTTTTACTCAATAATGTGTCTAGGACATCCTTCCATGTCAATACATTGCAACGTAATCGTGCCATATTCTTTGTAGTGCGTGCATAGTTTGCAGTTGTATAAGTTTGCCATGGTTTATTTAACCAGTCTGTATTTGTAGATATTGAGGTTGCTTCTGGTTTTTGCTATTACAAGTAAGGCTTTTATGAACATCTTTAGGCACTTATTCAAGTATTTGTGAGAAATAAAGAGTATGTTCAGTTTTAATCCTGATAAGTACTGCCAAATTGCCTTTCAAATAAGTTGCATTAATTTATGCTCCCACCATCTCTGTATGAAAGTCCATTTCTAATTCCTTTACCACGATTATAATTAACCTTTGTATTTTGGGGTCAGTTTAATAGGAGAAATAATCTGTCAGTTTTGCTTGGTATTTTTCTGTTACTGCAGCATCTTTTCAATTATGTATTAGTTCAATTTTATTTCTTCAGTGAATTGTCTATTTTTTAGTTCAGTTCCTTGTCATAATTATTTGTAAAAGCTTACTTATTAACCTTTCTATTTTAAATATTATTTTCTTTTTTTTTATATTTTTTTATTGCATTTTAGGTTTTGGGGTACATGTGAAGAACATGGAAGATTGTTGCATAGGTACACACATGGCAGTGTGATTTGCTGCCTTCCTCCCCATCACCTATATCTGGCATTTCTCCCCATGCTATCCCTCCCCAACTCCCCACCCCCCACTATCCCTCCCCTTTTTCCCCCCGACAGACCCCAGTGTGTGATACTCCCCTCCCTGTATCCATGTGTTCGCATTGTTCAACACCCGCCTATGAGTGAGAACATGCGGTGTTTGATTTTCTGTCTTGTGTCAGTTTGCTGAGAATGATGGTTTCCAGGTTCATCCATGTCCCTACAAAGGACACGAACTCATCGTTTTTGATGGCTGCATAATATTCCATGGTGTATATGTGCCACATTTTCCCTGTCCAGTCTATCATCGATGGGCATTTGGGTTGGTTCCAGGTCTTTGCAATTGTAAACTGTGCTGCAGTGAGCATTCGTGTGCATGTGTCCTTATAGTAGAACGATTTATAGTCTTTTGGATATATACCCAGTAATGGGATTGCTGGATCAAATGGAATTTCTATTTCTAGGTCCTTGAGGAATCGCCACACCGTCTTCCACAATGGTTGAACTAATTTACACTCCCACCAACAGTGTAAAAGCATTCCTATTTCTCCACATCCTCTCCAGCGTCTGTTGTCTCCAGATTTTTTAATGATCGCCATTCTAACTGGCGTGAGATGGTATCTCAATGTAGTTTTGATTTGCATTTCTCTAATGACCAGTGATGATGAGCATTTTTTCATATGTTTGGTTTAAATATTATTTTCTATATGCCACTTGTTTTCATTTTTAAGTTTTATTTTTCCCATATAGAAGTTTTAAAATTTTATGTAGTCAGATCTGTCATTCATTTTATGTATGGTTTCTGACTTTCTTATTCTTAGGAAGGTCTTTCTCACCCTATATTTTTATATTTTTTTCTACTGCTGCCATAATTTTAGGTTTTACCCATAGCTCTCTATTCCATCTGAAATTTATATTCCTGTATGGTATGCAATAGAGAACTAATTTTTTTAAAATCTCCGGATGGTAGGTTTATGAATGTTATTTTTGTTCACTTTTATACTTCTGTCTATTCCAAAATTTCCACAATTGGCAAGTTTAAGTTTTACTACAGGAGAAAAGCTCTTTTAAAATAAAAATACATCTTATTTCCCATATTTTTACTGTGCAATTCTAAAGACAAGTTGGTACAGAAGTAAATGAAGGAAATAGAGGGGTTTTCTAAAATTAAAAAAGAAAGCAACTGGAAAAACTTCAGAAAATGGGTAAGAGTAGGTATGGGTCATAAATTCTTCACATCTCTCCTTGTCTGACACCATTTTACCAAAATAAGGCAAAGTTTTTTTATCTTTCAGGGGCTGGTTAGAATATAAGCTTTTAGGTCAAAGAAGGTGCTTTGTAGCCTATTTGCTCTCCTATTTGGGGAATCAGGTGGAATGATGGGGGATGCTATTATGATCAAAGAGGCTCACTCAATTGATTCAGAAATCTGGAAGTGTGGAAAAAATGCTTTGTTTGTGGAAAGCTCTTCCCAAGGAATGGTGAAGGTGGGTACTGCCACTTGCTGGTAGCTAATTAGCCATAGTTATAATTTCACTTATAAGAGGGAAGACAGGCTCAGGAAACCCAAAAATACTGACAGTGCATTGCAATGGATGAATGAGTCATTTGTTGCTTACATAAAAGTTTGTTACTGTCCAGCATCAGCAAGGTTTGAGGTCTGTAGCTGGGAAAAGGTCCTTCTGTATAGCTCCATTATGCTCTGTTGTTAAAGTTGTAGTCAGTGAGGCCAGGAAACTCTTTTGAAGTTCAAAGGAGCGTAACATTCACAGCATAATATTCATGCAAATATGGGACAAATGGGCTGAAGAGTTTGCCCCTTTGGCAGATCTAACTTAGGTAATGAACTATTGATCAAAGTGAGGTTGAAGAATTGAGTTGTTAAAAATATTCAATTATGTATTTCTAATAGACCAGCCTGTGCCAAGTCTGGCAAAGGTTCTGGAGAGAGAAATTGTTCATGTATTTCATGGAGTCCACTCCTGCTTTACAAGGTGAGTTAACTGGATCTTCAGAGAGCTAGATTGTCACTTATTTTTCTCCTCAGGAGAAAAGCTTCCAACATTCAGATTTGGCTAAAAGTGGGCCTCTGGACACCAAAGGATTAAAGGGAAGGAAGAAGATACCTAGAAAGTTTGAAACATGTGAAGCCCACTCAGAACTTCTCTGTCTGTTTTGACAGCCAGCCAGGAAAGCATGAGTTTTCCTCCTCCAGATTCTCACTTGGACATTCGAGGTGATTACTGAACAATAGAAAGAAGCAAGCAAAAGAGTAGACCTGTTCACATCTTAGATGTTTAATTAAGTGGAAGTAGAAGGAAGGAAGCATACTTAAAATTAGATAGCTTAATGCTTCTCAAAGTATATTCTTAATTGTTTTTTATTTTAGTGAGGGGGCAGAAGGTTTTGTCATGGAGGCTGTGTAGTTAGCCTAGTTCCAATCCCCAACTCCTTGACTTATTTATGTACCTTGGGAATGTTACCTAACCTCTACAGCTTTAGTTTTCTTACAGTGGGGGAAATAATAGCATATTGAGCGTGAGAGTGGTCATTTGAAGAAGAGACAAGGTTGTGTACACGAAGTGCTTTGCATAGTGGCTGGCATATAGTAAATTTTTTATAAGTGGTCATTATTACAGCAACTCTCTTACAAGCCAAATATATTATCCCCCTTAATTTTAAGGTGAGAAACTTGAAATTCAATGAGGTCAAGTGACTTCGTACACAGACAAGCAGCAAGTGCCAGCCAGAGCTAGAACCAAAACTCAGGTCTCCAAATTCAATGTTCTGTTCACTATACCCATTTTTTTCTGGGAATTCTTTGAGGAAGTCAGTTCATTGTCTTAAATAGAAGCCCAGTCCTTTATACATGGCAGCTGTTTAACACATAAGAGATGATCCAAGTAAATGAATAAAAAAATTTTCTAACCCGAATTCCTAAGAGGGGTAGTATACTATTTGGGAGTTAAAAGAATGAGACTAGGAATAAAAATTTTTCAGGAACCTACATTACCTAAACCAAAGGAAAGTTGTGAGGAAGGTTAAAAGTATGTGCCTCTACGTCTATGCTTCTTATATTTCCCTGACTTCTCAGTAGGATTGGAATGTCTTCAGAATTTAATGGAAAGAGGACTATGCTTAAAGTCAAGAGACCTGGTTTCTGGTCAATCTTCTGATGTTTGCTGTGTGGTATTGGTTGAGTCATTCGTGTTCTTTGAAGTAAAGAGTCACTACTTACAAATTGAAAAGAAATCTTGTTTGCTGGACTGAAAACTAAAGGAAAATAGTATAGGGGCTGGGGGAGGTGTAACAAAGGAAACGAAGGCCCTGGCTTTATGTGCTTGGAGCAAACCATATGGATGTTTAATATTGTCACAAGGTAATTGCAAAGAATATTTTATCCACTTAAGATGTATAGCCTGTCTGCTTCTACAAAGATTAGATACACATGAGAGATGAACGAATAGGGGTAAGATAATGTTTTTAAAGATGAAATAAAAGAGGCCATCTGAAGAAAATAGAATGAATAGATGTTTTTAACATTTGGTTTAGTAGATTATAGCATTTATACTGTAAATTTGGCTTATGCTTCACAAAAGTATGAAAAGAGAAACTTTGGGTTTGTTGTCAAGAGAAAATTTATGGTTTCATCTACAGAGATTATTCCCGCCTCTAATGGACTCAAGTAGTATTGATCATGGGATGTTTGAATGAGGCACATTCTGGGTAACCTTGGTTTCATAGAAAAAAGAATTGTCTGTTTGGCATTTCTTTATTGACCCTCTGTAAAGGAAGAGAGCAAATATTAAATTATAATTCATTAAATGACTTTCTATAAGTGGTAAATAAATGCATTTCAGGTACTTTACCTTTGAATAATCTAAGTTATTTGGAGGATAGAACATTGAAATGTTAAATAGATGTTTAATATGTCTGCTAGACTGGATTGTCAACTATCAGATGCCCTAAGCAAGCTTTCTATTAACATGATTTGTTTCTGATTTTAAAATAGATGCTTATTGTTAAACATTCAAAAGATGCATAAAAGTATTAGGAAAACAAAAATGAGCAGTAACCACAACATATATGGATAACCATAGTTAATTGGTATATATACTTTTAGTCCTTTTTTCTAAGCTCAGTTATACAAACATTAGTTTACAAAACTGAAGCACTTTTTAGCCAGTATGGATCAGGGTTTGTTTATTTATTTATATAAATTTAGGGGGTACAAGTGGGGTTTTGTTACATGGATATTTTACATAGTGGCAAAGTCTGAGCTTTAGTGTAGCCATCACCTGAATAGCGTACATTGTATCCAATAGGTAATTTCTCATTCCCTGCCCTTCTCCTACCCTCCCACCTTTCCGTGTCTCCAGTGTCTATTGCCATACTGTGTGTCCATATATACACATTATTTAGCTTCCACTTATAAGTAAGAACATGCGGTATTTGGCTTTTTGTGTTTGAGTTGTTTCACTTAAGATTAATTCAGAATTGGAGTCTCTAATATACACCAGTAGTGAAGATATATCCCATGTTGTCTGTAAGTGAAAGCTGAGTGGTTTAGATACCAGTTGCAGGATATGCATATTTGATTCTGTTGTGAAAAGTTCAAGAGCTCAACTTTTATTCTTTACCGAAGGGAACAAAAGTATTCCTGATCAAACAGAAAGTCTCCCTTCACAGAGATTTGCACAGCTAAAGTGCTGATAGGAAGAACAATTTGGTTTTTTGAACAGGCGTTTTTATTTTTGCCCAAAGTCCTATGCCGTATGACATGGAAGAGATTATTTTAGCCCGAAAAAGTATTCAGATCAGGTTTCACCAGCTGAGCAATCTTTCTGTAAAAGGATCTCCTCATGGCCTCATCGTAAAGACTAATGAGAATACCATCAACTCCCAGTTATCCATGCTAATGGAAGATAGAAGGGCACAATAAATTGAAATTTCATGGAAAATCTCCAGTTCTCATCTCAGTCAATGGTTTAACCTTGCTTGACTGGCAAAGCTCTTTGAACTATGGACTCTGCTTTTCGTTGGGTTTGCCCACCTGCTAATAGAAAAGTGAAATAACCACAAAGCAAGTAGTGAGAAGGCCATGCTGTGGATAGAACAGTCAATATATAATTTTGGGCAGGTGATCTAGCAAGTAGGAAAAGGATAATTGATTTCTGAATGAAGGAAAAAGCTGCATACACAGAATGGAGAATTTTTCTTCTTCATAATTTTCCTTTTCTCTGGCTTCCACAGCCTGGAAATGAAGTCTTAAAGTCCTGAGAAGACATGACACAGAGTCTTTAACTGTAGATATCCAATTGCCAGAGAAATAAGAAACTTTTTCCCCTTAACTACTATTTCTTGTCCTTCCTACATTCTGCTTCAAGTTTGGTAAATGACAGAAGAGAAGTACTTATGCCTGTATTTTTTCTTCACTCTTCTAGTAGCCTTTTTAAGAAATAAATAATTAAAAAGGAATTTGTTTACTTGATGTGTCCACTCCTATAGTGAATAGCAAAGATTCATCTTTTTCTTTCCCACCGACCACGTGTTATAATAGAATAAATATTATTGTAATACTGACATGATGATGTGTCTACAGTAATAGCTCTTATCAAAAATAGTTCTTGGGAATGTTTTCTTGATTTTGAACTGGTGATGAAATTACTGACCTTTGCCTAATCCTGGAAGCTGGTCAGTAATGATTGGCAAAACATTGATGGCATAGTGACATGTATCTGTTGTTGTTTACTTTTTGTCATCATTGTTCCTGTTAACAGGGGACCCTAAAATAGCAGAGATAGCCACCTCTAATTAGGGCAAGCTGATACATTTGGGAAATAGCTGCGATGTTGCAGGTTCAAGGTCCATCTCACATGTTGGTTGGAATTCCTTTGGGACCAAATTCTACTCTCAGATACCATTAGTTAGCAGTAAGTCATACATTCTCCAGTTTCTATCTCTCTGTTGTTGACAAGTGATCACCTTAATTTTCTTTCACATATCTCCTGGAAGTTGGCAAGGCATCCTTATTTCAATAAAGGAGCTTATTGGTGCTTTTTTTCCAAGATGATATACTGGGGTTTTAGGTGCTGTTTATCATACTACATAACTCATTAAATTCTCTCCTGGGTAATGTCAACAACTTTTTAAAATTTAAAACTTATAAGCATGTACTGAAATTGATTTTGTCATAGTTTCTCAAATTTGGTGATTGTCTCTTTGGGAGGCTGAGATGAGCAGATCACCTGAGGTCTGGAGTTAAAGACCTACCTGACCAACATGGAGAAACGCCATCGCTACTAAAAATACAAATTAGCTGAGCATGGTGACACCTGCCTATAATCCCAGCTACTCAGGAGGCTGAAGCAGGAGAATCGCTTGAACCTGGGAGGCAGGTGTTGTGGTGAGCTGAGATCGCACAATTGCGCTCCAGCCTGGGCATCAAGAGTAAAACTCCGTCTCAAAAAAAAAAAAAAAAAAAAATTATATTGTTTACTTTTTTGATGTTCTATAAAAATATCAGTGTCAGTAATTACAGAAGATTGTTTAATTGCACTAATGGCATTACAGTTCAGCTCCTTGTCTGCCTTCAGTTCCTAAATTTGCTTTCCAGGAGTTGTAGATTTCTGTCTGGGTCATAATTGGCCAAATCCCATGTTGCCTAGATAATAAGAACAATATACTTGATGAAAGACCATTATGTTTTCATTTTAGATCAAGTTTCTATCAGCAGTTAGTGTTTGAGTAGAGAGATGCATCCTCAAGAAGCATAGTTTGGAAGACACTGGTATGTGAGGTAAATGCCATGTGAATGAATGAGGAAAGTGCTGTTAGGTTTAAAGAGAATGAAAAGAACTTTTAGCTGGGGTAATCTTGTCTTCCCATCAAGATTTCAAAGCCCTTAAGAGCATGAGCACTATTTTATACATTATGTGTTGTCACTGATATAAATACAGAAATGCAAAAGTCTCTGCCAGCTGAGCTATTTTATATAGTCTATGTTGAGTATTACTTGACTTCACTGCAAATGACATTGTTTGTTTGTTTTTGAGACGGAGTCTCGCTCTTTGCCGAGGCTGGAGTGCAGTGGCGTGATCTCGGCTCACAACAACCTCCGCCTCTGCCATTCAAGCAATTCTCCTGCCTCAGCCTCCTGAGTAGCTGGGACTACAGGCACACGCCACCATGCCCTTCTAATTTTTGTATTTTTAGTAGAGATGGTGTTTCACTATGTTGGCCAGCCTGTTCTCAAACTCCTGACCTCATGATCCGCCTGCCTTGGCCTCCCAAAGTGCTGGGATTATAGGCATGAACCACCACGCCCAGTCACAACATTGTTTTTTTGTTGTTGTTTTTTTGTTTTTCTTTTAAAAAAGGAGATCAAAGCTGTGTTAAGAAGATAGAGTGGAAAGGTAATTTGAGAAAAGGTTAGGAATGAATATGTGAAAGCTGTTTACTTTCCAAGTTCTAAAAGCGGTGACCTGCACCTTACCAACTATGTAGCAGGAGAGACAGAATCCTGTAAAGGTTATAGTCATTGCTTCTAAAGCTACAAGATAGAGGTTTGAATTCTGTTTCCATACCTTGATTAGTCATGTCAACTTGGGCAAGTTACCAAATCTCTCTGTGCCATAGATTCCTCAGTGGTAAAATGGGGCCAATAATGGGACCTACCTTGTAGCGTTGTTTTAAGAATTTAGTGAATTCAGATATGTAAAATCCTTAAAGCAGATCCTGCCTCATAGGAAATGTTCAACAAATATAACTTGTTTTTGTTATTATTGTTATCACCATTCTCATCTGGCTCTATATTTTTCTTGCACTTGCTTCCCTGGCTGCTTTTTACACTCATCATCTACCTCCTAGATTTTAAGCCAAATTAGGGCAGAATATTCAGACAGCTCAGCTTTCATACTTTGTCTAATAGTACTCCTTAGAGGCTGAATTTGGGAGAAAATATAATCTGTTGGCTGAAATCAGTTATTTGGGTTATCTGCGGTTTTAGGAATAATGGTGAACTCACATATAATGAAGTGATCCATTTAATAGTGTCAGTAAAATAATCTATCTTAAAGATTTTTCAGAGACAAGATAGCAACTTGCCTAGAAGTTATATTTGAAGAATACCTTCCTTGTCACATCAATATATACTGTCCTTTTGGAAACAGACTTTCCTGCAAGTCAGAATCTTAAACAGTTTGGAAGAGAGTTTTAGAAATAAGCAAATGCACTTGAAACCCATAATTGGATAGCTTGTTTTATTTTAGTGCTCGAGTAGTCTTTTCAGTGGTCTTTATCTTTTATTATCCCATTTCTTCTTATCAAATTAAGAAAGGGGTAGGTCATTCAACCATGCAGAACATATGTAGCTGATTGCAAAAGCTTATTCAGTTTCATATTTTAAATAGGTAAAGCATAATATACAGGTTATATCTTACTCTGCAATGTGGATTTAAATCTACAAAGTAACTTTTACCTTACTTCCATCCAAGTATTAGTGGCCCCAGGCCCATATAAGTATGAATATTTATGCTCACCTAGTAATGCCATTTGAAGGAGCCACCTTGTAGGATTTGCTTCCACATGTATACTCAGATTCTTTCTGAAATGTTGAAATAAATTGTATATGTAAAATGCAAATCACTTAAGTGTTTGCCTGTGAGACTATACATTTGTTGTGCAGAAATAGTAACTCTCATCTCACCAACATGGTAGAGAAAGATGCCTTATTTAGATGTTAGTCTTGGGAAATTTGTAATCATCCCTCATCAGTTAAAGATGCTGGGATTGTTAAAAATATTTAAAATATTTCTAACCATGTACTTGAATATTGTGGAGCAGAAGTTTATTTTGTGTCTATACCAAACAAAAAAAAAGTATTGCTAAGACTTGACTGAAAAACACTCAAATTCTGCCTAAAAAGTATTTTCTGTTTTCTTACAATTAAGAAATATTTTGAGGACCTACTCTTAGCCCACAAATACAGATTAATATAACAAAGTTGACAATGATGAAAGTGTCATAAAAGGGGAAATAAAAATGGTTACTAAAATGAATGTGTATTTGACCTTGCTGATAAAAAATAAGAGAGAAAGAAATGTTGGTTCCATTTTCCCTTACTTATCAAGTTGCCAAAACTTTAAACAATACATTGCTGGACATTCTCACTCAGTGCTAATGGTAAAGTAAATTATTGCAGCTTTTCTGGAAGGTAGTCTGGTAATGTAAATCAAGAATTGGAAAGTACTCAAAACATTTGACCCAAGAAATCTACTTCTAAGATTTTGCATTAAGAAAATAACTAGTGGTTCATGCCTGTAATCCCAGCACGTTGGGAGGCCAAAGCAGGCAGATCACGAAGTCAGGAGATCAAGACCATCCTGGTCAACATGGTGACTCCCCATCTCTACTAAAAATAGAAAAAAGTTAGCTGGGCGTGGTGACCCACTTCTGTGGTCCCAGCTACGCGGGAGGCTGAGTCAGGAGCATTGCTTGAACCTGGGAGGTAGAGATTGCAGTGAGCCAAGATCACGCCACTGCACTACAGCCTGGGCGACAGTGTAAGACTCCATCTCAAAAAAAAAAAAAAAAAAGAAAAGAAAAAAACAGAAAACAACTAATGTTGCCAACAGAACTTTATATACAAGGATCTTTGTCATAATTTTTTAATGGAAAGAAATGAAACAACCTAATATCCCAAGTTAGGGGATTGGTTAACAAATTATGGTTCAACTCTGTATTGGTGTAGAACTATGTCATTAGTCATGAGGAATGGGGAAAATATTTAATTGCACAGGAATGTTCTGATATGTTCATTTAAAATGTAGTTTATAAAATGTATATACTATATGCTGTTAATTTTGTAATAAAACCTTTATGCACATAACACATGGAAAAAAGACTAGAAAGAGCTTCCAGTTTTCAGTCTGATACATAATGATCTTGGAGGTTGTCATTCCTGTTGTCAAAAGAAAAAAAAACTGAATGAACTGAAAATCAACTCTAGATGCAGTAAGATGGGAAATGGAAATAAAAAGTATACAGATTGGAAAGGAAGAACAATATTACCTTTGTTCACAGATGACATGTTTTTCCACGTAGAAAATCCCAAGGATCAATAACAATGACAAAAGCACACTCCTGTAACTAATAAGCAATTATAGCAAGGTTGAAGTATACAAGGCTAATATAAAAGTCAATTGCTCTTCTATCTACCAGCAATTAACAAGTGGAATTTAAAATAAAAAACACAATATTATTCACATAAGCACCTTAAAATGAAACAGGTGTAAATTCAACAAAATATGTACAATATCTATGTGATGAAAGCTATAAAAACTCTGATGAAAGAAATCAAAAACTAAGTAGAATGGACAGATATTCCATGTTTGTTGTTAGGAAGACTTGATATTGTCAAGATGTCCAGTTTTCCCAACTTGATGAATAGATTCAATACAATGTCATTAAAAATCCCAGCAAGTTATTTTGTGGGTATCAACAAACTGACTCTAAAGTGTGTATGGTAAGGCAAAATCCATAACAGCCAACACAAATATTAAAGGAGAACAAAGTCACTACCCAACTTTAAGACTCACTATTAAACTACAGTAATCAAAGTTATGAGACATTGGCAAAGTAATAGAAAAATAGATCAAGGGAATGTAATAGAAATCCCAGAAATAGACACAAATAAAAATCATCAACTTATCTTTAACAAAGTAATCCAATGGAGAAAAAATAGTCCTTTCAATAAATGGTGCTGGAACGACTGGGCGTCCACATCCAAAAATAAATAAATCTGGAAACAGATTTCACACCTTTCACCAACATTTATTCAAAATGGAACACAGACGTAAATGTCAAATGCAAAACTAAAGAACTCTTAGAAGATAATATAAGAGAAAAATTTAGGTAACCTTGGATTTGACAATTACTTTTTATTTTTTTTAACTTTTATTTTAGGTTCAGGGGTACATGTGCAGGTTTGTTAATACAGGCAAATATCTGTCACGGGGAGTTAGTGTACAGCTAATTTTGTCCCCCAAATACTAAGCATAGTACTCAATAGGTATTTTATCTGATCCTCTCTCTCCTCCCACCCTCATGCCTGAAGTAGGCCCTAGTGTCTGTTGTTACCCTCTTTTTGCCGATTGGTTCTCATTATTTAGCTCTCACTTATAAGTGAGAACATGTAATATTTGGTTTTGTGTTCCTGCATTAGTTTGCTAAGGATAATGGCCTTCAGCTCCATCTGTGTTTCTGCAAAGGACGTGATCTCATTCTTTTTTATAGCTGTATAGTATTTCATGGTATATATGTGCCACATTTATCCAATCTACTATTGGTGGACATTCAGGTTGATTCTATATCTTTGCTATTGTGAATAGTGCTGCAGTGAGCATATGCGTGCATATGTCTTTATGGTAGAATGATTTATATTCCTTTGTGTATATATCCAATAATGGGATTGTTTGGTCAAATGGTAGTTCTGTTTTCAGGTCTTTGAGGAATCACCATACTGTTTTCCACAATGGTTGAACTAATTTGCATTCTCTCCAGCAGTGTATAAACTTTCCCTTTTCTCCATAACCTTGCCAGCATCTGTTGTTTTTTGACTTTTTAGTAATAGCCATTCTGATGGGTGTGAGATAGTATCTAATGGTGGGTTTAATTTGCATTTCTGTAATGATCAGTGATATCGAGAATATTTTCTTGTGCTTGTTGACTACATGTGTGTCTTTTGAAAAGTGTTCATGTCCTTCGTATACTTTTTAATGGGGTTGTTTTTCTCTTGCAAGTTTGTTTAAGTCCCTTACAGATTCTTGATATTAGACATTTGTCAGATGAATAGTTTGCAAATATTTTCTCCCATTCTGTATACTATCTGTGTACTCTGTGGATGCTTTTCTTTTGCTGTGCAGAAGCTCTTTGGGTGGATTAGATTCCACTTGTCAATTTTTACTTTTGTTGCAGTTGCTTCTGGCATCTTTGTCATGAAATCTTTGCCAGTTCTTTTTCTAGAATGGTATTTCCTAGGTTATCTTCCGTGGTTTTTATAGTTTTAGGTTTTACATTTAAGTCTTTAACCCACCTTGAGTTGACTTTTTGTATATGGTTTAAGGAAGTAATCTAGTTTCAATCTTCTGCATATGGCTAGCCAGTTATCCTAACACTGTGTATTGATTAGGGAGTCCTTTCTCCATTGCTTGTTTTTGTTGACTTTGTTGAAGACGAAATGGTTGTAGGTATGTGGCATTATTTCTGGGCTCATTATTCTGTTCCAGGCAATTACTTTTTAGATACAACACCAAAGTTTCTATCCAAGAAATAAACAATTGATAAATTTGACTTCATGAAAATTAAAAATTTCTGCTCTGCAAATGACCCTGTCAAGAAAATAAAAGATAAGCCACAGACTGGGAGAAATATTTGCAAGAGACATATCTGATAAAGGACTGTTATCCAAAATATACAAAGAACTCTTAAGACTCAACAATAAGAACACAAACAGCTCTATTTAAAAACGGACCAAGGACCTTAGCAGACATGTCACCCAAAAGTGTATACAGATGGCAAATAAGAATATGCAAAGATGCTCCACATCATATGTCATCAGAGAAATGCAAATTAAAATAAGAGTGACACATCACTGCATACTTATTATTATAGAATTGCCAAAATCCAAAACACTGACAACACCAAATGCTGGTGAGGATGTGGAGCAACAGGAATTTTCAGTCATTGCTGATGGGAATGCAAGATGGTACAGCTACTTTGGATGACTGTTGGAAGTTTCTTACAAAACTAAACATAGTTTTACCATATGATCCAGCAATTTCACTCCTTGATATTTACATCCCAAATTTAAAAATGTATGTCACACAGAAACCTGCACAAAGATGTTTATAACAGCTTTATTTGTAATTACCGAAATTTGGAAGTAGCCAAGATGTCCTTCAGTAGGTGAATGGATGAATAAACTTCGGTAAATGCAGGCAGTAGAGTATTATTAAGTGCCAAAAAGAAATGAACTATCAAGCCATGAAAAAACATGGAGGAAATTTCAATGCATAATACTAAGTGAAAGAAACCAATCTGAAAAGGCTACATACTGTATGATTCAACTATATGACATTCTGAAGTAGGTAAAACTATGGAGACAATGAAAAAATCAGTGGTAGTTAGGGGTTAGGGAAGAGAGAGGGATGAATAGGCAGAACACAAAATATTTTTAGGGCAGTAAAATTTTTGATACCATAATAGTGTAATATTATACTATGATACTATAATAGTATTATAGTATCAAATTTTTTAACTATAATAGTGGATACATGTCATTATATATTTGTCCAAACCCATAGAATGTACAATACCAAGAGTAAACCTTAATGTAAATTGTGGACTTTGAGTCATAATGATGCGTCAGTGTAGGTTCATCAGTGGAAACAATTGTACCTCTCTGGCAGGGGATATTGATAATTGGGGACACTATGCATGTGTGGCAGTGGTAACTGGGGGTATATGGAAAAATCTCCATACCTTCCTCTCAATTTTACTGAGAATATAAGATTGCTCTAAAAAATTAAGTGTTAACATATAAAAATATATAAATACATTTAAAGTACTTATACAATACTTTCACTCCCCACTTAGTTTCTGGCAGAGACTATCAGGGGATTAAAAATCCCCAAAAGCCAACTATGTGTTGTCTACGAGAAATCACTTTGTTTTTTAAAATATTTTAATAAGTTTTATTACGTACATTTAAGGTATACAACACGATGTTATGAGGTACATATATATTAAAATTATTACTATAGTGAAACAAATTAGTATATTTATTCATCTTACATAGTTACCAATCTTCCCCCACAAGAGCAGTTATAATCATATTAATTGAACAATTTGTCCCTTCAAGTCAAATTTCTCAGGTGTGATGGGTCAGATTCCTCAATTGTGACCAACCATCGCAGGTGAAATTCAATTTTTTTTAGTGGTTTTATTTTTTAGAAAATTTTCATTTCACCTCTCCCAATGGATAGACATTTATTTCAAGATACACTGCATCCTATTATTGTCAACACTTCAAACCTAGCAGCTACTGACATCTTGAAACAGTGTAATTTGTTATCCATGACTCCTGAAAGTTCCTCATGTCACCAACACTTATATGATACCAATGCAAAGATGGCTATTTGTGGAAATGTACTCACCTGATTGCCAAGTCTCTTGGGTCTCCTTTTGAAAAGAATGTTTTTTTCACAAAGGTCAACATTTTCTTGAAAATGTGGCTTAATCTTCTATTGGTATGGTCTATGGAAGTCACAGAGACTGGAATTTCAGTCCATACTGTGATTGATAACTACAATTTCTGTTGCAAAGTATGCAAGCATTACTTTGAACTGCATCTGATACAACTTGGTGGTCCAGGCCTTTACCTGCAAGTCCCTAGTCTTATTTTGGAAACAATGCTTTCAATTCCCTTTTTATTGAATATTTCAAAATGATATCCTGTTAACTAATATGATGGTTCATTTCACTGCATATATGAGAACAATTTCCTGTTAACCAATATATTTTGACTTTTGGTTTTAGTAGAAATATCCGGGGAGAAATACTTCAGTTGAATACATCCAAGAGACACATTGTTCAATCGACCTGCTATAATCTAATCATTTAGCAAAAATTCAGAATACAATACACTATCATTAGCTATGGTTCTTATGCTACACATTAGATCTTTAGACTTGTTCATCCTATGTATCTACTACATTGTATTTTTTACCTATATTTCCCATTTCCACCCCCCTACACCAACCATAGTCACCACTGTTTTATTCTCTATCTCTGTGAATTTGACCTTAAAAAGAAAAAAAAAAAGATACCACATGTAAGTGGGATCATGGGATATTTTTCTTTGTGTGTCTAGCTTATTTCACTTAGTGTAATGTATACCAAAGAATACTTTCAGTTTTACAAAAGGAAGAGATCCTGTCATTGCCATAGGATGACTGACTTAGAGGACATTATGCTAAATGAAAAAAAAAACTACTTTAAATATAAAGACACACATGGGTTAAAAGTAAAAGGATGGAGAAACATATACTGTGCTAGTTCTAATCAAGAGAAAGATGGAGTTGTTACATTAATTTCAGACAAAGAAGACTTTAGGACAAGGAAAATTATCCAGGGAAAATGAGGGCCATTACGTATTGATAAAAAGGTAAATTCTCCAGGAAAACGTAACAGTCCTTAATGTGCATGCACTTAACAACGCATCAAAATATGTGATGCAAAAACTGGTAGAAATGCAAGGAGAAATACAAACTATTATAGCTGGAGACTTCTGTACCCCTTTTTAGTAATTTATAGATCCATCAGGCAGAAAATCAGTAAGGACACAATTCCATTTAACCATCAGTCAACTGGATTTAACTGATATCTGTAGAATATTTCATCCAACAACATAAGAATATACATTCTTCTCAAGATCACATGGAACATTCACCAAAATAGACCATATTCTGGGTCATAAAACATACCTTAAGAAACACAAAATAATAAAAATCAAACAATGTATACTTCCACACCATACTGGAATTAAACTAGAAATCAGTAACAGAAAGCTATACAATTCCAAACTATTTAGAGATTAAAACCCACCCTTCTAAATAATACATGGGTCAAAGAAGAAGTATCAAGAGGAAATTTTAAATATTTTGAGCTAAAAGAAAATGGAAATACCACTTATCAAAATGTGCAGGCTGCAGCAAATGCAGTACTTAGATGGAAATATATAGCAAGGAATTAATGTAGTAAATGTGGAAAGATTTAAACGGAATAATATAGACTGCCACCTTAGGAAACTAGAAAAAGAAGAGTAAATCAAATCCAAACTAATCAATAGAAAATAAATTTTAATTGCTACAAAAATACAGTTAGATAGAATGACTAAGATTTGGTATTTGGTAGCACAATAGGGTGCTTTTATGGATTGCGACATTGGTCAGATCTAAACTCTTTGCCTAAACCAGAATCACAAAGATATTCTCCTGTGTGTTCTTTTAGAAGTTTTAAAGAATCAGGTTTCACATTAAAGTCTATAATCCATCTTGAGTTTATTTTTATATATAGTATGTGATACGGATTAAGGTTCATTTTAGTTTATGTTTACTATATGACTATCCAAATATTTCGGCAGCATTTGTTGAAAGTACTATTCCTTTTCCATTGAATTCCCTTTGCACCTTTGTTGAAAATCAATTGACCACATATGTGTGGGTAGTTTTTGAATCTATTTTATTCTGTTGATCTATTTGTCTAACATTTGCCAACACCATATTGTCTTGAAAATGGTAGTTTGTGTTGTTGTTGTTGTGTTATTTTTGCTTTTGAGACAGAATCTTGCTCTGTCGCCCAGGCTGGAGTGCAGTGGCACAGTCTTGGCTCACTGCAACCTTGGCCTTTCAGGTTCAAGCAATTCTCATGCCTCAGCCTCCTGAGTAGCTAGGATTACAGGCATGTGCCACCACACCTGGCTAATTTTGGTATTTTTAGTAGAAACAAGGTTTCACCAGGTTGGCCAGGCTAGTCTCGAACTCCCTGCCTCAAATGATTTGCCTGCTTCAGCTTTCCAAAGTGCTGAGATTACAGGCATGAGCCACCATGCCTGGCCAAAAATTGCAATTTTATATTAAGTCTCTGACATGTTTCTTTTGCAAAATTGTTTTGGCTATTCTACTTCCTTTGCCTTTCCATATAAATTTTTATTAGATTGCTAATTTTTATAAAAGATCATGCTGGTAATTGGATTTAGATTGCATGGAATCTATAAATCACACTGGAGAAAACTTATGTCTTAACAATTTTGTGTCTCTCAGTCCGTAAATAAAATATAGCTTTCCATTTTTTAGTCCTTCATTGATTTCTTTCCTCAGTGTTTTAGCTTTCTGAGTGAAAATCTTACACATATTTTGTTAGATGTATACTTCAGTATTTTCATGTTTTGAAGGGAGTTATTGAAAATAGTACACATTCATTCAATTTCTAATTGTTCATTACAGAATATATAAATGTGATTTATAAATTCTTTATAGTAACTTTTTAATAGATTCTTATAGATTTTCTATGTAGAAAATTATGTCCATTTGTGAATAGAAAGTTTTATTTTTATTTTTTTACTGTCCAGGATATAGGCCTTTTATTTGTTCTTTTTACCCAATGTCATTGGCCAAGATCTCCAAGAGTAATGAAGCAGACATCCTTGCATAATTCCTGATCTTAGGGTAAAGCAGTCTCTTGCCCTTAAGTGTAGTGTTAGCTATAGGTTTTTTGTAGATGCCCTTTATCAGGTTGAGAAAGTACTCCTTCTATTTTGCTGAGACTGTCTCTGATGAATGTATGGAACATTTTGTCAAATGATTTTCTTCATCTGTTGCAATGATTACATGATTTTCCTTCTTTAGTTTGTTGAGATGGTGAATTACATTGATTGGATTTTGAATGTTAAACTAGCCTTGAATTTCCAGGATAAGCCCCACTTGCTCATAAAGTATTATCTTTTCTATATATTGTTAGATTTAGTTTGTTAAAATTTCGTTGAGAATTTTTGCATCTATGTTCTTAAGGGATATTGGTCTTTAGTTTCTGTTCTTGTAATGCCTTTATCTGGTTTTGGTATCAGTGTAAAGGTTACATTAAATATTCAGTTGGGAAGTATTCCCTCATCTTCAGTTTTCTAGAAGGGTTTGGTAGAATGTTTGATAGAATTCATCAGTGCAGCCATCTGGTTCTAGAATTTTCTTTGTAAGAAGGTTTTCAATTACAAATTAAAATCCTTTAAAGATATAGGACTATTCAGGTTAGCTATCTCTTTTTTTGTTTGTTTTTGTTTTTGAGACAGAGTCTTGCTCTGTCACTGAGACTGGAGTGCAATGGCACGATTACGGCTCACTGCAATCTCCACCTCCCGGGTTCAAGTGATTCTCCTGCCTCAGCCTCCCGAGTATGGGATTGCAGGCGCCCACCACCATGCCTGGAATAATATTGTATTTTTAGTAGAGACGGGGTTTTATCATGTTGACCAGGCTGGTCTTAAACTCCTGACCTGAGGTGATCCATCTGCTTTGGCCTTCCAAAGTGCTAGGATTACAGGTGTGAGCCACCCCACCCAGCCTCAGGTTAGCTATCTCTTTTTGATTGAGCTTTGGTGATGTGTGTCTTTCAAAGAATTATTCCATTTTCTGTTGTTTCAAGAATTAATGCATTCTATGTTGTTAAACTAACTGGCATACAGTTATCCACAGTGTTCCCTTCTTACACTTACCCTTTTATTGTCTGTAGGCACTGCAATGAAGTCCTCTTTTTTTGTCTCTAATATTAATAATTTTTGTCTTCTCTCTTTTTATCTTTGTTAGTCTTGCTAGGGGTTGATCAATTTAATTGATCTTCCTAAAGACTCAGTTTTGATCTAATTGATTTTTCTCTATTGATTTTCTGTCTTCAGTTTCATTGATTTCTGCATTTTATTATTCTCTTATTTTCCTTTTGTTTATTTTGCCCTACTTTTTTTAGTTTCTTAAGATATTGATTTCAGACTTTTCTCCTTTTCTAATATAGGTATTTAGTGGTATGAATTTCCTTCTAAGTGCTTTTTAGCTGATCCCTAAATGATGTGCTGTGTTTTCATTTTCATTTAGTACAAAAATACTTTCTAATGTCCCTTTTGATTTCTTCTTCAACCCACAGCCTGTTTATATATTATCAGATTCTTAAAAGTTGTTATCTTCCTGTGCTGGGATTATGTATAATGTTTCTTTCTTCTTTTTTTATTGTTGCTCTACTTGTGTGTTTGTGTATGTTTTCCAATTTTCTACATTGAGCATATATTACCTTTCAAATTAGAAAAAAAGACAATGAATATAACACTCTACATTTTATGGCACTTTATAATTTACAAAGCATTTCATTTAATCCTCTAACATCTGCTTGAGAAACATAATCAATATTTCACAGATGTTTAAAAGGTTATCAGGGTTTGAGTGACTCACTCAATCAGGTTATCAGGGTTTGACTGACTTACACGTTGTCACACAGGTAGAGTAGGTTAGGACTCAAACCTAGATTTTACTGTCTCCCAGTTTATTGTTCTGAAGAAATTGAAAATAAAGATTTGAAAAATAAATTGAAATTCACCTGGTGGGTATTTGGAAAAATTCATAGAGGTTCTTTGAAGCAATAATTCATTTGAGGCATTTATCTCAGTGTAGTTTTAATTTAAATCTCTGATTACTATGAGGCTAAACATCTTTTAATATTTATTCTCTGATATGGTTTGGCTGTATCCCACCCAAATCTTATCTTGAATTGTGATTCCCACAATTACCATGTATCATGGGAAAAACCCAGTGGGACGTGATTGAATTTTGGGAGCAGGCTTTCCTGCGCTGTTCCCATGATAGTTAATGAGTCTCATGAGATCTGATGGTTTTAAAAAAGGGAGTTTCCCTGCACAAGCTATCTTCTCTTATCTGCTGCCATGTGAGATATGTCTTTCACCTTCCACCATGATTGTGAGACCTCCCCAGCTACGTGGAACTGTAAGTCCAATAAACCTCTTTCTTTGCAAATTGCCCGGTATTGGGTATGACTTTATCATCAGATTGAAAATGGACTAATACATTCTCTGTTCCCATTTCTTCTTTTCTGAATTGCCTGTTTCTGTCCTTAGATTATTTTTCTGCTGGATTGATTGGTACTTATTGATTTGAATTATTAAAATGTTCCAATGCTAATATTTTGTTTACTATTTGTTCAGAATATCTTCTCTTAGTTTCTTGCTTATCTGTTTCAATTTAGATCATCAGGAAAATGCACTGGAGTGAGGAATATTCGTGTGTTTGTTATAAGAAGAGTATTGCTTTATTTTGAGCTTACATGATGAAAAAGAGGGAGATAGAAGAGGATGAGATTAGAGAGATAAACCACTTGATTTGGAAATTCAATTTACCAATCATGCTTATACTTGCATATTGCCTATAATTGCTTATTGCCCACAGTGTACTAGGCTATGAGATGAATAGAGAATAAAAAAATAAATGTTGCCTACTTTTGGGGGCTCTGATGGAGAAATAAAACATATAAAATAAGGCAGTTAACATGGTATGTGCTCAAGTGAGCCGCGGTATAAGATAAGCTGTGGCTACAAAACCTTCTGTTCCAGCAAAAGAGAGTGAGTGGTTTGAGTTAGTTGGGAGTTGTATTAGGGTTCTCTAGAGGGATAGAACTAATAGAATATATGTATACATGAATGGGAGTTTATTAAGGAGAATTGACTCACATGATCACAAGGTAAAGTCCCAAAATAGGCTCTCTGCAAGCTGAGGAGCAAGGAAGCCATCAGTGGCTCAGTCCAAGCCCCAAAACCTCAAAAGTAGGGAAGCCAACAGTGCACCCTTCAGTCTGTGACTGAAGGCCCGAGAGCCCCTGGCAAACCACTGGTGTAAGTCCAAGTGTCCAAAAGCTGAAGAACTTGGAGTCTGATGTCGTGGGCAAGAAGTATCCAGCATGAAAAAAAGATGAAGGCGAGAAGACTCAGCAAGTCAGCTTCTTCCACCTTCTACCTGCTTTTCTAGCCTTGCTGGCAGCAAATTGGATGATGCCCATCCAAATTGTGGGTACGGTCTTCCTCTCCCAGGCTACTGACTCAAATGTTAATCTCTTCTGGCCAGACTCAAAAACACCCAGATATACACAGATAGGATACACCCAGAAGGATACTTTGCATACTTCAATCCAATCAAGTTGACAATATTAACCATCAAAGGAGTTGTTTATGCAAGAATTCTGGAAGTTGAATGGGAGACAGGGGCTTTGTATAAAAATTTCATCTCATTTCATCTGCAGCACTTAGCATATTGTCTGACAGTTAATGCTCAAATTGTTTAATGATTGAGTGATGTTAACATGTGTAGGCAAAGTCAGTCATAGAAATCTAACACAATGTATAGTCCATCATTCCTATACCACCAACAAATAGCTCTGGAAATGTTCTGATACATCCACATTTCAGACATTAGCTTGCATTTCCAAAGAAAGAAACACAACCTTTAAAAAAAAAACACATGATATGATCCCTTTATTATCGTAACATAGCAGTAGTTAAGATTTTGTATTGGTAACTATGGCCTGATAGTATACTTTGAAATCAGGTAGTGCGATGCCTCCAGATTTGTTCTTTTTGCTTAGTCTTGCTTTGGCTATGCAGACTCCTTTTTGTTTCTATATGAATATTAGAATTGTTTTTTCTAACTCTGTGAAGAATGATGGTGGTATTTTGGTGGGGATTGTGTTTAATTTGTAGATTGCTTTTACCAGTATGGTCATTTTCACAATACTGATTCTTATGAGCATGGGATGTGTTTCCACGTGTTTGTGTCATCTGTGATGTCTTTCAGCAGTGTTTGGTAGTTTTCCTTGTAGAGGTCTTTTGACTCCTTTGTTAGATATATTCCTAAGTATTGTATTTTTTATTTTATTTTATTTTTTGCATCCCTTGTAAAAGGGGTTGAGTTCTTGATTTGATTCTTCTCTTGGTCGATGTTGGTGTATAGAAGAACTACTGATTTATGTACATTAATCTTGTATCTGGAAACTTTACTGAATTCTTTTATCAGTTCTAAGAGCTTTCTGGAGGAGTCCTTAGGGTTTTCAAGGTAAAGGATCATATCGTCGACAAGCAGTGACAGTTCAACTTCCTGTTTACCAATTTGGATGTCCTTTATTTCTTTCTTTTGTCTGATTGCTCTGGCTAGGACTTCCATTACTATGTGGAAGAGGAGTGGTGAGAGTGGGCATCCTTGTTTTGTTCTGGTTCTCAGAGAGAATGCTTTCAACTTTTTCCTCATTCAGTATTATCTTGGGTGTGGATTTGTCATAGACGGCTTTTATGACATTAAGGTATGTCCTTTGTATGCCGATGTTGCTGAGGGTTTTAATCACAAAGGGGCACTGGATTTTTTCGAATGTTTTTTCTGCATCTATTGAGATGTTCATGTGATTTTGTTTCTAATTCCGTTTATGTGGTGTACCACATTTATTGACTTACATATATTAAGCCATCCCTGCATCCCTGGTATGAAACCCACTTGATCTTAGTGGATTATCTTTTACTACGTTGTTGAATTCAGTTAGCTAGTATTTTGTTAAGGATTTTAGCGTCTATGTTCATCAAGAATATTGGTCTGGGGTTTTCTTTTTTGGTTGTGTTCTTTCCCGGTTTTGGTATTAGGGTGATGCTGGCTTCATAGAATGAATTAGGGAGGGTTCCTTCTTGCTCTATCTTGTGGAATGGTGTCAAACGATTGGTACCAATTCTTCTTTGAATGTCTGGTAGAATTCTGCTGTGAATCTGCCTGGTCCCGGACTTTTTTTTTGTTGGTAATTTTTAAATTACCATTTCAATCTCGCTGCTCGTTATTGGTCTGTTTAGGGTATCTAATTCTTCTTGATTTAAGCTAGGAGGGTTGTATTTTCCAGGAATGTATCCATCTCTTCTGGGTTTTCTAGTTTATGTTTGTAAAGGTGTCCATAGTAGCCTTGAATGATCTTTTGTATTTCAATGATGTCAGTTGTAATATCTCCTGTTTTGTTTCTCAGTGAGGTAACTTGGTTTCTCTCTTCTTGGTTAATCTTGCTAATGGTCTATCAATTTTACTTATCTTTTCAAAGAACTAGATTTTTGTTTCATTTATCTTTTGTATCTTTTTATGTTTCAATTTCATTTAGTTCTGCTCTTATCTTAGTTATTTCCTTTCTTCTGCTGGATTTGGGTTTGGTTTGTTCTTGTTTCTCTAGTTCCTTGAGGTGTGACCTTAGATTGTCTGTTTGTGCTCTTTCAGACTTTTTGATGTAGGTGTTTAGGGCTATGAACTTTCCTCTTAGCACTGCCTTAGCCATATCCCAGAGGTTTTGATGAGGTTGTGTTATTATTGTCATTCAGTCTGAAGAATTTTTAAATATCTATCTTGATTTCGTTTTTCACCCAATGCTCATTTGGGAGCAGGTTATTTGATTTCCATGTATTTGCATGGTTTTGAAGGTTCCTTTTGGAGTTGATTTCCAGTTTTATTCCACTATGGTCTGAGAGAGTGCTTGATACAATTTCAATTTTCTAAAATTTACTGAGGCTGTTTTATGGCCTATCATATGGTCTGTCTTGCAGAAAGTTCCATGCTCTGTTGAATAAAATGTGTATTCTGTGATTGTTGGATGAAATGTTCTGTATATATCTCTTAAGTCCATTTGTTCCATGGTATAGTTTAAATACATTGTTTCTTTGTTGACTTTCTGTCTCGATGACCTGTCTAGTGCTGTCAATGGAGTATTGAAGTCCCCCACTATTGTTGTGTTGCTGTCTATCTCATTCTTAGGTCTACTAGTAATTGTTTTATAAATTTGGGAACATGGCACTGGTATGAAAATAGGGACATAGACCAATGGAACAGAATACAGAACCCAAAATACTTACAGCCAACTGATCTTCAACAAAGCAAACAAAAACATAAAGTTGGGGAAGGACACCCTCTTCAACAAATGCTGCTGGGATAATCTGGCGAGCCACATGTAGGAGAATGAAACTGGATCCTCATCTCTCACCTTATATAAAAATCAATTCAAGATGGATGAAAGACTTAAACCTAAGACCTGAAACTAGAAAAATTCTAGAAGATAACATTGGAAAAACCCTTCTAGACATTGGCTTAGGCAAGGATTTCATGAACAAAAACCCAAAAGCAAATGCAATAAAAACAAAGATAAATAGCTGGGACCTAACTAAACTAAGAGTTTTTGCACAGCATAAGGAAGTCAACAGAGTAAACAGACAACCCCCAGAGTGGTAGAAAAATCTTCATAATCTGTACATCTGACAAAGAACTAATATCCAGAATCTACAGTGAACTCAAACAAATCAGTAAGAAAAAAACAAACAATCCTATCAAAAAGTGGGCTAAAGACGTGAACAGACAATTCTCAAAAGAAGATATACAAATGACCAACAAACATATGGAAAAATGCTCGACATCACTAATGATCAGGGAAATGCAACTCATAACCACAATGCGATACCACCTTACCCCTGCAAGAATGGCCATAATCAAAAAATGAAGAAATAGTAGATGTCGGTGTGGATGCAGTGAACAGGGAACACTTCTGTACTGCTGGTGGAAATGTAAACTAGTACAGCTGCTATGGAAAACAGTGTGGAAATTCCTTAAATAACTAAAAGTAGAACTACCATTTGATCCAGCAATCCCACTACTGGGTAGCTTACCCAGAGGAAAAAAGTCATTATTCGAAGAAAGATACTTGCACACACGTTTATAGCAGCACAATTCACAATTGCAAAATCGTGGAACCAACCCAAATGCCCATCAATCAATGAGTGGATAAAGAAACTGGTTTATAACACACACACACACACACAGTGTATAGTACAGAGTACAGAAGTAAGAAGTACAGAGTGGGTGAGAGATGGCATATTCTCCATCTCCTTCTGCACAGATTCAGAGACATAGTGTGTGTTTCAAGACAAGAAGTACAGAGTGGGTGAGAGATGGCATCCTTACCTGGAACCTTACCCGTTGGTTTACTGCATGAACTTCATCTTCTCAGAGGTACAATCTCTCAGGACATGTGATTTCCCAGTTTGCTCCATATATATATATATATATATATATATATATATATATATATATAATGATGGAACACTACTCAGCCATAAAAAGGAATTAAATAACAGCATTTGCAGTGACCTGGATGAGATTGGAGAGTGTTATTCTAAGTGAAGTAACTCAGGAATGGAAAACCAAACATCATATGATCTCACTGATAGGTGAGAGCTAAGCTATGAGGATGCAAAGGCAGAAGAGTGATTAAGCTATGAGGATGCAAAGGCAGAAGAGTGATACAGTGGACTTTGGGGACCTGGGGGGGAAGAGTGGGAAGGGGGGTAGGGATAAAAGACTACAAGTGTGGTGTAGTGTATACTGCTTGGGTGATGGGTACACCAGGAACTCACAAAAGAACTTATTTATGTAACCAAATACCACCTGTACCCCAAAAACTTATGGAAAAATAAAATAAAATAAGATTTTGTACATCATTGTCTGACAAACCAGGGTTTGGGTCCCAGATCAGCTTCTTACTGGTTATATGACTCTTGATTTCCTTATCTATAAAATGAGACTAATAATAGTATCTACCTTATGGGTCATTGTGAGGATTCAGTGAGCAAAGTATGTATAACACCAAAACTTTAATAGGAATTCTAGAAATACTCGCTATGCCTCTTCCCTTGATGCATAATAAAATGGATGGTACTTGTGATTGCTTTTGAATTTTGTGATTTGGTCCATGTTGCCTAACAGGCATATTCTCCATCTCCTTCCACACAGATTCAGAGACATATTGTGTGTTTCAAGACAAGAAGTACAGAGTGGGTGAGAGATGGCATCCTTACCTGGAACCTTACGGGTTGGTTTACTGCGTGAACTGCATCTGCTCAGAGGTACAATCTCTCAGGACATGTGATTTCCAAGTTTGCTCCACAGCATGCAGAGGGGGATTTCAGTGCCCAGATGGCCAGGGACCATGGGCGATAAAATCCTGAAAGAAAGTAAAGAAGCAGACCAGTCACTCTGGCTCACGCCTATAATCCCAGCATTTTGGGAGGCTGAGGCATGAAGATCATTTCAGCCCAGGTGTTCTAGGACCAACATGGGGAACATGGCAAAACCCCGTCTCTCCAAAAAAATACAAAAATTAGCTGGGTGTGGTGGCACATGCCTGTTATAGCTGAGTTGGGAGGATCATTTGAGCTCAGAACTTCTAGGCTCAAGTGAGCCGAGACTGCACTGCTGTACTCCAGCCTGGGCGACAGAATAAGACCCTATCTCATAAAATAAAAGAAGAAAGTAAGAAGTCTGCAAGGAAAAATAAACATTTTCTGTCTTTTGTCATCTATTGCTTTTTGCCTTGATTTTCATAGGTTCTCTGAGTATTTGCTATGGACAGATATTTATAATCTCTTAGCCTAATTTTATAGGGCATGGTGGGAGAAGGCAGAAGAGCCCGATAGTGGGAGTGGGGGGCAACAACTCAATGGAATGTTTGGATTGTAAGACTAAGTAGTTTTTTGTTTATTTGTTTGTTTTTAGAGAGGGAGTCTCACTCTGTCGCCCGGGCTGGAGTGCAATGGCCTGATCTTGGCTCACTGCAACCTCCACCTCCCAGGTTCAAGCGATTCTCCTGCCTTAGCCTCCTGAGTAGCTGGGATTACAGGTGCCTGCCACCACACCCGGCTAATTTTTTGTATTTTTAGTAGAGATGGGGTTTCATTATGTTGACCAGGCTGGTCTCAAACTGCTGACCTCATGATCTGCCTGCCTTGGGCTCCCAGAGTGGTAGGATTACAGGCATGAGCCACCGTGCCCAGCCGACAAAGGAATTTTTGAAAACTATTTTTAAGTCTGACTTTTAGGGAGAAGATTAAGACAAATTATAAACTGGTTCATTGGGGAAGTGGATTCTATGTTGTCTCAGCCAATAACTGTAATGAAATTAAGGCTGAGTTTGTAAAACCTTGGCCTGTACCTGGTAAGGTTTACAGTTCCCTCGGCTTAGCCTTGCCACCTGTCCAGTCATTCAGAGAGGATTTTAGATGGCTTAAATACCATCTTTACAATAGATAAAGCAGATTGTTCCATCTTCTTTCCATGGCCTTGACCTAGGAGCACAGCTGAGGTCAATCTTTCTGAACAAACCTCTACCATCATATGTTACGCTAGAGTTTCTTGTTCTCTGCACTGTTGATATTTGGTCAGGGGCTGTTGTGTGCATTTTAGGATGTTAAGCAGCATCCCTGGACTCTACCCATTAGATGACAAGAGCACCAACCCCTGTTGTAATAACCAAAAAATGTCTCCACACATGGCCAAGTTGGCTGGGGAGCAAAAATCACCCCTGGTGGAGAAGCAGTGCACTAGGCCAATTGGAAAGGGAGGCCTTGTACTAGGCATTGAGAATTCTGAACTTGCGCAAAGAATTTTCACGACCAGCTTCTTACTTGTGTAAGGACTGCACCTCTTCCCTGATGCCCAGCTAAAGCAGGAACAGTCACTTGCAAGCCTGGTCCATTTATCATTTGAGCATAATTTTGGGCTGTCAGAATTTTGAGCATGTGGAAACTTAATTATCAAGTAATATCTGGCAATATTAAGAGGCTATGAGGCTCTAGAGTAAAGACAGACCCGGTTTCCTATCCTGCCTCTGCCACTTATGAGCCATTAGACAAGTTACCTCACCTCTATGAGATTCCTTCATCTTCTTCTTTTTATAAATGAGATAATGATATTACCTATTTCATCAGGTTCTGGTAAGGATTAAATTTATAAATTTATTTAAATCATTTAAAACAGTGCTTAGTCATGGTAAACATTCAGATAAATGTTAACAGCTGTTATTGTCATCATCATTATCCTTATCGTTGTGGTTGTCATCATTAATATTGTTAATCTATTAACTCTAGAGACAGAATGCATTATGTAGCATTAAGGAGGATTCAGTTTAGACCTGAGCTGGGAGGTGTGGTTTCTGATGTGCTTCAGTGATCTCAATTTAAGAATATACCACCTGCCTCTGAGGAGTGTGATATATCAGGAGCTTCAGTCGTGTTGCCAAATACAACACTCCAAAAAATTATTATAGAAAGTACACAAGAAAAGGAAAAGGTTGCAGTAAGGCAATTCCAATTTGGATAAAGAAGCCTGCCTCTTTAAATGGTTAGGGCATGTATCAAATAGATCATTTGGTGATTGATTAACTGCCTGGGATGGCCTGATTTTGTTGGATTCTTGATGCCACACAATTCGATACATTGGAGACAGCTAATCATTGGGAGCTGAGGCTTTGATGTCTGCAAGGCAGTCAAAATGTTATTATGATCCCAGTTCCAACAGCTCAAGCACAAGGCATCTTCTATTTCTCTGTCCTCTTCACTGCTTTCTTCCCCACAACAGCCTGACAAGTACAAGTAGCCCTTGCTGCAAGTGACTTATGGATAAAAATATAAATGAAAAATTCGTTTCCAGAGTATGCCTTTGTTCTAGCAATGGTTGTGAGCTGTCCGAGCTATGACTCTTGTAATTGTAAATCAGGCAGGGGACCCAGTTGCCCCACCCAGACATACTACCTAATCAGCTAAATTCCAAACTCTAGCTTGTTCTTAGAAGAATTTTGGCTAAAAAGGAAATGAGAAGGATAACTAGTCCACTGGGCCAAGGCAGAGTTGTATGGAATCCAGGATCTATCTGCTAGGGATGCCTCCTTGCCCATGGCTGGGTAGCAGCTTAGGGGGACACATTGCTCATTATGTCTTTCATGTTACTAGACAGGTGATTATGAAATCAGAGTAGGTCTGGAAAGGATATGCAGCTAGAGCTGGAGAATGGTAGAAATGCCACAGAGCCAGGCCAGAGCCTCCCACAATTAACGGGAAGCTCTGAAAATTGGAGTAGTGGTGATCTAGCCTTAGAAAAAATATGCCAATAAACTATCAACCAACCCAGCAGAGGTGCTAGTGATGAGAAAGGAAAGAAAATGTTGGAATGCATTCAGCTTCTTGGGAATGCGTTATTCACTGTCTGGGTGAGTCCCTACGTGACTCTTTCCTAAACTGGCTTGATCCCAGAGACCTTTGAAAGACATTTATTTTTTCTCATTGCCTTCTCTTTTTCAGAATGGGAATGTGCTTTGCAGCCAAGTCAGATGTCCAAATGTTCATTGCCTTTCTTCCTGTGCATATTCCTCATCTGTGCTGCCCTCGCTGCCCAGGTAAACCAATTTGTCTACTTTCTTTCCTAGCTGTAGTTCTCCATCTTCCCCCATTCACCCCAACTCAGTTCATCTCCCTAATTCCCCAGAAGGGAAACTTCCAGACATATAACAATAAGAACTTTAGGCAGTCCAAACTGGCCTCTAAATACTTTTTATAGCCCAAATGGGGTACATTCTAAGATCTGATAAGTTATTGGTTATTCAGTAACAGATTTTTATTAGCCTTTAGTCATTTGAAGGTGGATGTGAATTGGAGATGGAAATTGTGGCCCAGAGATTTTCTGCCATAAGCAGCCTCTTCCTGCCATGGGCAGCAGGCACCAGGAGAGTTACAGCATGGCGGCATGTGTCTTATGCAATTAGTACTGGAATTGCACCCAAGCATAGATTCTAAATTATGAGGGGGCTGTTCATAAATCAAAGGAGCTGAACCAGTGAGGTTTATGACAGTATAAACCTGCCTGCCTGCTGAATAGTCACCTTCTCCAGACTGCACAGTTATTATGTACACATTGTTAAGAGTAATTCTAAGGGGGAAGCCAGGCAGAGACTTTTTCACAAGGCTGTTAGGATGTCTACTTTCACGATTTACGGCTAGGGTATTGTCTAGAGGCAGGGGCTCCCTCAGGTGACACTTTGTTCACATCTGACTGGGGCCTAGTTCCCACCTCAAAGTGTGTAAACGGCTAGGTATTGTCTGAGGCAGGGGCTCCCTCAGTGACACTTTGTTCACATCTGACTGGGGCCTAAGTTCCCACCTCAAAAGTGTGTAAGTGTGGAGTGATTCAGAGAATACCTATGGGCCCAATGGCAGTTCTAGAAAAAGCTGCTTGACACTCTTGGGATCTGTGAAGTAGAAGCCTTATCATCCTGTAAGTTAATTCTATTTCCCTTTAGGGTAGAAATTCTTGAACTAAGGGTTCCTGTGTGGGCATTTGGGTTCAGAAACCCTTTAAAATTGTTTGCAGTTTTTGATGTAACAATATATATGTGTAAATTCCTTTAGAGAAGTCCACAGCTTTATTGTCAGTCCCAAAAGGGGTGTACATGAAGAACAACTACCCTAGCTAAGGTATAGATGGTGCTTTTTAAGTGATGAGAAACTTCCAGAACTTATAGAGAGAAACCAAATGTATCAGGGCAAAAATATTAAGGAAATAAGACTGGGAATGGGGATCAATAAAAACCCAGTCAACTGAAATTTTACAAGAGTGGTTTTATTTTTTTTTAATGGAGAGGAAACACCCAAACCCTTTTTGTCACCACCTTTATAATATATGTTTTCCTGCATCAGTAAATACACCCTAATGAACACAGGTGATTCATTACCGTATGGCGAGGAGATCATGCCATATCACAGGTTTCCAAATTCTGAGTGTTGGTACTGACATTATATGCCTTAAGATGTCAGAGATTGACTTGGCATATGACCAACCTAAAAGTTGTTTTTTTTTAATAAGTCCATAAGTATGGCTTACTGTTTCTGTATGTGTTTATTTGCTTCTTCTTCCTAAACTGGATTGCAAAAATGTGGTATTGGGTGTGGGGCACTCTGGTAATTGGAAACAATATTTCTGATAAAGTTGCCACTCTGGAGAGCTTCTTTTTTTTTTTTTTTTTAACCTGCCAGGTAGCCCATCAAATAGTTTCATAAAAACTTTTTTTTATTCCCCAGAAGTCTCCAAAAGTGGTCTAATATCATAAGAACATATCTAAACTTCTGTGTAAAGATTGTTCTTCCCTAGGAAGAAGGTTGAGGCATGACCCAGACCCAGAGCATGGGACAAAGAACATAGAATAGAATATAACTGCGCCTACTCCAGCTGCCTAACAGGAAGCAAGTATTGATAAAAGGGGAAAGAATAAGCTAGCAGTTATTTTGAGAGAAAAATAAAGTATTAAAAGTACTGAGCTCAAAAATTCCAGGGGGTGAGTGCAGCTCACTTCTTCGATAGTTCGTTTTCTTCTTGGTACCTATAACATTTAACGGCTCTTTCTGTGGGTAGTAGTTCTAAAGTTCCTTAATCCTTATATGTTTTTTTAAAGTGTTTATTTTGCCCTCATTCTTGAATGATAATTTGGGCTGGGTATGAAATTATAGGTGAATGTTCATCTCTCCTCAGCACTTTGAAGATACTACTACATGGATTGTTGGCTTTTTTGTTTATTTGTTTGTGGTTAAGAATTCTGCTATTTGTACTTCTTTTTGGGTTCTTCTGGTTTTTTTCCTTCTAGCTTTTTTTATTGCATTTTAGGTTTTGGGGTACATGTGAAGAAACATGTGAGATTGTTGCATAGGTACACACATGGCAGTGTAATTTGCTGCCTTCCTCCCCCCGTCACCTATATCTGGCATTTCTCCCCATGATATCTCTCCCCCCAACTCCCCCACCCCCCCACTGTCCCTCCCCCTATTTACCCCGACAGACCCCAGTGTGTGATGCTCCCCCTCCCTGTGTCCATGTGTTCTCATTGTTGACACCCACCTATGAGTGAGAACATGCGGTGTCTTCTTTCGTTGATGCACACAATGAGATGTGTAAATTCGATTATTTTTCTTCAGCCTGCTCAGCACATGATTTTTCATCCAAAGGAGTCGAATTTCTATTCAATTTTTAGTCTTTTTTTTTTTTGAAAATTACTTCTTCACCTTCTTACTTTTTCTCATTCTCAAAATTGTCTTTGGTGTATATTATTGTATCTCATTTAATTTATCCTTTATGTCTCCTAATGTCTCCTTTATTCTTCCCTCCTATATTCTCCCTAAAATGATATATTACTTCAACTCTGTTCTCCAATCATGAATTCTTTCCATACATACTATCTAGGCCATCTGTTGGGTTTTGTTTGTTTCTTTGTTTTTTTTTGATTTTTATTTTCAATAACCTATTTCCCCTCAGGTTTCCAAGTTATTTAAAAAGACATCTACATGGTGATAATTAATAATCTGTTATTGTTTGGGGAATCTTATTCTCTTTTTTGCTTATTTGAAGTATTTGAATGTTTTATTTGAAGCCCATTTCAGATTGTTTAAATATCTAAATATTTTTAGATGTGAATTGTCACCTTTGTTGGGCTTCTTGACATATATTTCTTAGTTGTGAATTTTCCTTTGTTTTCTAGTTTTGTTTAAAAGCTCATCATCCAAGGATGTTTGTTATTGTTGTTATTGTTGTTTTCTTGCACGAACCCTTCCTTCCTTGTGGGATGGTTGTTTCAGGCTTTATTGTTCACATTGCTCTAAACCAGGTCATATATTAATGACTCAGTTTGGGCTGCCTCATGCCTGAATAGTCTATTTCTACCTCTGTTTTCTTGTGCACTACTAGTCTCTGATAATGATTGTGGACTGGGACCTCATCTACAACTGCCAACCTTGGACAATCAGTGTTTTTTAGGGAACAATTTTGAGTGGGGGAGAGCTATGTCAGCCCGTTTACATTCGATTAGTGTGACCCTAGTCCCAACTTCATATAGGAAGTCACTTGCAAGCTGTTGTTTCTCCTCAGTCATCTGGATCCAAACTATCCGTATTCAGTCCCAGCTGCTAATGAACCATATGGCTTTGGCTCCCGTTTATTGCTGTACTCTCCTCCTATGTTTTATTCAACAAAGAGTTTTTCTGTGTGTTTCTGAATATGATTTTGCAGTTTTAACATTTTATTTATTTATTTTTCTAGTTTCACATTTCATCTCTCAGTTTTGAAAAGAACAGGAGAATTTCTCATGTGTTCTCTTTGCCATATTGAACCAGAATGCAACCAGCTATTCTTTCTTTCTACTGAAGATGAAACAAGAGTAAAGAGGTTTAAATCATAGCAGAGAGAAATGGAGACTCACAAAAGGAAGAACTTTGGAACACAGCGGTTGTTAAATCCTAGAAAAAATGACTAAGGAGAATTTTAGTCTCTTTATTTAATATTTCTAGAAATAAAAAGCACCCACCCATCTGAGATAGAGTTGGCACAGTCCTGCTTTGAGACAGGGCAATGGATGTGATGACTCCTCTGTGGTCCTTCCACCCCAGTGATTATTAGGCATGAGGAAACTCAGTGCCTTCAGGGCCACAGAAATGTTTGGTCAAAGAAAGGGGCTCTGGTTTTCTGTCTTAACCCAGTGGAAAGCACTGTGATGAAAATGTTCTCATTTAAGAAGATAATATTTAAAGCCAAGATGATGAATAAGCTCTGTATAAAAAGGAGAAGACAAGCAAACCATATACCCAGATACTGGCTTTACATACTGTCCTATAGCAGTGTTGCCTTAGAGGAGCTTTCACCTAGGTAGTAACAGACTGAGTGGAAGGGTCCTACCTATCATGCTTAGAGTTCAGTTTCCATTGAGGAGACAGAGGAGCCATCTCATTTCATTTGTTTATGTATTTCACATGGCTCTTGCTTTCTAAACTCTTTACACCTAAAATTTCCAAGGATCCCACCTGTATTTGAAGTTGTCTCCTGCAGCTCCTGCTAAACCATGGAAATCACAGTATGCAGGCAGCTCTTCCAGAAATACCAGAGAGAAATCTATACTGATTCCCACAAAGAGCAAATTTTTTTTTTTTTCATCAGCACTTGTCCAAGTTTGGCAGAGATCAAGTCTTAGTCACATACCACAGTGCTCTACTGGGCCCAAAGAGGCTACATGGAGGCTGGAACATTCTTAATGGAAAAGTCAAGACTGCATAGGAGTCATGAACGTCATTAAATTCATCCTGGTCTCAAGCAGGACTCCGTGGAGTCCCTGATAATTAAGAGATTTTAGAGATTTGTAGGAATTAAATTCCCTACCTTCCCTTTTGGGGGAATGAAGTGGTAATGCTAGGAGGGAAAGTAAAACAAAATAACTTCTTTATATATATGTATATATATATATATATATATATATATATATATGCACACAGAGAGAATTTTATCACAAAAAGAAGACTTTTATAAGTGATCAGGAGTCTAAATCATGATATTATCTAAGAGGGCTTTTTAAAATGGTCATTCCACTGAGAATTTGCTATTCAGAATTAATAAATTTGGGTTTTCCTGGAGGTATTCCAGCATTCCTGGGTTATTAAAGAGCTGTTATAAAATTGCCAAAATAACTGATTTGATCTGGTTAGCAGAGACCTAATCCACAGTGTCTGCTTTTGGCTAGGTGTGAAAAAGTTCAGCTGTATGAATGGTTTTAATAGGAATAGTGACAGTGTGGTTTTGCCAAGAGAGACACCCCAGTCTGAGAAATTCAAGGTAGGTTAGGGAAAAGACCTTAACCATGATGCACTATAGTATGTGTTCCCATAAGGAGAATGTGGGAAGCCCTGTGTCATTTCTCTTTCAGCAATAGCTGGGTTGTGAGTGAGCTGGCAAATGCAGGCATTTCTGCCACAATATAATATGCACATATCTGAAAATCCTCACATTCTGCAAAATTGTACACTGAAAAATAACAGGGCTTAATGAAAAGGTCGTATTGGAGAAAACCACTCAAAAGGTATGCAGCTTTGTAACCAGAACACTAACAAAGCAACTATACTAATGAAATACTAACACAGTTTAAAAAGGCATCTTGTATTTCTAATACACAAAATATATGACCGTAAATATAGACTTCACCTTTTAAAATGGTAGCCATTAGCATGAAGGAAAGGTATTTAAGGAAGGATTGAAGCTGCTGAGTTATACAGATGAGTAAAATGCACAAAGTTCAGGGATAATAATGTAATAAGCATTTATAAGACAGAGCATGTGTCCCAACTGAGGCAAGAGGAAGAATGCAGGTCAAATGGCTTCCTGATTTCAATTGAGTTAGCGTACTTGGCTTTTAGCTGCTGTCACTTGGTAGTGCAAAATATTAATTTGCTGGGGAAATTATGTGTGAACTAATGCAATTTCTATTTTATACCAACCTCATTCCCTCATTTAGCACTCACATGTGAACTACTTGTGTTACACAAAGCCACACTATAGCACAAACAGACTGTTTAAGATGAGGTAGATACATGGCATTTGACTTTAGACAAGTTTGGAGTAAGGGTTGAAAATCACTTGTCCACTCTGAATCTACTTTTTTTGTCTTTAATCACTGACCTGTCTGCACTTGTGTTCCCCTTTCCTCCCATCCCATACATTTATATTAAAGGGAGCCTAGGGTCTAGGTCTATGACTATGTCTGTCTATATCTGCGACTGCCACTGTTTACAGTAATCAAGTAGACAGGCCTTTGTGTTTCTTCCAGTTTTTTTTCCTAGGGCTAAGGTTCAAAAGGGAGATTTATTTATTTTTTATTGTAGTAAAACATGAATAACATAAAATATATCATTTTAGTGTATAATTCAGCGACATTAAGAACACTTACAATATTGTGCAAGTGGTAAGAACATTTACCACTAATCTAGTTTTCGAATTTTTTCACCACCACAAAAGGAAACATATGATACAGTCACTCCCCATTCCCCTTCCCCGCAGCCCCTAGTAACCATGAATCTACTTCTCTATGGATTTGCCTATTCTGGACATTTCGCATAAGTGGAATCATACAATTTGTGGCCTTTTGCATCTGGTTTCATTCACTTAGCATAGTGTTTTCAAGATTTATCCATGTTGTAGCATGTATCAGTACATCATTCCTTTTTATGGCTGAAGAATCTTCCATTATTATGCATAGACCACTTTCATTATCCATTCATCTGTTGGTGGTCATTTGGGTTGTTTCCACCTTTTGCCTATTGTGAATAATGCTGCTATGAAAATTTATGTACAAGTTTTTGTGTGGCATATGTTTTCAATCATTCTGTATACACCTAGGAGTGGAATTTCTATTGAGGAATCTCTCCTAAATTTTAAGGTTGCCCCATCTTCTTTTAGTTCATTTCTTCGAGTACCTACTGCTAGCCATCATCATGGTTGCTGCTGATTTGCTGCTGTTGCCACCATCCATGTCTGATCTCCATTGCTCTCTCCTCTCTTCTTTTATTGTCTTCTGAATTCTATATTCATTTGTCTCTTGGAATTTATCAAAAAGGATCAATTCCTTTTATTTTTATTTATTTATTTATTTTGTACAATGGAGTGATCTCGGCTCACCGCAACCTCCGCCTCCAATTCCTTTTAAACAGTAATAGTCAATTAGCATATTGTTTAGTGAGCTGACTACAATAGCTGTAGTGTGCAAGATGATCAATCAGGGGCTACTTCTTTGCCTGCAAAATATACGTATGGGTCCAGAGTTATCCAAAAGCCTAAGGATTCTGAAATGTTGGTGTCTGGATAGCAGATGTCTTACTTTATTATTGTTATTATTATTACTGTTTGAGATTACTCGAGGGGTTGCCAAAGGAGATGTTCACTATTGATCACTAGACCCTCCATGTCCATACTGACTGCTTTAACCATCTTCCATGACTTATTTCCGCTATTTTTCTTATACCACTGGTCCTGGACACTTGACCAAGTATGAAGGGTTAAAACCTTCTTCAAGAAAGTGGCACTCAACTTACCTTTGCCAGGTGAGGTGATCTTTGTCTTTGGCAAACTCTGGGAATTTAATTTCTTTCTTAAAAACATGTGATTTCCTTTAGCACGCTAGAACCCTTATGTCATGTAGGAACAAGGCTTTCAGGTGCATTATGGCCTTTCATCATGATAAAGCAGAACTCTTAACTTCTATTTCTTTCACTGAATGTTAACTAAACCTGGCCTGACACAAAAGTAAAGAAGGTGATAACACATTGAGGTTTCCAAGAGGCCCCATTTGTCCCAAATAAATCTTCGTTTGCTTTCTATGTGCAACAAACTGCCACAGTTATAATCATTTTCCAGGGTTAAGATAGTGTTTGACAAAATTTGCTCCAAGGAACATAATTTTATGGGATGGTAATTGAATTTACTAGGGAAAACATTTGTATTGTAAAATAAATTTGAGTTTCTGAATTGGAAAAAGTTAAACATGTGAGTTTCAATGTAAGACTTCTCAGAGTCACACATACACAGAGACACATACACACATGTACAGTTAAGAGGAATAAGTTTTTTATTTTTTAATTAACACATAATTATACAAATTTATGGTGTATAAAACATAGTGACATTTTGATACGTACAATATGTACGGATCAAATCAGAGTGGTAGCATATCCATCACCTCAAACATTTATCATTTCTTTGTGCTGTGAACTTCCAAAATCCTCTCTTCTAGCTGTTATTTTGTATCGTTTAACCAACCTCTCTCTATCCTGCTCTTCCTCCTACCTTTTCCAGTCTCTAGTAAGCACTATTCAACTTTCTGCTTCTATGTGATCAACTTTTTTAGCTTCCACATATGAGTGAGAACATGCAGTGTTTATCTTTCTGTGCCTGACTTATTTTGCTTAACTTAGTACTTTCAAGGCTCACACGTGTTGCTATGAATGACAGGATTTATTTTCTTTATGGCTGAATAATATACCATTGTGTATATATGCCACATTTTTTTATCCATACTTCTGTTGATGGAAACAGGTTGATTCCCATATCTTGCTATTGTGTGTAGTGCTGTAAAAACATAGGGATATACTGATTTCCCTTTTTTGGATATATACCCAGTTGTAGGATTGCTGGATCATATAGTAGTTTTATTTATAGTTTTTAAAGAAACTTCCATACTGTTTTCCATAGTAGCTGTACTAATTTACATTCTCACCAACAGCATGAGTTCCCTTTATCCACATCCTCACTAGAATCTATTACATTTTGTCTTTTTGATCATAGCCATTCTAACTGGGCTGAGACTATCTCATTGTGGTTTTGATTTGTATTTTCCTGATGATTAGTGATGTTGAACATTTTTATATGCTTCTATTTGTATGACAGAGCCTTGATACATTAATATGCATTATGGATCTACCAGAGATGTATATGGATGTAACATTGTGTACACTTATTCAGCCATAGGGCCCATTTTTTTTTGGAGGGACTTTGCAGAATTAGAGTTCTTTATTACGTGCTACAAGAAGTGTTGTATTTTGCCATTCAATTTCTAGGAGTTATTTATGTTATACCAATAAGCTATTGGTATATACAGTATCTTAGTTTGGAGAAGTGTGTTAGGGTAGTGGGCAATTTTAGCACAAGACCCTAAACTAGTACTACTTAAATTTTAATGTGCTTAGGGATCACCTTTGGGGATTTGATAAAATGCAGACTTCCAGACCCTACACCAAAATCCTCATTCATTTAGGCTGCATTGGGTATCACATTTTACACAAGCATCTCTTAGTTAATTCTGATGCAGTCCGATTGAGGACTGCACTACAGTAATAGGGCCCAGGGTAGATTTTGAGAAGGAGGTCAAAGAACTGCCCACAGAAAGCTGTTCTGGGTAAGATCTTGCAGCAGTGGGATCTCCAGAGCATGTGGGCAACACTGACAACATAGTTTTGACTCATAATGCAGCACATAGACACTCTGGAAACACATTTTCTTTGTGTGACATTTCCCCCAGGACCAACCCTGCAGTAACATGTGCACAACGTGCCATCTGGCCTGCTCCTCTGCTTTCCCAGAGCTCCTTCCCAAAGGCTTTCTCTTCCGCCATCTTCCACATTCGGAGCCCCTGGCTGTCATGTCCAGAAAGCAAGACCCTCCGTGGGGAGCTTCCCCTCTACCCACCCATTGTTCATGACTTGCTGTTGGCGAGAAATGAATGGCATTTCTCGGATTAGCCCAGGAATTTCTGCTGATAAACAAACGAAACTCTCAAAGGGAAAAGCAATCAACATAGTTTGAAATAAAATCAGTGTTTTTAGCTTAGTCTGTTTTTAACTTAGTTTGAAATAAGAGTCACATCTAGGGTATTTTAAGGAAAGGATTAGCCAAGTCCTGTAATGGGCTCTCACATCTGAGTTGCAGGACTGACCATTGGACCAGGGCCTGTTTTTCTTCTTGAATAAGCAGAAGAGGCAATTATTACCTTGATTTCCTGTGACCTGTGATTCTGAGACCTGTCCGAGCCATTGGATCAGCCTTGTCCAAGCACACTTCCCTGCCAAGTTGCCTGACACCTGAAATTGTCATTAAAACTTGATCTTTTTAATTTAGGCCTTGTCCTGATAAATTCACCAGATCTTTGAAGGTAGTAACTTAACACTTATTAATCATTTTTTATTTCATCTAAACATAGGATTTAGAAAGCAGAATTTGATTATAGAGAGAGAGATGCAGGTGTTGCAGTGGAAGGTCCTGAGGCCACTAAGCTCAGCTGGGTACCTGGAAAAGTTACGAGAGGGAAGGGGCCCTGTTGAAGGAAGAGCCTAGGGAGTCAGGTTTTACCTACCTCAAAGTCCTGCAGAACACCAGCAGTATTTAGGATAAGTTCTCTATTTGTGGCAGAGGACACAGTGGTTTCTAGGATGAGTTGCCAGCTTCTCGCAGTTTTTCACTTTAGAGTTGTTAACTTAAAACCAGTATGTTCTCAAAGTAACCAAATATCCTTTCTATCTGTTGCCTAGAGCCAAAGAGTTTTCACTTTAGGGTTTCGGACGCAAATGACTATAACCCAAAAGGTTTGCCAGATTATTTCTAGCCACTAAGATAAGTAATTGTCTTTATTAAAATGATTTTTGTCTATTTTTGTATTTCAAATTTTACACCATCAGCTATTCCCTAAAAGTGACTTTAGGAACTGGAAGACAATATGGGTGCCGTTCTGAAAATCTCCAAAATCTGCCTCCTCCACAGGACTCCCATTTTTGGCCACTAAAGTAGTCTATTTTATAAATGTCTTGATGTGTTGGCTTTTGTCTTTGCCACATATACACTAAGCCCCAGAGGCTGGGAAGTGGTTTAGCAAATATATGTATGGCTACTTAAAAAGTGTTTTCTAAGGGTTATACTCCCAGAACTGGAGATAAGCCAAGAAATATATGTATTGTATCTCTCAATAAAGGACTAATCTAAAGCTGTCTGCAGGAGGGCGAGGAAGAGGGCTGCTTGGATTTTAGTTTAATTGGAGAAGACAGAGAAATACATCAAACTTGGGGTGGTGAGGTTATTTTATGGAACATGAAGATAATGTAAGTATCCCCCATAACTCTGTTTCCTTTTCTCGAATAAATTCATCCCGTTTTGAGTTTCTCCAAATTTACAAGATTGTGCCCTAAGGGGTGTAAGGGCAAATCAGAGTCCACACTCACCGTCATACCTTTTATATAGTATATTCATTTATTATTTCAATAGGAGAGAATTGGAGATTGAGAAGGAGAAGGCAAGGAAATGTGGCATGCTTTCTTTCTTTGTTTCTCTTTTCTTCCTTCCCTCATTCCTTCCTTTTTATTTTAATTCTCTGTCTTTTTTTGTTTTTTTTTTAATTTGTGATTATTTTCTTATGCTAAATATCTATAACAAAATTTACCATTTTAACCATTTTTATGTTTACAGTTCAGTAACATTAGAGTATATTCGCATTGTTGCACAACCATCACTACTATCTCCAGAACATTTCACCTCCCCAAACTGAAACTCTGTACCCATTAAACACTAACTCCCCCCACTTTCTACTTCCTATCTCTATGAATTTGACTACTCTCAGTACCTCATATAAATGGAATTATACGGTATTTGTCCTTCTGTGATGGGCTTTTTTTGCTTAGCATAATGTCTTTAAGGTTTCATTCTGGGATGGAGTGTGTCTCTTTCTTTTTAAATGGGAAAGAGAGAAGAAATTTGAGAAGAAACTAGTGGTAGAGATGAGGAAGTGAAAGGCAGGAGGCAACCAAGGAGTTTTAGAGGAATCTACCAAATGTTGCTTTTCAGAGCACATTTTTCATAGGATGAGGAAGACCCCAGAGACCACACTGTCTTTGAAAATGACAGGCATGACAAGCAGTAACGAGCATTACTGCCTGTGTGAAAAAGTCCAGGTTTTGAAAGACGTGTTCCTTATTAACATTTCCCAGGGAACTTGGAGGGTGTGATCTATTAGGAGCTGATTACTGGGCAAGTTTTGTCATCTGCTTTTGGAGAAATCTATAGGAATAGAAACACTACCCCTGTTTCTCTTTATCCTGTAGAAGTACTTTTCCAAAAGGGCTCTTCTGAGATTGCTTTCTAAGCGAAATTGTGTCTGGAGCCATTCAACGTGGCTTTATTAGAAAGATTATTAAAGGATTAGAGTATGAAACCTATGAGGTGATGTCGAAGGAAAACTGTAATTACTGAACCTGGTGAAAGAAAGACAGGGGCCTTCACCAAGTTTCAGAAACATAAACGGGTCTTAGAGGAGGCTGATCAGCTTTCTCCTTCCACTTCCAAAGAGGGAGAATGAGTAGAAATAAGCTTCAGCATAAAAAAGTTAGGCACAAAGAAGTACTTCCAGGGATAGATAAGGGAGCTGAAGTCATTTTAAAGTCAATATATTATATTAATAGCTCAAGCCCAATGCTGAGTAAACAAAAGACACACATAAATGCTCAAATGCATGCAATATGATTCCATTAATATCAAGTTCAAAATAGTCAAAAGCAAACTATATTGTTTATGGGTGTGATAAATGCTATAAAACTGTAATGGAAAGTGAAGACATGATTATCACAATAGTCAGCTTGGTGATGAGTTGACCTCCAGTGGTGAGGGAGAACGTTTCTGGGGCTGGTTATGCACTCCTTTTTGATCCACATGGTAGTCACATGGGTGCTTGCTTTGAAAGCATAAGTACAACTGTACATTTATGTTTTAGGTATGTAAGTTATATTTCCCAGTGTAATATATTTTAAGTGGCATTACACTTTCATTTGTTCTTGATGGTTATGATTGGAGGCAAAAGTACCAGAAGACCTTGCAAGACTACTCCAACCAAGCATGGGATGCTGTGTGCATATGGCTATTTGGGGGGCTGTTATATTTCTTGCTTGTTTGCATTATTTTGGTCTTCTTTATGTTTGGTTTGGTTTCGTCTTTTTGTTTGTCACAAAGAAGAGCAGTGCCAAAACCTAGAGAAAAGTGCTGCCCTTGTCCTCTAAGGGGCTCTTGGAATTAGTAAGTGGCCATTTGAGGCACTGATTTCCAAGCTGTAGAGTGCACAGTATATTAGCATCTGGATGAAGCCATTTGGCTCCAGGCTTTTATCACTGACCAGAGGGCATGTTTGGCTTCCAGAAAGTCAGGCTGGTCAGGACCACCTTTGGACGTGTGGGGTATGCCTGCCCTCCCTCAAGGTGAGGTTGTATTGTGCTATCATGGGTGGAGGAAAGCAGTGGGACCGATAAGAGATGGAGCCTAGCTCTGCTTTCCTTCCAGTTCACTGTGGGATGTTCGCAGAGCTGACTAACCTCTTTGTACCTATTTTCTTAGCCTGTAAAATGAGATGATAATTCCTGCCTTCTCCTAAAGTTTGCATTGACAGTGAACAAAAAGTTAATATGGGAAATTGCTTTGAAAAGTATAAGGAGGTGTATATTAGCAAGGCAGTGCTCAGCAGTGAAAAGAAGATATTTAAATCCTGGGTCCCCCAGATTTCCCCTGGGCATATCTGCAACATAGGCAAAGCTTGAAACCATAGTATTTTGGTACTTGCTCCCAAAGATCCCAATGACAGCAGCCTCATAACCAGGAATTGACCATGTGTCTCCAGCCTTAGGGAAAAGAGGAGGGGGAGTCCAAAGGAAACAAGTGACAGTTTTAATGACTGTCAGGCAAAAAGCATTAAATTAATGGCATCACCTCTGCCTTGGCTTTCTATTTCGTTCTGATTAGGTTTTCAGAGGTGCCTTTTGTGAGTATGCTACACAATAATGCTGATGTTCTCAAAGCTGAGTGAGTTCTTAGCAGAAACATAAGGCAGGGCTGAGAACGCACTCAGGGACGAGGTAAAATCTCTGGATTGCCTTGAAAAATTGAAAGGGATTTTCTGGTGGAGGGCTAGAACTGATACCTCCTCCCTCCTAAATCATAAAAAGAGAGAGCAAGATTCACTATTATTATTGATTAGGCTGCCTTGTTCCTGTTTGGTTCCTACCTTCTGCTAATTCCTGCTCTGGCTGGAGGCTGTCATCTGGCACCTCTTGCAGGAACACAGTGTGCTCCTACTTCAGGGGGCCTCTCAGACCACTGAGATCAGGAAAATGAGCCATTGCTGCAGTGTTACTTCCAAACCAGGGAGGATTAGCACACACACATACACACACACACACACCCCTTCTGCCCCACCAACTTCTCCAGGGCTTTAGAAATGTCTGGGAACTGTTTTGTTCGTCACAGTAATTGGAGGATGTCATTGGCATTTAGTGGGCAGCAACAAGAGATGCAAAATGTTCCACAATGAGTAGGAACACAATACATGGAAGAAGTGTCCCACACAAAATTCCAGTGGTGGCCCTGTTGAGAAATACTGGACAGCAGCCTTAGCCAGAGAAGCCTAGGGAAGGGAGTCTCTTCCTAACCAGAAGTTGGTGGTATAAGTCTACTCATTCACTCACTCACTCACTCATTCACTCCTATTTATTTCACAAACATTTACAGAGTATAAGCTTTGAAACAGATCCCATGTATGGTGCTGAGGTTTCAGAGTTCCTGCCTTGAGGGGTTCACAATCTAGTGGAGGAGACACGCATAACAAGATTATTAAAATATAATGTGATGAGTACTCTGGCAGAAGTGTGGACAAGGGCTGTGCAGGCAGAGGGGGAGAAAGACAGACACTCTACAAGAGCCAGGAGTCAGGCACAACCCCAGAGGGGAGCGGACATTTGAGCTGGGTTCTGACAGATGAATGGCACTTTGCCAGATGGAGAAGGGGGAGGCGGGGGAGGGCACGTGCAGAGGCATGTGTGGGACCCGTGACTGCAGTTGAGTATGGTCTGTGTAGGAGGGAGGAGGCTGGGAAGGTCAGATTGATGGAGGCCCAGTCTCAAAGGACCTTGTACATCCTGTGGTTAGACATTATTTTGCAGAGCCAGCCCACTGCAAAAGTAGGGGAGGAGGTAAAGTTTGTCTTGAGTGTTCTTGGATTCATTTTGCACTCCCTTTCCTCTCCTGCAGTCCCTCACATCCTCACCTCTATCCCATCCACTCAGCTCTTACATAGGCAGCTGATGAGATTCCTTCAATAAGAAAGGTCAATGCTTAGCTTAACTAAAAGAATTCACTAAGGATAGAATTCCGGATGTCAATGAGAGAGCCTTTGGATAGAGAACCTGGAAGAACTGAGCACTATGGAGATAAGGCAGAGGAGCTTTGTTCAGTTTACACACACTTGTTGTAAGCATAAGTGTATGTAAGCATGTGGGTGAGCATGTATGTTAGAGTGGGTAACATCGTGTGGTATGTATTTGTGTGTGTGTGTGTGTGTGTGTGTGTGTGTGTGTGTGTGTGTGTGTGTGTGAATGAGTGAGAGAGAGAGAGAGAGAGAGAGAGAGGAAAGAAATAGGACAATGATAATTCCTATCTCAAAGGACTGGTGTGAGGATTAACTCGAATCCTCAGTTATGTATGTAAAGGAGTTAGCATAGTGCCCTGCCTGTAGTATACCCTCAATAAATGCAAGGTATTGTTGGTATTGTTTTAGAATGCAGGGCCAGAATTCAATTGGGAGAAGGGAGGAAACATGCCTACCAAGATGGAGATGAAGATTTTACACTAAGACTTAGTGGCTGTGTCTGGCTACTTTCAAATATGTGCCTAGGACACATTCTGTCACTGGGATAATGTAACTTTTCAGCATGCTGGCTTATCAAGATGTACATGTTCCCAAGTGAAGCCATAGCGTTATACTGTGTGCATTTGGGTACTTTCTCCATCTCTACTCATGGAACACATGGCAGGTAGAAAGCTGTTGTTTTACAAATGGTGTGGACCTGCCTTGAGGCCCAGGTCAGCTGGTCTGTCCTCATGTATGGAAACATAAAATAGAAGAACCACAGCACTAGGACCAGAGCCAGACAGATGCATTAGAAAGGAATTAACTTGTGAGGATCTGAATTAGGGAACAAAAGTCCTAGCTGGAGAAGGAAGGAAGAAGCAAAAGGGGAGAAAAAAAATAAATAAATAAAAGGACAGGATACATAAGATCATCCAGCTGCCCCCAAACTGAACTTATAATGTTTTCTGTGTTCTCTTTGGAAGAGGAGTTGGCTTGTCCAGCATTCAATGGAAACTTGTTGATTGACACTGAATTGGGCACAGGTTCAATGTGAGTGCGCCTTCAGCTATTTATTTGATTTTTTAAAAATGCACCCTTTGCAATAAGACTGTTTAGTTTCTACTGGTGCCCTGGGGCAGTGAGTTTAGATTGTTAAAATAGCAGCCATTAACACTCTCTGTGTTATGACACTGTCCTTCCTACCCCCCTTTAGAGGAATTGGCATGAGGTTGTTTGACAAAAGTTTAATTCTTCTCTCCCCCACCAAAAGAAACTGAGATTCCTCCTCTGAGTCAGAGGCACGTTTGCCCAGCCCTAACCCTGAAAACCTCCAAGTCTGCCTACCCGCTTCACCACCGTCCCCACACACACACACGTGACTCTCATGTACATCTGGAACACACGCACTCTCACATACACTCTCACAGGCTCACACCCACACCCATCCCACAAGCTAGAGGAACCCTAGGGAGCCCTTGTGCTTGTCTTGCTGTTCTTTTGTTTTGCTTTCCTTTATTTGCTTTGTTTTGATTTGAAATCAGTCTTTGGGATTACACTGGATAATTTTTTCATGTTATTAATAGTGCTGTGGAGGGAGCATGTAAGGACTTTCTCCTCAGTCCTGGCCATGCTTGTTTCTCCAGACTAGCAAATACAATGCTGACTCTCATTGATCAATCAAACTGATCTTTGTCAGACTTCGCATACAATACCTCGTGGGCAAATAGCTCAGGGAGCTCTAAAAGGAGCATGAATTCTGGGATTATCTAGATTATTCATGAGTCTGCTTAAAAGGAAGTTTTTCATGAGAGGACTGGATGGCTATATTACCTTAGAAAGTAAGAGAAAATACCCAGTCCAAACTAACCTCAGAGTCACCTGCTAAAAGAAAGAACAATTCAACTTGTAGGTCTAAGTAAAAGTATCCTTTAATCTCTCTTCTCCTTCTCTGTTTTCCACCCCAGGCCTTTGCCCTCAACCCAGAGCCAACCAACAGTAACACAGCAATAACTGAAATGAAGCAAAATCTGTTAATAGTCACCAAAGGATGAGTTTCAGTCAAGCAGATAGCTCCTCCAGGCAGCCCTTCAAGAGGCAGGCAGAGGCAAGTGAGCAAATAGCCTGTGTCCTATCTGCAACAGAATGGCCAGATTGTTTGCTGGTACCACCAAATGAAGGAGTGATCTGGTACTAAGATAGAAGGCTTCCAGGGGCCCACCCAGCCCTAAAAATCTTAAGCCCAAGTATAGTCATCAGATGCCAAGGACACTGGAGAAAGTCTTTGGAGCATGTAGAACACCAAGCCAATTGGAGTGCCTGCTAGGCCAGCCCAGGATTCCTAGCATTCCAGCCATGCCATGTACACCCCCACCCCCCGGAGGGCAGCCAGTGGCCGCAGGAGAGGCCTCATCCAGCAGGTTGAGATCCTCATCAGACCCTCTAAGAGCCTACTTACTTACTTAGGGCCTGCCTGCTTGCCCTGTGCTGAGTTCAGGGAGGTGGACAAACTGTACCTCCCACTTTAGCCTAAGAATCTGACTTGCCATGGACTCTCCAGGCAGTGAATCATTTTGAGCAAGCACTTAAGCAACTTTCCACTGAGTCATTCTGAGGACTGTCAGGTTTGCTAATCCTGATATATACTGTGTATATCCTTTGTTCAGATCCTATACCCATCCTGATACTGGAGGATAGGTGTTATAAACAACAGAACTTCAATGATGTGCTCATTGGAAGTCATTTGTATTAGGGTTCCCTTTGCCTCCCTGTCTCTAAAAAGGCCTGAAGCACTAAGAGAAATCCTGCCGGTACCAACTTTTGATCTGTGTATGCTTTTGGTTACATAGCTACCAAGAGTATGTACTCTTTACTTGGAGTGGCAGTGCACATTGGATTTATTTTCCAGATCCTCCATGGATCTGTTGTCGTTTGGCTTCTTCTAGACTAGGGGCTAGTAATTTTTTTTTTTTTCTGTGAAGTGCCAAATAGTATATATGCTAGCATTTGCAGGCCTTGCAGTCTCTGTGGTAGCAACTCTTGCACTGTAATGTGAAAGCAGTCATAAGCAATATGTAAATTAATGGGCATGGCTATGTTCCAATAAAACTTCATTTACAAAAACATGTTGCAGGTCATATCTGGCCTATAACCCCTTTTCTAGACACAACAGGCTAAGTCACATTAGTAGGTAAGACTTGGTTTCAGCTGCTGGAGTACTTGGGGAAAAAAATTCTTATCCTCCATTCTTTGGGGAAGAGATGTAGAAATGGCAGGAATATTTTTATCTTTCCAATTTTGAATGTCAAAGCCCATTCCTCATCAAATATTAGATATTCTATAGTAATCAGAATTGGCTAAATTATGATGCAGTAACAACCTACAAAGTTCAGGACTTAAAACAACAAAGATTTCTTTCTTACTCATACTACCTCTTTGTCTAAGGTTGTTGCGTGTCATTATCACCAAGGGACCCTGGCTGATAGTGCCTCACCATCGGGAATTTAGTTTCAGTACTGTGGGAAGGGAATGTAACAAACTCTGGCCTGGCTATCTAAGACTTTTGGCCAGGAGTGACACAGATTACTTCTGCTCATCTGGCATTGGCCAGAGCAAGTCACACGGCCATGACTTGACTTCTACAGGACAGAGGAAATGCAATACTACCATGTGCCTGGAAGGAGGAGAATTTGAATATTGATGGAAAGCCCTAATGACAACCACACACTCTAAGAACTTCTTTTCAGATTCTTCTTCATAGACTTCCTTGCCTACCTTTAGGTTATCTGGCCTAATTGTATCTTTTGTTCAACTCTACCTGGCCTTCCTCAGCCATGCTGGTCATTGATATTGATACGTGGCGGAGGGACAACTTAGGGGCTAAAGCATTGGGACAGTAATTATTCCTTAAAATGCTGTGTAGACCAGCTGTGAACATGAAGTGAGGCCTCAGAGCCAGGTCCTACATGCCATTGGATCCAAGGGTTGATTGCTATTGGGCAGCAAGCCTGAGAACAATTGGACCTCCCATACCTCTGGTTTTGATTTCACTTTAGTTTACTTTTAATTTGAATCAGAGAGAAAGTTCTAAGCATATAGACTTTAGGCAGTTCCTTCCCTTAGTGCTATGGAGAGCAGTTATCAAGATGGAAGAGGAATATGGAATGTGAAAGGTAGAAAGTATAGGTGATATTAATGCAGCATTACGGGCTAAAGTGAAACAAATGGCCCATGATTTTAGAAGAGGGAATATATTTGCAAAGACAAAATAATTAGTCAGGATAAGCCAATTGCTCTAACAATCCCCAGGCCTCAGTGACTAAAGATAATGAAGGTGGGAGTGGAGGGGCCTACGGAGGAGGGCTTTTGCTCCATGCAGTCATTCAGGGACCCAGGCCCCTTTCACTCTAGTGGTCTTTCTCTTCCTCTAGAGTCTTATATTCATCACTGGATTCTCTGGTATGTGGTCTTAAGTTTAGGAAAAGGAAAGCAAAGAGAGTTGTGCAGGAAGTTTTATAGGTCACTCTTCTAAGGCAAATTCATCATTTCTTCCTACATTCAATTGACTGGAACTCATTCACATGGCTCCACCTAATTGCAGGTGAGACTGTGGAATGTAGCGTGGCTGGGTTTCCAAGAAGGAAGATGGAGATTGGTTTAATGAGCACACAACATTGTGTATTCTGCTGCATATTTGTCTTGAGCAAGGGTGATTCTTTGTAGGAAGGGTTCAATTTGACTGAGTCTTAACTGAAGTCATCACCAACATACCTTCAATATTAAAATGTCTGCCCCTCGCGGAGCATGGTAGGCCTTGGTTGAATAGGAGACTAGTGCTGATCACAGAGGTCTTAGATAAATGTAATTTCCCCAATCCTCATATTTTACTTTATAATTCACATGGCCTCTGGACCTTATATATAAAAGCACTTGCATTCTCATTGATATGGAGGCTTGGGATATGTATCCTGGGGCAGGAACATGGAGTAGATGGCATTCAGCAGTATCATGAGCAGTGATCCTAGGAATTCATTCTGAATCCTAAACTGGGCATAAATCATTCTTAAAAAGTAAAAAGAGACCATTAAAATTGGAACTATATAATTAATCTTTGTTCTGTTTTTGGCCTGGCTACCAGGGCATTGACCCCTTTAAAACTCACATAGAAGAATTATGTTAATCCTATTCATTGGTATTTCTTATAGCTACCTCTTGGTTCAGGTTGTCCTATTTTCAATTACTTGATGGTATTATGTTGTTTGTTGAGAACAGGAGGAAAAAAAATAAGGTAAGGCTTCTTCTTGTTTTATTTAATGCTCAGTTTGAAGACTTGGCGTTTGTGATAAAGGTTTTTGTGTGTCTATCATGACTTCCTGAGCAGTTGGTTTTATAGGGTGTAGTTTTGGAGATGAACTTCAGGTCAAAGAAAGGCTCAACCCTGTAAGTTTGATATAAGCCAAAAGAGTGCATCACCTCTTCAAAGGCAGCTAGATCTTTGCTGTCTAACCTAAAGCTGTTCACCAGAATGGAGAAAGCACTTTTATGTTCCTTTTCTCCCCTAGCTGTATTTTGAACATTTAGGGATTAGATGACTTGTACCTATTATTTTTTCTAGTCCAGAGCTTCCCAAACACTTTGGGGCCAGATAATTCTTTGCCATGTCGTCTATCCTGTGCATTGTGGGATGTTTAGCAGCTTCCCTGACCTCTGCCCACTAGATGCCAGAGTACTCTTCTCATTTTGTGACAACCAAAAATGTCTCCAGGCATTGCGAGATGTCCCTGGGGAAATATTGGCCCCAGTTGAGAACTACTACTGTAGTTGTAAAGTTTTTTTTTTTTTTTTAATTGGGGGTAGATACCCTCACTTTCCCAGAATCCTGTTCTGTATTTGACATTTCTTGCAGAGATGAGAGTTGGAAACAAAGGTTATGGGTAGCAAGGAGCTCAGTTCTAAGATTGCCTGCATTTATGCCTCACTGGGGTGTGGATTGGGGCCATATGGAACAAATATGACATGTGTCTGTCCACTACGGGTAGTAAAAGGCTTCTCAAGACTCATTAGCCTTTGAGAAACTGACTTGTTTCTGCAGCATTATTGAAGGTTCTGAATAAGATAAACTCTTAGAACCTGAATCACTGGGAATCTTACTGAAGTGCAGACGATGATTCAGTAGGTCTGCAGTGGGGGGTGTGAGATTCTTTATTTCTAACTAGCTCTCAGGTGGCATCTAATGCTGCTGGTCCCCACACCACACTTTGAGTAGAGGGTTGGTGGTCTCTGAGAAGAGCAGCTGGCTATCTATACACGATTTTTAGTTTCTGCAGAGGGAATTGTTCTTTGCAAGATTATTCCATTGGCCCTGTAACTACTGAAATAATCTGCTGTTCTTTTTTTCCTTTATATGAATATATGTGTGTGTGTGTGTGTGTGTGTGTGTGTGTGTTATTGCATTTTAAGTTCTAGGGTACATGTAAAGAACATGCAGGATTGTTGCATAGGTACATACATGGCAATGTGGTTTGCTGCCTCCATCCCCCATAACCTATATCTGGCATTTCTCCCCATGTTATCCCTCCTCCAACTCCCTACCCCCCCACTGTCCCCTCCCCTAATCTGCAGTTCTTAAAACATTCTCTTTCCTTCTTCTGTTCTCAAGAAGGTACAACCCATGGTGATAGTCTCCCTTGCCTCTCCTTCAGTATCTGGAGCCACTTAAGGCTAATATGAGGTAAGGTACTTAGGTACTTCCTTTTGATCAGCTACCTTATATATTTTAGACCTCCTATGTGCCCATGTGTGAGAGAGTAGTTTCCTTTCCAGAGGAAATAGTGGGAAGAACTTTGGAAAAGCCATTATAGTGTCAGAAATAGATAGCTATTTTATCCTAGCTGGAGTTTCAGATAATGCAACCTCCATCTCTAGAGCAATATAGTATAGCTCCACTTCTGGGGTCATTTCTGGTTTGACCACTTCCTAACCTTTGTTTCCTCATCTATAACTGTAGATAATAGCAATACTCACCTTAGAGGGTGGTTATAGGGAGAAAAGAACTAAGAAACATGAACCTGAAGCCCTGAGCACAAAGCCAGCTCAGCATAAGCATGAGGCAGTAAATATTAGTTCCTAATCTTATTGGTGTGATTATTGTCATTATTGGAACTGTGACCCTCAGACTCTTTTTGCTTCTAAATTGTTTGCATATGTTGCACTCCCATAAATGACATCTATCATGTGCAGTGATTCTCAATCAGGGATGAGGTAGTATGTGGAGTTTGAAACCACTCCCACCAGATACCATGGTCTGCTTGTTCCCCCTTTTTGAGAATTACTGGTCTAAAGCAATGACTGAATCTCATAGTGTTTTTCTGGCCTTGGTAAGTCCAAAGTTGATAATATACCTTATTTACTTGTTTAATCTCTGACCCATATCATCACTTTTTACTCTAATCACTTTAATATCAGCATCTAGCTGCCGGAAGACCCCAGTTTCAAACCTGGAAATTTTTATTAATGTTTGACATATTTTTACTCTTCACACGTCTCTTTCCTAAGGACTTGTCACCATCCCATGGCAATCAGTGGTGGAGTTCTTAGAATCTAGACTTCCTAACACCTTCCCTTTCCTTTCTGCGTATTGTGTAGTCTTACCTAATGTATCTCCCTGCAGCAGGGATTTTGGTCTCAGTCTTTAAAGAATTTCCTAGGAGGAGCAACATGATACTTTGTCTTTTCCTCTGGTAGTTCCATGACATGGCAGATGAGCTGTCTCCCTTGGTCTACAGGAAGAGGTAGACTGCATTTTCCTAACAGCATTCCCACTGCTCCCACAGCCTGGAGTCTTGTCTGCTACCACCTTCCTTGTAACCTCTGCCAGTGGCCTCCAGAAACTACTTTCTGAAGCCTGCTGCTAACAGTTTTCCAAACAAAATAATGTGTGCATTGAAGGATAACTTTTCTCAATTAATCCTTAAGTACCAAATGTCTCTTTCTTCCTTTCGTGCCTAATGTGATAGCAACGGGCGCTTTCAAATAACCTCCTGACAGGTCCTGCCTCCAAGCTCATTATCTCTTTTCCAATCGTCTCAGAATAGTCTTTCAAAAATGTAAATCTGATCAAATCATTTCACTGCTTAAATAACTTCCCTGGCTTCTCATCATATACAGGAAAAATACCACCTCCTGGACTTGACTTTGTGTTCCCAGGTGCCGGATGTCATTGGGCTGTTGATGCAAGTGGTTTTGCTTATTAGCACCATACAGTATTTCACAGAGGAGCTTTTCTCTTGATTTATAGCGCTTGCTAATGAAAAAAAGAAAAGATACTGGAGATGCTATCAGCCATCTAGGAGAAACATGTTAGGTCTTAGCTCAGGGTTGAGTGTGACTAAAGTTGGGAGTGGGGTTCTGGATTCAGCAGATAATAGTGTCCACGAGATGGCAAATATCCAGATCCTCAAAATATCTAGATTGTGATGTGGTGCAGGGAAGCGCTTTCCAAGGAGTGTTTCTGGGATGTTCATTGTTGTTACCTAGATTTAAAAAAAAAAGAGTCTGGTGGATAAGTAAAGTCTAGAAATGCAGGGTTGTCATTAAACAGGTTTCTTTACTGTGGGACTCGTGAGATCCTTTTAACACATTGAAAGGGACACTGTGAATGTTGAATGTGGATCTTTTCCCCAACTTTATTTGAAGCACAGAATTTTGTTTTCACAGAGCATCTTGTGGACTAGTAGGGCTCTGCAGAGCAGACTTGGAAAATGCTGGTGTAGGCAATACAAAGGAGTCGCTTGACTGAACACCCCACTGTCTCATCCAGATGCCTCACATTGTTTCTGTAAATGCTGCTTGAGGGTAGTGACTAATTTTGTCCATTTCAAAGGGTCGATGACCTTCAAAAAAAAAGCCTTGCTCCCAAAGGATTAGAACTAACCAAGTAATGGTAGAACTCATTTTTAATTTATTCAGGGAGAAGAGGAAGACAGTGAGTGGCACGTTACCACATAACCTGTCATTAACAATGAGGCATCATGAAGAATCATTGACTTAACATTTTCATTGCAACTACGAGTTCATTTATTACACCTCTTGGTAATTAGAGATTTTAAAACCCATAGTATAGTAGCAAAGGAATAATACAAATCTATCAGATCCACCATGGAAGGAATTATTTTTGTTGGGCTATATAATCCAAGTTCAGATGAAGATTTGAGGTTGAGGAATTAGCCTCTAAAATCAGTGGGATTTGTGCTTTTTTTAGCACAAATTATTAGACTGGATTTTAGTGGGCTTCTCTAGTCCTCATGTTTTGTGGCTCTAGGTAAAATGAAGAGACCTAAATTTGAATCCTTGCTTTGGCACTGAATAGCAATGTCCCCTTGGCATCTCTGAGCCTCGTTTCCATCTGTCAAAGAGAAGGCCATTTCCAGTTTCCTCTTGGAGATAGAACCCTAGGAGGCTTATGTAATGAGACTGGAATGGTCCATGAGCTGAATAACGGAGGTGATGATAAAGCTGTTCAGCAAAGTGGAAGAAGACATTTTGACAGGAAAGAACATAGGGGCTGCCTCTGAAGATTGGATTATGAGAAAATTCCACAACTAAGTACTGTCAGCACACAGAAAGCTGAAAAACAAGTGTGTATAACCCTAGAGCCATAGAATCTGGACAGAGTTGCTTGCAGAGATCTCATACTGCTGAAGTGAAATCTACAGCCCCCCTGCTTTGTATTGTAATATAGAGGGTACTTCTTTTGGGTCATGAAACACTGATAATCTGATTGAATGCACGGACCTTTTTCACAGAAGATACCAATGCTGTAACTCACTTCTGAATTACTTTTAAGAGTCATACTTATTTCTCTCCAGCCATCTGGGCCTTAAATGAAGAACCACCTTGCCTCTACATATCCATGTTTATATATTAATGGAATTAATACTAGACTCTCAACATTAGCATGTATCACTATTTGAATATTTGCTCCCTCTTGCCATGCTCTGTTCTTTATTTTTTGAGACAGAGTTTTGTTCTTGTTGCCCAGGCAGCACTAGAGCAGTGCGATCTCAGCTCACTGCAACCTCTGGCTCCTGGGTGCAAGCAATTATCCTGCCTCAGCCTCCTGAGTAGCTAGGATTACAGGGGCCTGCCACCACACCAGCTGATTTTTTTCTTTCTTTTTTTTTTTTTTTTTTTTAGTAGAGATGGGGTTTCACCATGTTGGCCAGGCTGGTCTGGAACTCCTGACCTCAGGTGATCCACCTGCCTTGGCCTCCCAAAGTGCTGGGATTATAGTCATGAGCCACTGTGCCCAGCCACCATGCTCTGTTCTAATGCTAGAGCCAGCAGAAGATAGAGAAGTAGAAGGCATAGGCCCTGTCTCCTTTGCACTTATTGATCACTTAAAGCAGCACACCTGCTATCAGGTGCTAGACTGTAGGATACAGACAGGCAAACCATGAGAGTTGCTGCAGAAAATCAGAGTGTGTTTGATGGGCCCTGGGGGCTAGAATGAGTAAGCAAAGAGCAGTCTGTGGGACAGTTGGGACCAGCATGAGTCAGGGCACAATTGGCCACTCAGAGGTAGAGCATTCTTTAGCTAAGTGGCACATCTTCAGGAGAGTACATCTTTGACATGAACTTCATGATCCTGGCTGGGCCATGCTGTGATGTGGCTCCATACGTGGAACTCTAGCCTTTGGATGTTTACTACAAGTATGTGACTGACTCTGCAAGACTAGAGCTGCTACCTGTAAGGCAGCAAATCACAAGCTGAGGGAACTCTTCTAATTTCTGTGGGATGCAGTAGCTCTGGACACCTGGACCACCAAAGCAGACAAAATTATACATCTCTTTTTGCCTTCAGGTGGAATGCACTTGGTAGCAGGAAATAATCATAATCCAGTTGACTTTGTTGTATGTAGCTTCTTTACTTTCCTGAGCCTTTTCAGAAAGCATAATCGTTTTTATTCTTTACAGACACATCCCTGTGAAAGAGAAGCAGGTGAAATGATTACCTCTGACACACACATACACATATCCATACAGAAAGTTCTTTAGAAACTAAGCCCAGAGATGCAAAGTGATAGCAGTTCCATCACACAGCAAGCAAAATGGTATAACTTAGCCTAAGAATACATGGACTCCCCCACCAAAAAAGAAATCTATGCCATCTGCATAGATTTGTCTCTTTGCTTCACAGAGACATGGCCGCTCTCTTGCACACTCTCCTCAAGCCATCCATCCTAGCCATCTGTCTGACAAGATGGCATATTCAGGCAGGGTCAGCTACTGACTGACAGCAGCTGAAACATTCACGGAAGTGGGTTGAAAAGCAGCCTGCAGATGGGGTCTGGATGAGGAGGGGGAGAGCTGGGATTATACTAGGGTGTGAGTTTTCAGCGCCCTCATCCACTCTTTTCTTGCCAGCTGGAGCAGCAGATGACTGTTTTCTCTCAGTCGGCACCTTCTTGGTTGGACAGAGTGTTGTGTCTGTCTTTTTAGCTGCAGAGTGATCTGCTGAATCTGCTACAAGAATTTCCTGGCCTGGGACCTCACTGGGGGTTGGGCGAAGGGTAGGAGTATAGAGGCCACTAGTCTTGCTGAAGGTGTGGGCGCACAGTGTCTCCCTGGGAGCTTTCAAGCAGGAAAATCTCCCCCATATGCCCCTTCTTTAGCTGAGCTGTCTAGCTGACCCACACCATCTCCCAAAGTGGATACACCATGGCTAGGGGCACTAGGCAGAAGTTTATGACTTGAGCTTGGCCCCCTCTACCCATTTGTGATTCTGCCTTTCTTTTTACCTTTCTCCTCTTCACCTGCCTATCACCTACAAAGCACCTTCATTTTTTCCAGGCCTGCTCCACTCTGATACCCAGCCTTTGTGTCTATATTATATAATGTTCGGAGATTAGTTTTTTGGCAACAGCTTTATTGACATATACATACCTTATAGTTCAGATATACATACATCCCAGAGGTTTAAATACTATAAAATTCACCCTTTCACATTGTAGGGTTAAGTTGTTTTTAATATAGTCTCAAGATGCTGCATCCATCACCACTGTCTAACTCCAAAATATTTTCATCATCACTAAAAAGATCCCTGTACCTACTAGTAAGTCACTCCCATTCTCTCCTTTCCCCAGCTCCTGGTATCCACTATTCTTCTTCTCTATGGATTTCCCTATTTTGGACATTTAATTTAAAAGGAATTATATAGTACGTGGTGTTTTGTGGTTGGCTTTTATTTTTCACTTAGAGAGATAATTTTTCAAGGTTCATCCATTATGACAATAATATTACATTTGATGGATATACCACATTTTGTTCATCCATTCATCCACCTGATGGACATTTGGGTTGTTTCCATCTTTTAACTATTATGAATAATGCTGGTATAAACTTTCATGTATACATATCTGTTTCAGTCCCTTCTTAAACTTTTTTGTGTATATGCCTAGGAGTGGAATTGGTGGTTCATATTTGTAACTCTATGTCAACTTTTTAAGAGACTGCTAATGTTCTCTTCCAAAGCAGCTGTACTATTTTATTTTTTTACATTCTCACCAGCAATGTACAGAGTTACAATTTCTCTACCTACTTGCTAACCCTTGTTATTGTCTGTCTTTTTCATTCAAGCCATCCTAGTGGATGTGAAGTGGATCTCATTGTGTCTCCCCGCCACCCACCACAGCACCTTTCTCTTTACTGGGGAATAGTTCCAGTCTTCTGCACTTATTACTTTGAAAGATATTATCCTCTCGAAGAGATAGAGCACTTCTTTTTTTTTTTTTTTTTTCATTTATTTTTTTTTTTTTATTTTTTTTTTCAGAACACACTTTTAAAAAATTTTACTTTTAAGTTTGGGGGATACATGTTCAGAACAAGTACAGGTTTGTTACATAGGTATACATGCCCATGGTGGTCGTTGCTCCTATTAACCCATTATCTAGGTTTGAAGTCCCACATGTATTATGTATTTGTTCTAATGCTCTCCCTCCCCTTGTCCCCACTCCCTGATGGGCCCCAGGGTGTGTTGTTCCCTCCCTATATCCACATGTTCTTATTGTTCAACTTCCACTTACAAGTATAGAACATGCAGTGTGTGGTTTTGTCTTCTTGTGTAAGTTTGCTGAGAATGATGACTTCCAGCTTTGTCATGTCCCTGAAAAAAATATGAACTCATTCTTCTTTTTGGTTGTATAGTATTCAATGGTGTATATGTACCACATTTTTTTTTATTGCATTTTAGGTTTGGGGGGTACATGTGAAGAACATGGAAGATTGTTGCATAGGTACACACATGGCAGTGTGATTTGCTGCCTTCCTCCCCCATCACCTATATCTGGCATTTCTCCCCATGCTATCCCTCCCCAACTCCCCCACCCCCACCATCCCTCCCCTTTTTCCCCAACAGACCCCAGTGTGTGATACTCCCCTCCCTGTGTCCATGTGTTCCCATTGTTCAACACCCGCCTATGAGTGAGAACATGCGGTGTTTGATTTTCTGTTCTTGTGTCAGTTTGCTGAGAATGATGGTTTCCAAGGTTCATCCATGTCCCTACAAAGGACACGAACTCATCGTTTTTGATGGCTGCATACTATTCCATGGTGTATATGTGCCACATTTTCCCCTGTCCAGTCTATCATCGATGGGCATTTGGGTTGGTTCCAGGTCTTTGCTATTGTAAACTGTGCTGCAATGAACATTCGTGTGCATGTGTCCTTATAGTAGAACGATTTATAGTCTTTTGGATATATACCCAGTAATGGGATTGCTGGATCAAATGGAATTTTCATTTCTAGGTCCTTGAGGAATCGCCACACCGTCTTCCACAATGGTTGAACTAATTTACACTCCCACCAACAGTGTAAAAGCATTCCTATTTCTCCACATCCTCTCCAGCATCTGTTGTCTCCAGATTTTTTAATGATCGCCATTCTAACTGGCGTGAGATGGTATCTCAATGTAGTTTTGATTTGCATTTCTCTAATGACCAGTGATGATGAGCATTTTTTCATATGTTTGTTGGCTTCATGTATGTCTTCTTTTGTAAAGTGTCTGTTCATATCCTTCGCCCACTTTTGAATGGGCTTGTTTGTTTTTTTCTTGTAAATGTGTTTCAGTTCTTCGTAGATTCTGGTTATCAGCCCTTTGTCAGATGGGTAGACTGCAAAAATTTTTTCCCATTCTGTTGGTTGCCGATTCACTCTAATGACTGTTTCTTTTGCTGTGCAGAAGCTATGGAGTTTGATTAGGTCCCATTTGTCTATTTTGGTCTTTTGTTGCCACTGCTTTTGGTGTTTTGGTCATGAAGTCCTTGCCTACACCTATGTCCTGAATGGTTTTGCCTAGATTTTCTTCTAGGGTTTTTATGGTGTTAGGTCTTATGTTTAAGTCTTTAATCCATCTGGAGTTAATTTTTAGTGTAAGGTGTCAGGAAGGGGTCCAGCTTCTGCTTTCTGCACATGACTAGCCAGTTTTCCCAACACCATTTATTAAACAGGGACTCGCTTCCACATTGTTTGTTTTTGTCAGGTTTGTCAAAGATCAGGTGGTTGTAGATGTGTTGTGTTGCGTCAGAGGTCTCTGTCCTGTTCCATTGGTCTATATCTCTGTTTATAGAGCACTTCTATAACTAATGCTTGAATTTGGGGCATCTGGCAAAGTGGAGAGGAAGAGAGTTTAGGGACATGATGAACTTGACACCTTTGGAAGCTCTACCATCGCAGGAGCAATCTGCTCTACTGATTGCTTTTCCCACAAAAAGATCATCAAGTGCAGAAGTAATCAGATGAAGTTACCTTGAAAAGGCAAGACAAGAGCTGGGCAATGTAGGGTGTGAGGCCAGAGGATGAGTGAAGGTGGAAATGGAGAGGCTTCCTAAACTACAAATGATTAAATCCTTTTTGAAAATCACCTTCAATAAGGTGACATAAAACAAAGATATGTTTAACTTAAAACAAAGATGAAAGTCAAACCAATCAAAAATTACTTTTGTTTAGCAATTCTGGAAAACATGTCACAGGAATAGACACTGGAAATGATGGTTAAAATACAGTGGGAGCCATGGTAGTTCAAGCATCTCAGGAGGCTAAGGCAAGAGATCAGTTGATCCCAGGAGTTTGAGGCTGCAATCAGCCTTGATCATGCCACTGCACTCCAGCCTGGGCAACAGAGGGAGACCCCCAACTCTAAAAATAATAATAACAAAATAAAATACAATGGGAATGTTGGCTGAGGAGTTCACTCTTTCTCTCTTCCATGCCCTTTAGGACTACTCATAATCACAAATATATGTGTGACCCTTCCGAGCATAAATCCACCTGTCTGGGCTCCTCAATAAGTCCAAAGTAGTAGTCTATTTGTTTGGTAAATGGCTCTGGCCAGAGAGCAACTGCTTGGCTAAATCACACCTGATGGTCTTCCCACTGAGATGGAAAAATGGGGCAGATGGTGTCTGCCCAGGAGGTGGGGCATAAAAGAATTCTTAGTGGATGTGATGGGTCAGAAGTAAATCTCTAGTTACCACTTGGTATCTGATAGTTTTGAGAAGTTCTACAGGGCAGTGAAAGGCTGTGAAAGACTGCACGGGGGTAAACAAACCTTCTCACTACATTTCAGGTGTTGAAAATTTCTAAAATTTACAGTATATAATACTGATTGAAAAGTAACTGTCACTGCTACTTTGGAGTTCTGCATAAGCCTTATACAGACCGGGTCTGCCCGTGTGGTAAGAGGATGGCTACTCTCAGGGTTAAGTAGCCCCACATCTCTTTCCTTACCAGCCTGCTTTCTGCCCTCCCAGAAACCCTATCATTTATAGCTAGTAGTAAAAGAACAACAATTGCATTTATTAAGCATTAATATGTACCTGGTACTATGCTGAACAGATCATATGTCTTACCTTGTTTGATCATCACAACTCATGGGGTAGGTACTATAATCATCCCCATTTTATAGATGGGGGACCTGAGACTCAGAGATGCTAAGGATTTGCTCAGCTAATACGCAATAACTAATTCGTAATGGAGCATTTGAATCCAAATGGGACACTCTGAAGTAAGGTTTCTCCTCTTCCTAGGAGAGGTCTTCAAAACTGCATTTTCAGCAGGCTCCCCTCATGCGACTCTTAAGTTCTAGAAAGTTTCACACTCTGCCCCTGTGCTCTACAGCCTCATTATGAATAAAACATCAAAGGCCTATGTTACAGTGTAATTATCTAGAAAAGGACACTGTTTTAAAACATTATCTTCCATTGTCACTTCAGTATGAATTACTTAACAGGATTAGTATTAAGGCCTGCCAGCACAACCTCAGTGTGATAGGCCACAAAAAGAGTTAAGTTTTTATACGGGAGGAGAGTTTGGGGAAAATCTGGAAATTGCTGGACTCTGCCCAAGGAAAGCAGATCTAGTTAAGTCATCACATCAAGAGGCCCAGGGCAAAACAAAGTGATGGCCGTTGGAGTGCTGAAAAAAAAGGGAAATCTAAAGGTAGGCATCACTGATTCAGCTGATGGACCCATTTGAAGCAGTACCTCTGATCTCAGGAAGCATCCCAAGGAAAACATCATCTGAATCCACATAGCCTCAGAATATGAGCATTGTTACTTTTTGGAGGTGGGGGAGGCTGCAGACACTCACTGTTCTTTGATTTTGTTTTTGTTTTCGTATTTTTTGAGACAGAGATTCACTCTTGTTGCCCAGGCTGGAGTGCAGTGGCATGACCTCGGCTCACTGCAACCTCCACCTCCCGAGTTCAAGCAATTCTGCCTCAGCCTCCCAGAGTAGCTGAGATTACAGGCGCCCGCCACCACGCCTGGCTAATTTTTTTAATTTTTAGTAGAGATGGGGTTTCACCATGTTGGCCAGGCTGGACTCGAACTCCGGACCTCAGGAGTGATCCACCCACCTCAGCCTCTCAAAGTGCTGGGACTACAGGCGTGAGCCACCACACCTGGCCCACTGTTTTTGATACATTCACTCTGCAAGATGTGTTGCATCCTGGATGTATGCTCTGACTTAGCCTGACTGAGATGCAGCTCCCAGCTGCTCCTCCCCTCCATTACAGCAGCGCTCTGGTAGAAAGCCATGGGTCATTTCCCACTAGCATCCTCATTGGTCTGTGTTCCTTCCATTTGGGCCAAGGCCTAAAAGCCAACCCAGATTTACACAATTATTTTAACACTGTTTAAGAAAGCAGTGTAACAACTTCCACTTTGCCCAGATGGAGGAACTTAATAATGTTAATGGAGATAACCCACTTATTGGAATAAGATTGTGAACACAGTCATAGCTAGGGTCTCTCCCACTAGTGGGAATACAGCCCGGGCTTCTGATGACCAGCTTTATAGGATTGATTTTCTATGGTTGGAAGGGACCCAAAATGTTGACTTAGTTTAGTCTATGGCTTTCAAGTAGAATTTTTTTCAAACATAGTCTTCAAATTTAATGAGAAATACATTTATATCATTCAAGAATATGAATGCATATGTATATGTACATGTGTATATGATTATATATCTAGGTGTACATATAAAAGAATGCAATAGAATATCTCATGCACCCCCTGTTAGAATGAATTCTTAAAATGGGATTGTTGGGTCAAAGATATATGTATTTTTAAATTAACAGATATTGCTAAATTGCCCTTCATCGCATTTTAATCAGTTCTTCACAGACTTGCCAAGAGAGTGTATAATTCAAACATTTGGATTTTTCTAAATCTGAAAATAAAAATAGTATTTCACTGCAGTTTTAATTTATATTTCCCTTATGAATGAGGTTGATTTTTTTATGTCTAAGGGTCATTTATAGTTCCATTTTGTCAATTGTCTATTTATATCCTTTTCCATTTTTACCATTGGGTTACGAATCTGTATCTTGTCAATTTCTAGCAGCTGTTTATATATTAGAGACAAATGGGATTTTAATCCCCAAACAGCAAATCTGTGAAGAGATTCTATTCCAGTGTTTTACAGTGTCTTATGGCAGCAAACCCTTTCTTCAAATGAAATCATAAAAAATTAATAAAACACATTAGCTAATAAAGTAAGAGGTATTCTGTTGAAGTAGACATGAGGAAGGTATTTCCTTTTCACCTCCCTCAAGTACCTTTGAAGAATCCTAAAGCAGCACAGAACCTAGTTTGAAAATATTTTCCCTACATGCCTAGTTGGCCTGTGGTTTCAGTTTCTAATAACCCTTTCAGCAAGGAATATTTTTTAGTATCTAACCTGAAACCTTATTGATGCAGTTGATACTCCTGCCCACTTAACATTGACAATTTGTGATCATTTGACCTCTCTTCCATTATGAACCTTTGTTATTTAAATACATTATCATTTAACACCTTTTTGTGCCTTTCCCTCCAATGAAAGCAGGATTTTACCTGAAGTCAGGGGAATGTCTTATTTATCTTTGTAGCTTTAATGTAACATAGTACTAGGTATTGTCACTGTATAGTCAAGGATCTGTTAGTGCCAGGTATAGTCGAAGACCTCCACGAGTACTTCTTAATGAATAAGAAAACAAGAGAGAAATAGTGTTTTGACTCATGGTACCATAGCACCTACCATACACATCAGTACAAAGCAAATGCCTTTCAATTAGTTATCATCATCCATGGAAATCGGGAAAATTCCTTCATATGCTTCAACTTTACTGCTTTCCTCTGTGCCTTCTTTCCAGATCAACATCATCTACCATTTATTGTGAATGTTATGTACCAGATACCTTTGGGCTTTTTAAAATTAATTATCTCTAAACCTCACAGCCATGTTAAAGTAGAAGGCATACTCAAGCCTTCCTAAGATCACAGAACAAAGACATGCCAAAGCTGGTGTCTTCGTCTGTTGAGCTGCTCTAACAAAGCACCATAAACTGAGTGGCTTATAAGTAACAGAAATTTATTTCTCACAGTTCTGGACACTGGAAATCCAAGATCAAGGTACCATCAGATTTGTTTTCTGATGAGGGCTTTCTTTCTGGTTCAGAGATGATGCCTTCTCCCTGTGAGCTCATATGGTACAAGGGGCAAACAAGCTCCCACAGTTGTCCTCTAATAAAGAAACTAATCTCATTCCTGAGGGTGTTGCCCTATAACCTAATCACCCCCAAAGGCTCCACCTCCTAAGCCATAACCTTGGGAGTTATGATTTCAACATATGAATTTGGAAGCACACAAATATTCAGATCATAGCAGCTGGAACCCCAGAGACCAATGTTTGCAGACCCCAGAGACCAGGCTCAGTTCTTTTCTCTGGTATCGCTATGAGATACGCACATAGAAACAGCATCCTATTCTAGGGGTTTCTTTTCATGGTCATTCTCTCTTTCCATATATTTCTGATACCTGGGATAGAGCTTTAGACTTTATACAAGCTTTATACCTTTAGACAATATAGTTTTACCTTGTTGGATGTGTGTGTCTCTGTGTCATGAGCAATTAAAGGGAATATAACCTCTTCTTTCTAGCCTTTACCTTCGTTTCCATATCCCTTCTCCACCACCCTTCTTCCCAGTAGCCTGTAAATGTCTAAGACTGTATCAGTAGAATGACGGAGAACCAAAGAAATGCTAGAATCAGGCTCAGCCATCTAAAGAAAAGTAGGAACCAAAGTAATGGCAGCAATGGCAAAGAAAAGATGGCTTGGCATCAAGGAAATTAGCAACCAATCCCTGAAAGCTCTGGGGAGGTTTGTATTTATAACACTGGGAGAAGATTTGTCTCCTGACATACAAGCTGCTTTTCTGACTATCCAAGAACTGTCCCACTATGAAAATGATTGTTTTATAGGGTGGGCAGAGTGGGGAAGAGAGCAGTCAGCATGAGGACTTGATTCCAGAGTGTGAGAAGGAGGGTAACACCAGGAGAGGGAGAGAAGCTGTACAAAAAGAAGTGGAACCACAGACTTCATGGTAAAATTTGCCAGTTGCTCTGAAGGAAAAAAAAAAAAAGCCTGTGGCAGTTATTCACACTGAGGTGTTAGTTTGTGACTAGGTGTTAAGTGTAGCCTCTCATAGAAGTCTTGGGATTGTAAAATCTGATTGCAAAAGGCAACCATTTAACCTAGAGGAATAGACTTCTCATAGTGGCATTTTAAGCATCAGTGAGAGAAAAGGTGGTAAGAGACACTTAGGATAAGGAGGTATTTCTGAGCATCCCAGAAATCATAGTTCTGCTTACATATGAGATCATCCCTCACTTGGGGAGAAGAAATCTCCTCTTTCTCAACACATCTGTGGCCACATGGTTTAGTGTTTGCTCACCCTAGGACGGTTTCCTCTCCAGTCCTTCTTTTAGTGCTATGTGGGAATTTGACTGGAAATGGAAGAGATGGGGGAGGCTAGAAGCCATGCAGCCTGGTCATTCCTGTTGTAGCATTCCCTGAGGGGCCCTCTAGCCAGCTTTGCTTTGAACAGATTTTCTGCTACTTTTTAGTCAGAAACACTGAATGTGTTCCAAGGATAGTTGGTTACTAGCCCAGCCACCTTGGAAAATCTGGGAGAGAAGAGGGTAAAGTATGAGGTGGCTTTTCTTCCTTCTGCAGTTGGGAAGCATGCTGTGTTGGCCCTCTAAAGATGCAAGGGGAGATTTGGGTCCATATTGCATTTCTAGAAATATTGAGGCTTAAAGAGGTAAAGTGCCTTGTACAGGATTGTGGGGGAGTTGGTACCCCTGAGTTGGGATTATGACTCAGTGATCCTGCTCTGAAGCTTTAACACCCATTCTGTGAAGAGCACAAATTTGAAGGCAGGAAACTATATTTCTGAGTTGGCTCTCCTGTTAAACAGCTATGTGACATGGGTCAAATATTTTGGAGTACTAGTAGCCTCATTTTCAGTAATTCGCCTGCCCCACCCACATACACACCGTTAAGGGTGTTGGAAGAATGAAATAAGAATGAGAAGATGTTAAGAATTTTATTGCACAAAACTAGCCTTCAGCATGACCATAATTGGTTTCTTTTCTTTGATTCTGCTGTGTCTTCCTCTCTTTCTCTTTCTTACTATCTCCTATTGAGTAGAATAATAAACTCCAATGCCAGGTTACTCAGAAGACTATTGCAAGGAAGATTCTCAAGATCATTCTTCCACTGGAAAATCTCACCCTGCAGTTGCCTTGCCATTGATCCCTTGGTAGAAGGCCCAGTTCAAAAATCAAGCCACATTTTTTTGAGGCAAAATAATTCCAAACTTCTTTTTTGTTTGTTTGTTTGTTTGGTATTCCAAAGATCTGCCAGCTCCTGTAAGAGCCATGGCAAATATTATTTTGTGGGTCACTGTAGTTTTCCTTCACCACAAAATGCTGAGATTTGGAATAATTAGAGCCCAAGGGGCAAATGGCCCTGCTGCTGTCCTTTCTCTGACGGATTTTACTCATATCTGCCAGCTGTAGCTGTCTGGTTGTATAGGCTTGTGGGCAGGGGCAGGGCCTCTTAGCCCAGACAGAGAGTCAAATAGTGTAAGTTAAACTCTTTCTAGGAGCTAAGGCTGTTTATATAAGGTAAAAGTAAGGTATTTTCTTTATATCCTGTAAAGGGTAATTAATAAGTAGTTAACACTCTAAGAGTGAATTACTCAGAAATTGATGTTAGATCAACTTATATAGCAAAGTATAGAATTGAGTTAATTACCCAAGTCACTGAAGCCAAAGAAAGCGCATTGTCTGTCTCTGGGTATTTTAGGCCACAACATTAGGGACAGCATAGCCTTCATGTTCTAGTGATTTGGGTTTTGGTTTTAAATTAAATTGTCCCTTTTTTATTATAGGTTTGAAATGATTGGCACTCTTTTTGATAGTGGCTATGAGGGAAGGTTCTAGAATCAGTAAGACATCAATTTATATCTTAGTGCTGCTACTTGCAAGTTGTGTCACCTTGGGCAAGTCAGTTAATCTCTTAAGCCTTAGATTCCTCATCTGCAAAATGGGTATAATCATAATGTTTACATCAGAACATTATTAGTAAGAGCCAATGAGATTATGTATGTAAAAGCACTCACTCTTTCTGCCTGGCACATAGCTAGGGCTTGATAAATGGTATCTATAATTCTAACATTATTATTATGGATGTTATTATTGTTAGCCTTTATCATTTTCACTACATCCTGGGAATAATTTCATTCTGTTTTCTTAAACAGTTGTATTGAGGTATAACTTACCCACCATAAAATAGACTCATATTCATTATAGTATTGACTGATGGAAAGAAAGGATGGTCCAACTCTCCAAGCCCCTCCCTACCGAAACACACAACTCCTCTGATTTCTGTCCTTCCACTGTCTCATGGCCGGCACTTTCCGAGCTCTGATTATATCCATTGTTGGTTTCAAGTACTTTTTTCACCACTCACTAGCTTTGTGACTTCAAATAATTCACACAACCTCAGCAACTTCATTTCCCTCAGATGAAAACGAGGCAAGAATTTACTCTACTTGATTCACAGGGTTGTTAAGAGGCTCCATTGTAATAATATATGTGAAATTTCTTTGTAAATGGTCTGCTTGATTACTATAATTCACAAATATGAGTTTCAATAATATTCAAGTGTCATATTGTGTGCTTCAGACATAAGATGCCTTGAGAGGTCCAGATTGTGGCTGGAATTATTTAGAGAACACTTCGTGGAGGAAAGGGGGCATAAGTTGAACTTTAAAAATCAGAGGACTTCAGTGGGTGGAAAAGAGTGGGGGAGCGGGCAGTCTTGGTGGAAGTATTAAAAATAAGCAAAAACCACAGAGGCTGGAACAAGTAGGTAAGCACACAAGTAATTTAAAATGTAGGAGGTGGCCAGGCACCGGTGCCTCACACCTATAATCCCAGAACTTTGGGAGGCTGAGGCAGGCAGATCAATTGAGGTCAGGAGTTCAAGATACTTGGGAGGTTGATGCACGAGAATTGCTTGAACCCAGGAAGCAGAGGTCACAGTGAGCAAAGCTCGTACCGTGCACTTCAGCCTGGGCAACAGAGTGAGACCCAGTCAATCAATCAATCAGTGTGGGAGGGGGATAAAGATACCAGGGCAGATATAATAGATGGCTCCTCTTCTGAAGCAACCTGGGGAAAAGATTAAATAGAGGTAGCATGGACTCCTTCCTTTCAGGAAAGATATATCTTGTTCATCTAGGAGTATTAGCTCCATCTAGGCAGGGACCTCATCCATGTTCTCTCTGACCTCTCTCTAACACATATTACAATTCCCGGCACATAGTAGGTGCACAATAAAATGCTCAACAAATGAAAGAATGACTGCATGGCTGGATGAATGGTAATGTCAGCTGCTGTCCTCATCTGGCTGTTTTAATATTATTTAAAAATTATTGGCCACTGGAGCAGGGACTGTCTTTTGATTCCCTCTATGTAGTATAGCCCCATCTGCTATTGGGATTTATGAAATTCTTTTCAATGATGCCAATACTCGGTGTGGTTTTTCTCCACCCTGTTCCAGAAGACTCCTTACCCCCAGGGAATAATAAGGTGACCAGCAAGTCTTGCGAGTACAACGGGACAACTTACCAACATGGAGAGCTGTTTGTGGCTGAAGGGCTCTTTCAGAATCGGCAACCCAATCAATGCACTCAGTGCAGCTGTTCGGTAAGACCCTACACCTTAATGTTCCTGCTAGGCCTTACCCAAATACAAGAGCTTCCTCTGTACTTGTACTTTCATTTGTGCCTACACTGAACGGTATTTAAATAAAAAATGAGTTGCATTAAATCATAAGCCTCCTTGCCCATCCAAACTCCCTGATCTTCACCAACCCTGAACAACTCTGTTGAAGGGCTCAGGCCCAATCATATCCCAGTCTTAAAACTGTAGAACTGCCTAAGTGGGCAAAGGTGAGCTGTTTGTGTTGATCGGCACTCCTTTTCATAATAATTACACCACCAAAGCCTTCATCTGAAGGACTCACAATTATTTGAAGCTTTGGGAATGCTATGGGTGGAAAAGTCACTTTGACCATCTAGGGCCACTCACTCCAGTTAACAACAAAATGAGTTGTCTGTTAGTTTCCATCTCTGAAGTATTTTACTAACCAGTTAATTCCTAGTGCCCTGCAATGAGAAAACTCTCTATAAATGCTTGGTCATGAAGAGTACTAGGACATTACTTGTCAGAGAACTGCATGTACTTTACAAACAACCTATACCAATTATATCTTACCTAACGGGCAGTCCAGAGAATATAATAGATAGAACTAGAAAATGGAGTAAAATGGGTGTTTAAACTGTACCAGGAAGGAATGAAGTTAGATGTAAAAACAGTTTTTCTGCCTGTAAGTAGCATTAAGCACTGGATTGCCAAGGGAAGCTATAGCTTTCCTTTAAGACTTTTAGTAAGAATATAGTATCTCAGTATTTTAGGAGAATTTCGTTGTGGCCTTGATTTCCTAATGTCCTTCCAGGAACCCTTCTAGCCCCAGAAGAATATGCTTCTAAGAACTAAGAACAAGGTTTAAGGAATAACATTTGGAAGACAGAAATTTAGGAAATCAGGATTATTGCAGAGACAGATGTAACCAGCAAGTAAATTTTCTCCTCTCCCTTGGCTTATGCTAGACTGCGCTGTGGACATCAGATCATCTTGTATAGTTTCATATTACCCCAGAGAGCTTGTTTTTTTGGTTTCAAAGGGGAATTCTAGTGAATATTACCAATGGAAGCTATGACATAAATCTTCATTCCTTTAAACCCCCAATCCAGCTGGGGGACCTAGGGATACCATGAACAGAGAAGAAAGAAACAAGACTATATTTGGTGGTTGAGAGGCTGATGGCATCCCTCACAGACTGCTTTGTACCACCTTAGACCATGATGCCTGACTAGGATTGCTAACTCTTCTGTGGCTTAGTCTCTGGCATGGAGAAATTGCAGTAGAAAAAAACAATGCATAATAAAATGTAGGAAGTACTGAGAACTGATGGTGGGAGAGCTGGGGGGTAAGGACATGCCATGTTTTGAGCCCCTACCCTATCTCAGGTATTAAGTGAAGCCTTTCCACTTATACCAGATACTTCTGATCTTAATTCTGTTTCTCCTTGGCAGGAGGGAAATGTGTATTGTGGTCTCAAAGCTTGCCCCAAATTAACCTGTGCATTCCCAGTCTCTGTTCCAGATTCCTGCTGTCGGATGTGCAGAGGTAAGTATCTTATATCCCAAGACCCCTGGGTGCTGCTATGCTGAGTAGTAGAATTTAGAAAGGAGGAAAACACCTGTCCAGTATCCTAGGGAAAAGTAATTTTTATGGTAGCCTTGGTTTTTAAAGGTGCTTTAACTAACAAAAGGAAAAATAATTAAAGCATTGATTTTAAAGGCCACAGTCTTAAAAAAGAAAAAAAAAAAACTACACTGGATGGAGAGTGCAGTGCTTCAGGAGAGGGTGGAGAGAGTCATCGAATGTGAAAGTGAATATATTTATTTCTCCATCCTTAATCCCTTCTAGCTTGGCCCTTAAATTATTGTATCATAAAACACAGACTATTTTCATTCATAGCCTTAAAAGGAAGAATGGACCTTGCAAAACATTGATGTGGCCATTTTGAAGACTGTGCAGAGCAAATTAATGTATATTTTTAAATCCCATAATAAGATGGTGAGAAACTCAATAAAAGCAAAACAGAAAGCATTTTCTCAAATTATATTCAAAATTGAATTATCTTCTCACACCAGTCTTTTCTTCTTTAGCTTTCTTTTTTTTTTTTTTTTTATAATGGCACCAGTTTTTTCTTCTAGGTTCCTGCGATCAAATGTAATCCTCTTTAATTTCCCATTTGTTACCTTTTCTCAAATTACCAGATCTGTCAGCAGTTATCCGTATCTCTCCCTTTTCCTACTTTCCCACTGGCAATATCCTAATTTTGTCCTCTTTCCTTCCATCTAATTAACATATTTTTGACCATTTACTGTATGCTCAGCGTTGTGCTAGAATTGGGGTATTTATGTTGCTAAATATAGTAGACATATAGGGCGCTGCTAGATCATATGGCATCTTTATGTGAGTTACAAAAGGACTCCCTTACGCAAGATACTGTATTGCCATTTTTCGAAAATCCCAGTGAATGTACCCTTGTAGCTGTGGCATCTTTTTGTAGTACACAACCTACACAACCATATATATAGCATACATAGCAGCCAAGATATGTTCTTTGCTCTTACGGAACTCACCAGAAAAGACAAATAATAAGCAAATGTAGAAATACAGACAATGTGAGTACTATGCAGGAAATAAAGGACTGAGATAAAAAATAAGCAGTTTATTTAGCTTGAGTTGTCAGGAAGGCCTCTTGGAGGAGGTGAAATTTAAGCTGAGACCTGAAAGATAAAAAGGAGTCATCCATGCAAAGAGCCCAAACAAAAGCATTCTAAGTAGAGAGAAAGAAAGTTCAGAGGCCCTAGGCAGGAAAGAGCTTAGAGCATTCAAAGAGCCTAAGGACCAGTGTGGCTGAAATATAGTGATTGTGGTTGAAACTAGCACGGGATGAGGCTGGAGAAGTGACTGGAGTTAGACCATGCAGGACTCTGAAGGCCATGGGAAGGATTTTGGATTTCCATTTTTAATGCATTGGGAAGCTATTGGAAGGTTGTAAGAAAAGGTAGGAAGTGATCCAATTGACATATTAAAAGATCTCACTGGCTACTATGTCCAGACTAGATTGGAGGGAGGCAATAATGTAACTGGGAGAGACTAGCAAGATGGTTAGTATAGTACTCTTTCCAGTGTGACCAAATGGGTGCTTGGACTGGGGCACAGTAGTGGTTCAGAGTGGAGCCTTTGGAGCCAAGCTGTCTTGGTTCTAATCCCAGCCTTGCCACTTTGTAGTTGGATTACCTTACTCAACCGTTCTACCAATCTTTAAATTGAGGATAATGTTAGCTCCTACCTTCAAGATGGTTGTGAGATTTCAGTGAGGTAATACAAGAGAAGGACCTGGCACAGTGTCTTGATTATACTAAGGACTCAATAATTAAAAGTGGACAAATCTGAAATACATTTAGAGCCTTGGTTCTCAACCATGGGTGCATATTTGAATTACCTTAGTAGATTTATAACAGATCAGGAGGAGGAGACGGAGGTGGTGATTCCAATATGCAGCTAAGGTTGTGAACCATTGAGTTAGAGGAAAAAAGTTATAGGATTTGCTGGTGGGGGATGCGTAGGTGACTCCTATACATTACTGCCATCTTAATCTTCCAAAGAGATCCATCGCCATGTTACACCTCTGTTCAAAAATTTTTATGCTAACATGTATTTGGACTTACTATATGCCAGTCCCATTTCTAAGCATTTTACATATATGAGCTCACTTAATCTCATGATAACCCTATGTGATGAGTACTATTGTTCTCTGTTTTATGGATGTGGAAACTGAGGCAGAGAGAGTTTAAGAATCTTATCCAAGGTCAGGTAGCTAGTGAATTGAGGAGGTAAGGTTTGAATCCTGACAGCATGGCTCCATATTTCAGGCTTTTAACCACAGTGTTCTGCCCACTGAAAGCGATGACCCTGTTGCCACTCAAATACATGTCAACCCCTGACTCTGACAGTGAAGGGCCTTTCATGGTCTAGCCTCAAGTTACCTTTGTAGGTCAATAGTCTTCCTTTATAGGTCAATATTCATGCACCTCATGGCCCACTGCATTGTTCCTGTACTCTCTTACCTTTGTACCTTTGCTCTCTCCTCTTCCTCTCAATGTTTCTTCAGAATTGCCCAGAGAACTTGAAGTTCAGATTCCTGGATCACACCTGCAGAGATTCTGATTTAGTGGCCTTGGAGTGGGACCCAGGAATCTGCATTTAAGCAGACCCTATCGTTCATTCTGGTGCACAATGGTGGTCTGTGGACTGTCACTTTGAAAAACCATTCCTAACACCATGTAGTTAACTTGGGACAACCTGGAACCATGTATTTTTTTTTTTAATATCTGAGTTTACTGCACTTAAATTGAGCCTACTAAAATTCTGAAACCCTGATTGAACCAATAGAAAGCAACCAATTTAAGTTTATGATTGGTTAAAGCATCAAAGTCCAACCATATGGCAAGCAATTTGGGGTGAATGAGTGGCAGCCGTTTCATGATAAGGAACTGGAGAAAAGGAGACAAAAGGGCTCCCTAAGTAACAACTGCCTATGTACAGGTGGGATGGAGAAAACGTAACCTCTTTTTGGAAGTTCTTTTTCTCCATTCCTGCCTGTGGAAATCCTGCTAGTCCTTCAAGACCTAGCACAAATTTGGCTTCCTCAGATTCTATTGCAGGCTGTCCTCAGGTCACATTTTGATAAGTAGTAGTTGGAAGGCCTTTCTTTTCTGCCTTCCCACCTCCATCCCTAATTTCTCCACACCCATATATCCTGCTTATCCTTCAAAAGCCAGTATAAATACCACCTCTTCCATGAAACGTTTTTAAATCCTGCAAACTGGAAGTAAACCTGTCTCTACTCTCAGGACTCTTCAGCACTTAACCTGTGCTTCTCCAAGAACATTTATCACCTTGTCACCTTCTGGTTTTTTAAAATTATTTGTGCTCATGTATTATCATCCCTATCAAAATGCATAAACTCTCTAAGACAGAAACTCTTTTCATTTATCTTTATTTCCCCCACTGTGCCAGGCAGAGTAAGTGCTCTTTAAATGAATGCACATTAGATTGGAGTGATTACTAGAAAGTTAGTCATGATTTGAATTGGTGCTACCAAAAAAAGAATATGGTTGTTGTGTGTTTTTTCCCCTAATTACCTGATTAACTGTGGTAGATGGTATTGAGTATACATTTATTCCTGGTCAATAGGAAATTATTTGGTCTCATTCCTGATCTCCAAGTTGTTTGTTTCGCCATCACACTTTAGGACACTACAGTTAATATTGCTTTTGGAAGGACTCACCTTGTTTGGACTACCAGTGTATGCTCATCCCTTTTTATTTATTTATTTATTTATTTTTTATTTTTATTTTTTTGAGACGGAGTCTCACTGTGTCACCCAGACTGGAGTGCAGTGACGTGATTTCAGTGCACTGCAACCTCCACCTCCCATGTTAAAGCTATTCTCCAGCCTCAGTTTCCTGAGTAGCTGAGATTACAGGTGTGCCACCACACCCAACTAATTTTTGTGTTTTTAGTAAAGGCGAGGTTTCACCATGTTGGTCAGGCTGGTCTCAAACTCCTGACCTCGTGATCCACCTGCCTCAGCCTCCCAAAGTGCTGGGATTACAGGCATGAGTCACTGCGTCTGGGCACTCATCCCTTTAATATGCTATTTGTACCAATCCTCATAAGTCAATATGGATTTATTTATAGCCTAATTTGATTTACGCTTCCGTAAGTCCCTGGATCTTTCCATACATGTTTCTCACAATGTGTGTGTGTATGTCTGTACCACAGTGTAGCTATTACACTTCAGTCAAGAAAGATGGATATTTTGTTCCTCACCGCCTTTCTCATCTTCATCTTTGGCCCAACTTAATTTCAGTCTGGTTCAAAAGAAAGAAAGTCCATACTGAGCAGAGGTGTACATGTTGTTGCTAATATAACCAGATGATCACTATAATCCAGCTGTTAGACTGAGATTATTCCCTTTGGGGAAAAGGATACGTGAACTCTAAACTGAAAAGCAATTAATAATGGAGATGAAAGGCAACAGTGAAAAGACATGTGACTGCAACGTAGAGGCAATACAGTGTAGTGCAAAGGACAGAGGCTCTGAAGCCAGAAGGTCATAGATTTGACATTGCAGGGCTACCACCTACTAGTGTTGTTATTGTCATAGACAGACTACTCAACCACTTAAAACCTTGGTTTTCTCAGCTGTAAAAATGGAGATTATGCTTACTACCTATGAAATGGTTGTGCAGATTAACTGAGATGGCATAGAGTGCTAACAGAGGGCCTAATACAGTTATTGGTTTATAAGTGATAATTATTATATTTTATATAGTAATTACTATATTTATTACCCCGAGTTAAGTATAATTACACCTTCTCCTCTATCTCTGATAATTTTGCCTTTTAAAAATGTAATCTCCATAGACAGAGCTTTAGTTCTAGTCCTTCTTGTGGTAACAAATCCTGGAATCAGCTATTTCTACAGTTCTCTTGTTACAATTTAAATTTCTTTTTTATGTCCTCAGAAGTAACAAATAAAAGCTAGTTATTACTGGTCATGTGTTGTCCCTTTATATACTTGATAATTCATTAAGTTTTTTCTTTGCAATCTCTCATTCAGCCTAACTGCTCCATTTTCTTTCATCTTCCTTTATAAAGACCAAATCCTACACTTTTATAAAAATTGTTTTTCTTTCATCGCCTCCAGTTTTTTTCACATCTTTCAGCTGTATATAATGTGGTTGAAATTCCTTTGAAGTTCTAATTTTTGAAGCACCTAGTTATTTTTCCCTGTGGAAATGATGTTTTTTACAATGGTATATCTTATATAAGCATATTACTCATACAGCAGGGAACCCAGACACTTCTCCCTATGCTGGCCACCCTAACTGGAGGCCAAATACTAAAGAAGAAATAACCTTTTGACTGCTGTACTTGCAAACCTTCATATAAAGGGCTCCATTGAAATAGCCTCTCTGCACTGTCCCCAAACACTAATATGTATCTTTCTTCCTGGGTTAGACAGCAATCCTAGACATGGATTGAATCTGGAGCCCTAGCTCCCTCCGTTGACTAGACATGTCTTTGAGGCTAGGACAGTCAAGGAGAGTGCTGGCACAATGTATGTCATTGCTGGCACTTCAGCAAACCTCATTAGGACTGGAATCATAGTGCAAACAGCCATTTGAACCTTAAGTGAAACTTTATCAGAAGAAAAATCTCGTCAGAGATTATACTACTGCTACATTCTAGGAAGGCAGGCCTCAAACCCAAACCCACACCCAGCTCTCCCTCCACCTTTGATCATTTCTACTCCCCTGTCTCCTGCTCATCTTGCTATACAAGAGAAGGCTATGTACTTGGACTCTAGACAAGGGAGAGGTATTTGAGGTAGCTATTAACTGTATTGAAAGCCAAGTATGCATTTAGTAAATGGTGTCTATATGTAGCACTTACAATGTGCCGGTGTTCTAAGCACTTATGTGTGGAATAGCTCATTTGATCCTCACAAAACTAGTATCAACTATTTATATCCCCATTCTACAGATGAGAAAGCTAAGGCAGAAAATTTAAGTGATTTATTTGTCCAAAGACAAATGGTAGTAAGTGGCAGAGCTAGAATTTTAACCTGGTCAATCTGGCTCCCAGAGTTTCAAGCTCTTAACCTCTACACTACCTGTTGGGACCCATCCATAGGAGTAGGACAAGGATCTCTCCTAGTACAGGTAAGTAAAGGGGGAAGAGGGGACATGCATGGCACATTGTTATATACAGATAATCCTAAGAGTATCTTACCACACTGCCCATATTTTCCCATCAAGGCCTTAACTTACCCTTCTCTCACTCTAGGCTTAAAGAGTCTTGAGTGTAAATATCTACCTTCTTTCATTCAGCAAACATTGTCAAGCAATCACTAAGAGCCTGGCACTGCACTAGTGCAAGAGATACAATGGTGAACAAACATGGACATGGAACCTCCCCTTATGGAGTTTTAAGGGGGAAGACGGACACCATGTCATGATATTAGTAAATATAAGATTGCAACTGTGCCACATGCCATAAAGGAAAGGTGTTATAAAAGCCAATAATTGAGAGCAGTAGACCTATTCAAGGAGGTAAAGGAAGACTCCTAAGACTGTCTCTCCAGCCTCAACTGACACCACGTCCCTCCTTGTTCTCTGCACTCCAGGGTGAGGGAAGATTGGCTCAAAAATTAGGGAGATAACTGGTGGCAGTCATAAATTCCTGGATCCCAAACTTCTGATCCCATCAATCCAGCCCCTCCCCAAGCCTGTAGGAGTCTATAATGTTCCTTCCACATTGTACATGCTAGCTAAAAGCCTAATCTAGGAATTTTCTTTTACTTTTCTTTCTTTTGACTGCTTCCTGTTTTTCAGAGACAGGGTCTCACTCTGTCACCCAGGCTGGAGTGCACTGGCACAGTTATAGCTCACTGCAGCCTCAAACTCTAAGCTATCCTTCTGCCTCAGCCTCCTGAGTAGCTGGGACTACAGGTGTGCACCACCATGTCCAGCTAATTTTTTTTTTTTTTTTTTTTGAGACATGGTCTCGCTGTGTTGCCCAGGCTGCTCTCAATTCCTGGGTCCAAATGATTTTCCTGCTTTGGCCTCCCAAAGTGCTGGGATTACAGACATGAGCCACTGTCCCCAGCCTAAGAATTTTCTTCTTGAGAAACTACTTGATCATGCTACCATTTCTTACCATATTATCCGATCTAAAATTTTCAGCTTGCTTTTTTTTATATTATTACTGTACTTTAGGTTCTGGGGTACATGTGCAGATCATGCAGAATTGTTGCATAGGTACATACATGGCAAGGTGGTTTGCTGCCTCCATCCCCCCGTCACCTACATCTGGCATTTCTCCCCATGTTATCTCTCCCCCAACCTCCCTACCCCCGCGCTGTCCCTCCCCTAGCCCCGCCCTAACAGACCCCAGTGTGTGATGCTTCCCTCCCTCTGTCCATGTGTTTTCATTGTTCAACACCCGCCTATGAGTGAGAACATGCGGTGTTTGATTTTCTGTTCCTGTGTCAGTTTGCTGAGAATGATGGTTTCCAGATTCATCCATGTCCCTACAAAGGACACGAACTCATCATTTCTTATGGTTGCATAGAATTTCATGGTGTACGTGTGCCACATTTCCCTTGTCCAGTCTATCATGGATGGGCATTTGGGTTGGTTCCAGGTCTTTGCTATTGTAAACAGTGCCTCAGTGAACATACATGTGCATTAAACGGCCCCTGTGAAACAATCTGATTCTTCCTTAACCTACTTCCCAACCTTATTTCTCTGACACCAACACACACATCTCCCTTAGGCTGGATGACTGCTCTCTTTGTCCTGTAACATGCTGTGTTTCTTCCTACCTTCCCTCCTGTTATGTGCTTTACTTAAACTGTTACTTTCCACAAGCTTGGAATAGCACTGCCCCTCCGCCCCACCCCTTCTACCTATTCGCATCCTACTCATCTTTCAAGAGCTCAGTTGAAGTTGCACCTCTTTTGATAGTTTTGCCTAATGACTCTAGTTCTCATTGATCTTCTTTGACCACCTTCAGAGCTTAATCTGCTTCATAGAGTTGAGCATTCAAAAATATCTTCTTACACTGTTATTGTTTTGTATCTTTTTTCCATTTCCCATAGCATGATATTAATCATATATCATGCTGATTGATTTATTTAAAACAAAGAGAGCCACTGTCACAAAAAGCTCTTGACAGCATTCCAAGTGCAGACACAGTAGGCAGGCAGGAGAAAGGCAGAACTCACAATTTGCTCAACCCAAGCCCATGTATTCAATGTATCTCAAATGAGCCCAGGGAGAAAAGGAAGTCGCTTTTTACAACATTGTGATATTTCTGCTAACTCCTTCATGGTAAATGAAACTGGAAACAACTGTTTAAAAGTAGTTTGTCAGTGTTCAAGATAAGTGCCATTTTACCTAAGACACTTGATTTCTCTTTCCGAAAGAGCAGCAAAATTGCACCTCAGATGCCATCTCGGCTAGAATCCAGTATCTTCGGGGAAGTGGTGTGTGAGATACTTTAATTATTTTAAACATCATAAAAATTGACCAGGTTTTTCAAAGTTTTCAAAATCAAAGAAAACTGAAGAAAATAATAGCAACTCCAAATATAGATTCTCACGAATTAGTCTCAAGTTGTTTTTGTTTTGGCCCACATTTTCTGCAGAAGCACCACCATCTCCTGGTCATGACGATAGGAAGAAAACATTGTTAATGAGAAACACTACTTTAAAAAGTGAAAATTCATCTTGTTTAACTGAAACCTTATGCCTGTTGATTAGCAACTTCCCATATCCCCCTCCAAGGTGAACAAGTTCTAGAGATCTGCAGTACAGCATTGTGTGTATAGTTAACAATATAGTATTGTACACTTAAGTTTGTTAAGAGGGTAAATCTTTTGTTAAGTGTCCTTACCACAATAAAGTAAAAATTTTAAAAATTAACTCAGTAATTTTTAGTTTATATGTTCTCACCTAAAGTTCAAAATACAGTCTGCCCGCTATTATAATCTGTATAATCCACTGATACCACAGCCATGGATTCAACCAACTGCAGATAGAAAATTATTTTTTAAGAAATGTTAAAATTAACAGTACAACAATTTAAAAATTACAAATTTTAGAAACCAATATAATAAAATCACTATTTACATAGTATTTACGTTGTATTAAGTATTATAAGTAATCTAGAGATTATTTAAAGTATATGGGAGTATGTGTGTAGGTTATATGCAAATACTATGCCATTTTTCATCAGGGACTTGAGTATCCATGGATTTTGGTATCTGTGGGGGGGTCCTGGAACCAAATCTCCATGGATGCTAAGGGACGACTGTGTATTGAGATACTCTGATCTTTTCATAACTATTGAAGAGTTTCACCGTCATGAGTAATATCTTTTTCAAAAGTGAATCATTTACGTTCATGCGTATGGGACCATTTTAGAGATTTGCTATCTTCATCTACCTCTCCTCATCTTCTAAATCCCAACTGGAACCCTTCTCCTTCCATGGAAATGTTTCAGGTTGTTTTTGCTTTCTTTCCATCCCTTGTGCTCAAAATTAATCCCCACGTGCTTGCTGACCGTCCCAGACCCCGTCCTTCTGAGGTCATCATGTTCCTTCTTGGCATGTTTCCTATGTCTAAAATATTTCTTCTTGAATAGAAAGTCATTCAGATAGTGAATAGAGACAGAGTTGACTTTCATATTGAGCTTCAAAAGTTAATAGCAGTGATTCCTAATTGGCCATCTGGGGTTGGAGGACTTTGTGTGTATATATGAATCTGTTTCCACAATAAAAATAAGGAATTCCCAGAGCATTTCAGAGCAATTGTTTCTTCATGGGTGGTTAAAGTCACTCTTTCTTCTTCAGCCTTATTCTTTTCTAACTACTTCAAGGAATTCATAGCTGCCCAGAAACACTATTGGATATGCCCATTACTCACATTAAAATAGTCTTTATGAGCTTAGACTCCAACAGTTTAAAGAAATCACTCTGATTTGTTGACTGACACTGCAAACAGAGGTAAAAGATACATGAGAAAGAGGAACAGTGTATACAACTGACTGCTTTTCATTTTCAGGTTGACCAGGTAATCAACATGGGTAGGTCATTGAAGTTCCCTGCTCTGTCCTGCTTTTTATTTTCAGTTCATGGATGTGGTAGCATGGAACTCTACTTCATTTAGGTACTTGGATTTTTTTTTTTTTAAGACAGAGTCTCACTCTGTTGTCCAGGCTAGAGTGCAGCGGCATGATCTCGGCTCACTGCAACCTCTGCCTCCTGGGTTCAAGCGATCCTCCCGCCTCAGCCTCCTGAGTAGCTGGGACTACAGGCACTCACCATACCTGGCTAATTTTTGTATTTTTAGTAGAGATAGGGTTTCCCCATGTTGACTAGGCTGGTCTTGAACCTCTTACCTCAGGTGATCCACCCATCTCGGCCTTCCAAAGTGTTGGGATTACAGGCGTGAGCCACCATGCCTGGTGGGGACTTGGATTTTTAATACTTCACTTTATAACTTTGTAAATTGTACTCCTACCAATGAAGCAGATGTCTATCCTGTCAAGCCTCATTTTTAGCCAAGAGAGAAAAGAGATTTTAATTAAGTTGCAAACTCTCTTTTAAAAAATTGGAAAGCCAGTTTAGAAGGTATGAGCTGAAGGAATCTCTCTAGCCCTATTTAAAAATATCTGCAGGACACTGTTTTCCAATGATTGAGAAATGAAATGATTACTTTTCAAGGTGCAGGCATAGTTATCTTTGCTATGCTTTGTTCACTTGTTTGTTTTTTGTTTGTTTGATCCAAACTCTTTCCTTTGTTAAATAAATAGCACACTTTTGGGAGTCCCTTAAGCCAGGTTTTTCCCCATGTGTAAGCTGCCCTTGAGGAGAAGGAGGAAAAAGAAGTGGAGGGGAAGAATGGGAAGAAAGGGGATTAGGAGTAACAAGTTTAACATTTAGCCAATACAGTGTGCCAGGCACAATTCTAAGTGCTTTGCATATACGAATTCATTTAATCTTCACAGTTCTATGAGGTAGGCATTATTGTCCCCATTTTAGCAATAAGGAAACTGAGGCACAGAGAGGTTAATTCATTTGCCCAAAGTCACACAGGTAGGAAGAAGCAGAGCCAGGATTTGAATCCAAGCTGTTTGGCTCCAAGCTCTTCTCTTAGCCATTATATTATACTGCCTCTCAACTTGGGGAAGCAAAGTGAGTTAGGGAACTCTTATTTCTGAGGCTACTGGGAGGAACAGACTGTGTGATGACCATCTTTCCAGGGGTCAGATATGGAAACAATCCAGCAGATGCATTGAGACTGCTCTGAGAAGCAAAGATTGTTTCTCACCATAAACCTGGATCTGTTTAGCCACATTTCCATTGAAAGAGCAGAGTGTGGATGGTAGGCACCATCCAGCTCATAGTTTTCTCTTTTCCCTCTCTTCTGATTTCTTCCTGAAAACACACACATCTCCACAATGCACTTTTTAAAAAATTAAGTATTTCTGATTTTTACGGACAAATACTTTTGTACTCTTCTTCCAATTTGGCTTGCTAATGTTGGCAGGAAGTCCCCATTGTCTGTGTTTTGGTATTTCTCAAGCAGATATTTTGTTAAAAATGCTAAGATCTTATATTGACAGCCCAAACAATGAAGGACTTCATTTGACAATAAAGTGGTTTTTTAAAATATATTTTATTGCGTTTTAGGTTTTGGGGTACATGTGAAGAACATGCAAGATTGTTGCATAGGTACATACATGGCAATGTGGCTTTCCCCATCACCAAAGTGTTTTTTTTTTTAAAGAAAATAACTGCCTGATCCTTCTTACGGCTGCATAGTATTCCATGGTGTATATATGCCACATTTTCTTTATCCAGCCTATCATTGGTGGGCATTTGGGTGTGGTTCCAAGTCTTTTCTATTATGAACAATGCTGCAATAAACATATGTGTGTGTGTGTCTGTATATAGAATGATTTATAATCCTTTGGGTATATACCCCAGTAATGGAATTGCTGGGGCAAATGGTATTTCTCATTCTAGATCCTTGAGGAATTGCCACACTGTCTTCCACAAATGGTTGAACTAATTTACCCTCCTACCATTAGCATAAAAGCATTCCTATTTTTCCACATCCTCTCCAGCATCTGTTGTTTCTGACTTTTTGATTCCCATTCTAATTGGCATGAGATGTTATCTCATTGTGGTTTTGATTTGCATTTCTCTAATGACCAGTGATGATGAGCTTTTTTTCATATGTTTGTTGGCCACATATATGTCTTCTTTTGAGAATTATCTGTTCATATGCTTTGCCCACTTTTTGATGTGGTATTTTTTTTCTTGTAAATTTAAGTTCTTTGTAGATTCTAGGTATCAGCCCTTTGTCAGATGGATAGATTGCAAAAATTTTCTCCCATTCTGTAGGTTGCCTGTTCACTGTGATGATAGTTTCTTTTGCTGTGCACAAGCTCTTTAGTTTAATTAGATCCCATTTGTCTATTTCTGGCTTTGGTTGCCATTGCTTTTGGTGTTTTAGTCTTTGCACATGACTATTTCCTGAATGGTATTGCCTAGGTTTTCTTCTAGGGTTTTTATGGTTTTAGGTCTTCCATTTAAGTCTTTAATCCATCTTGAGTTAATTTTTGTATAAGTTTTAAGGAAGGAGTGCAGTTTCAGTTTTCTGTATATGACTAGCCAATTTACCCAACACCATTTATTAAATAGGGAATCCTTTCCACATTGCTTGTTTTTGTCAGTTTGTCAAAGATCAGATGGTTGTAGATGTGTGGCATTATTTCTGAGGCCTCTGTTCTGTTCCATTGGTCTATATATCTTTTTTGGTACCAGTACCATGCTGTTTTGTTTGCTGTAGGCTTGTAGCATAGTTTGAAGTCAAGTTGCATGATGCCTCCAGCTTTGTTCTTTTTGCTTAGGATTGTCTTGGCTATATGGGCTCTTTTTTCTTCCATATGAAATTTAAAGTAGTTTCTAATTCTATGCTATACATGACTGGTAGATTTCTTGTAGTGGTGTATATCATCATTGGAAGTTCAAATGCCTATCAGTGGAGAATCCTTTTACTAGTTTCCTTTTAAAGCTTCTCTCAAATTTCAGCACACTTGCTCCCTCCCAGCAAAATTTGTAGAATTAGATATTTGGCAGAGGCTCCCTAAAGTCATCTGCTTCTACTCACTCATTCATCTCCAGCTTTGGCATAGAGCACTGGCATTAAAGTGCTCCCCCATGAAACCCAGCACATGGTAAGGAGAGACTTCACAATGGGTTTATTCCTCCCTGCTCTTTCACTTTGCCCTGATTCTGCTGATTTCAGCTTCTCCCTCAGAAAATACAGAGATCACTTCCCCTCTCTGGGGATTTGTCTCATGTCTCTGTGCCTTATAATTAGAGTGACTATATAATTTACCATCTCGACCAAGGCACATTTTGAAAGGAAGAGCTGCAATCTTAATAATTATGCCTGCCAGAAAAATAGGCAATAAAACTGGATTGTCTGAAATAAATCAGCCCTATGACTACCTTATTTATGACGTGTTGTGTGGTTCGAAAGTGGCCACGTGCTGGCATAGTTTTGCTCTCTGAGGCTTATCTTCATAGGTATCTCGGAATCTTATTGTACAATTAATCCTTTTGAGAGGACATGGTTTACCTCCCTGACCTGCTCAAGCCACCAGAGATTAATTGAAACCATGGGAGTTATAAATAGTCTGAATTTCAGCCTAGCTTTTGGCCATTTTTCAAATACTTGTTCTCCATTTCTCCCACTACCAGAAAGCCAACCTATTCCAGCTACATAGGGTACCACTCAGAGTATAATTGAGGTTTGAATAAACAATACATGTGGCTTTTAAGGTTAAATGAATATTGTTTGACATACAGTACACCAGAGTTGTTTTTCATTTTGGTTCAAAAAATTGGTTAAAATTACATCTGTTGCTTCTTGAAATTAACTAGAATCCATCCTATCTCCATTAGAATCAGTTTTTTTTTTTCTTTTACAAAAAGCCTTGGCTGAATAATAGAGCCTCCGTCTCACTCAAAATAATTTGTCCAGTGATCAGATAAAAAGAGCAAAGTAAAAGGTTTTTTAGAATATCTGGTACCTACTTTTTTTTTCAAGATATAATATCTAAGATTGCAAAAAGACATATCTATTTTCAGCTGTCCAAACAGACTGTACCCAGGTCTAGAGAACCTATTAGAGCCATATAAAGGTCATCATCTAAGAAGATAATTCCAGTTTAATTATGGGTTAAATAGAGTGACTCAAATGTTAAAACCTTTAGCAGCTACTTAATAGAACATTAAAGTTTAAAGAATGCAATTTCGATGACTTTGAAAGCTCAGAGGCAACAGAAATGCTAACAGTTCCTAGTATTTATATATTTAATATATATAATTTATAGTGTATATGGTATATATTATATATAAATATAGTGTATATACATATATGTGCATATTTATATACAGGCTAAATATCTCTTATCCAAAATGCTTGGGACTGGAAATATTTCAGATATCAGATGTTTTTGGATTTTGGAACATTTGTGTTGTACTTACCACTTGAGCATCTCTAATCTGAAAATCCAAAATCCAAAAATGCTCCTATGAGAGCTTCCTTTGAGCACAGTCAGCATTCAAACAATTTTAGAGCATTTTAGACTAGGGATACTAAACCTGTAAAAAAAAAATATATATATATATGTGTGTGTGTGTGTGTGTGTGTGTGTATATATATATATGCTCCATTAGTTTTTAATGAGGTGAAATTGTTGAAATTTAGGTATGCATTCCTGTCTACAAATGCTCATCAAATACACATCACGACACACTCATGTGACTTGTGTTACAGGGTATTAGTATGCTGCTCCTATGCCTGATACTGACTTACATCCTTGATTTGCCATCTTACCTCTCTGTTTATTTGTAACAGGTGCTATGTCCTTCTATACATCCTTAGATTCTGACTGGACTATAAGTATTTAAAGATACTCTTTAATTAAAGGTCTTTAAAAAAAACTCTAGGGTATAATTTCAATAAACTGAACTTCTCAGAAGGCCAGCTAAGTAAACATTTCATGTCAATACCAATCATTAAATCTAAATTTTAAAAGGATATTTGATGAAGAGAGCTAGTCTATCATTCTTCTTCTGCAACTTTTTCTCTCCCTTTTGGCTACTTAAATTCGGCTTGAAACCACGTTGTATAGCTTTTACATTTTGTTTTACCATTTGCTGGTAAATCTTTACTGCTTTCTATTCTTCTCTCTAGTCCCGTGTTTTATTTGGCTAGACTCACTACTGCCCACTAAAACAAAGGCGGCAAGTAAATTTAAGTTCATTCCTGCTCATTCACTGTCCCCAGATCTCTAGATTTGCAACCCAAGAATTGTCAGATACTGACTTCCCCTTTGCCTGCCTTCCCCATCATCAAATCTTCCTTCAGGTTCTTATCAATTTCTTTTTATCTGTAGGAGTCTCATTCAATCCTTCTTGTGTGTTATTGCACAGATGTCTCACGGCCTATTATATATTACTATAGCAGCTTCTTGTATGGCCTCACGGATTCGAGTTGCTCCCCAACTAGTCTACACTCCATTGCCAGAATGGGCTTCCACAAATATCATTTTTACCATAGGAACCCCTACAAAAAATTGGCAACAGAATCAAATGTGAATTCTTCAGCCTTTTTAAAAATTGTATATTTTTGATTTTTTACTGTTTACTTTTTTAAAATTTCTTTATTTTCTTAAAATTTTGTGGCTGCATAATAGGCATATATATTTATGGGGTACATGATATATTTTGATACAGGCATGCAATGTGAAATAAATACATCATGGAGAATAGGGTCTCCATCCCCTCAAGCATTTATCTGAGTTACAATCCAATTACACTGTTTAAGTTATTTTAAAATGTACAAGTAAGTTATTATTGACTATAGTCACACTATTGTGCTACCAAATAGTGAGTCCATGAAGCAATTATTTGCTACCCCTATTTACCTCAACAACCCACTCCACTCTCATTCTCCTTCCCTCCCTCCTTCGGGCTTCCTCCTCCTCCCTTTCTCTCTACATGTTTAATTACCAGTGTAATTTCTCTTGTTACATATCTGAAGTTTCTGCTCAAGCCACACCTTGCTTGCTGTCTCCAGTATGTGACTTGCTGTTTACAAAGCTCTGGTCCTTTGCTAATGTCATTCCCTTTGGTTGAGGTACTCTCTGCCCATATCACTGTCTGTTTATGCTGTGCAGCATCTACTTCTAAAAATGTGACTTAATAATTCTTTTAGGGAGCTTTTTATGATTACATCTGACTGCTCACTCCTCCCATTCAATGTCTCCTAAGCATATGTATTTCATTTGTATTTACAGTTTGTTGCTTTGTGTGTGTGTTTAGGCTGCTGTTTCCTATATTGATTTCCCATCACCTCAAACCTGGGTGTAAACATCCTGAGGGCAAAGGCCCAGCCTGATTTCTTCCTCCTTCTGCTGTAGTATCAGGCTCTTCGCCCAAGAAGTGTTCAATGCATGTTAACTGAGTCTTGGGTATAATTTTCTAGTTATAGACATAGTTTAAATCATCTTTGTTTTTACAGTGGTCAGTCAGGGTTTCCACAGAGGTCTGCTTGCATTCTACCATCTTTACTCAGACATGGAATAAAACAGGCAGAGAAGAATATATATATATATATACTATTAGCCAACCACTTAATTCTGTATTTTTTACTGCAGTTCAGTTCAATACATATATTGAGCACCTGACATGTACCCAGCAATATGCTAAGTGCTCCAGCCTGGTTATTCACAAACTCCTGCATGCATCAGAATCCCCCTGGAGGGCTTATCGAAACCCAGGTTCACCAGCCCCCACCCCTGAGTTTCTGACTTAGTAGGTACAGGTTGGGATCTGAAATTTTGCATTTCTAACAAGTTCCTAGGTGATGCTGATGCTGCTGGTCCCGGAAGCACATTTTGGGAAGCAGTGGTCTAGGAGATACAGAGGTGGTCTAAGACATAGTCTCTTCTTCCAAGAAATTTACAGACTTTCTAGGGAGACAAGGAAGGCCCAGAAAATATTTAACAGTAATAAATATTCTACAGTGTTTTAGTATTGATTCAACAAATAATGAATAAGAACTATGTGCCCAGCACTGCTGTAGATGCTGGAGTTACATCAGTAAACACAATAGACAAAATTCCCGCTATCATGGGGGGATTCTCATAGGGGAAAGCAGACAATAAACAAAATAAATAAAATATATGAAATACAAGATAGTAATAAGTGCTAAGGAGAAAAAGCAAAGAGCAGGCATAAATATCAGTTAGGGGTTGAAATTTTAGATAGGGTGGTCAGAGAAGGCCTCCCAATTTCATCATTTGACAAGTATTTATTGAGTGACTACTATGTATCAGGCACTGTTATAGATGATAGTGCTATAGTAACACAGGTAATGAAACCTTTTCTTATGGAATGGACATGCCTATTTGGGAGTCAGAAAACCTGGGATTTTGGTGTTAATTCTCACAAACTCATTATTTGACTGTGAATGGCTACATCCCCTCTCAGCCATGGTTTCTCCATCCATTAAATGGAGCAGTTGGAAAAAGTTATGCTTGAAGTCTTCCATACTTCTAAAACGTCAGGATGCTAAGTCCTTTAGGCAATCAGAAATATGTAAGAGCATTTGAAGAAGACTTTGTAGAGGATAGAAAACCTAATTGGTTTTATAGGGGAGCTATGGAGCATGGGAGATGGAAAGTAATTTCAGAAGAAGATTAACATGAGATAGAGCACGGAAGCAAGAATGGGAGTTGCGTAGTGAAGAGCAAAGGGCTCAAAGCGTTCCCATTGTAGAGTAGCCAAGATCATTGGGTAGGAGGTAGGTAATCAATAAAGATGAGATAGGGGGGTGATTGTAGAGACTCTTGGTTGGGAACCCATTGAGGGTTTTGATCAGGGAATGACACAATTATACAGTCAAAGTGGTGTTTTACTGTTTTACAAAAATTAACCTAGCAACTAGTTAAATCTTCAAAATTCATTATTTTTTTCATCAGATAAATATTTGAATTATGAAGATTTAAAGCCATACTTTGTTATAAGTCACTGCCTGATTCTAATATTGCTATCAAACTAATTTTTAGGTCATTTTCAAGCCCTAAAAGCCTATGATACTATGTAATTTTCCCTAACACTACTACCACATGCTTGAAACTGTAACGTGTTACTTTTTTGTGTGTGTGTGACAGGGTCTGTCATCTTGGCTCACTGCAACCTCCACCTGCCAAGCTCAAGCAGTCCTTCCACCTCAACCTCCCAAGTAGCTGGGACTACAGGTGCATGCCATCATGCCTGGCTAATTTTTGTATTTTTTCATAGAGACAGGGTCTCCCTGTGTTGCCCAGGCTGGTATCAAACTCCTGAGCTCAAGTGATCTGCCTGCTTCGGCCTCCCAAAGTGCTGGGATTAAAGGCATGAGCCACGGTACATGGCCTGTTACTCTATGAAGGCTTGAGAAAGTAATCAGAATAGAAAATTCTTCATACTTATACTTTTATGTGTTCCTGATTATCTTATAAATATATATGTTGAATATCAGGTTTATCTTCAGCCATATATATAATTTAAGTACTCATTTCGAGTGATGCAAACATCTCTAAGACAAGGCTTTTCCCATTCGCTTGCTTTGTCATAGGTAACACAAGTGCAATATTCTTGGAAATTATCCCCTTGTTTTTTAATCAGCTGAGGTTTATCCACATCTCTTGTGTGTTTGTTGCTCTAGAGGCTGAAAGTAGAATATTCTTATTATAAACAGTTACTTTGGAAGATAATGACAGGGAGTTCTCCGTCCAAAGAGAGGGTCATGTAGACCTAGAGAATGGTACATCATAAGAAATTATGACAGAACAAATCCTCAAACTCATTGTTTAATAGTAATTTAAACAGAAGTTAAATGTGACCTGCAAAATACTTAACTGTCATTGAAATAAAATGAACAAAAGGGAAAATGATGGCTAAATTAGGTAGAAAGTGATTATTTTCCATTTTAGTTTCCAAATCCTGCATAATGGTGCTAGATCATCTATTTAGAAAGTAGCAACTTTATTCAGAGTTGTTTTGAAAAATGAGGCACACCCAGAAAAATCCTTCACAGCCGTTTTTTTGAAGGACAGCCACAAAAGCAAAAACACTTCGAAAACTTTGGGATCATGGTACCAAAAATGTTGCTGGGTCACAGGGGTGATAGCTTTCCCTTCTATAAATGTATGATTTTCTCTTTATTTCTTTTAATAAACAGGGGATGGAGAACTGTCATGGGAACATTCTGATGCTGATATCTTCCGGCAGCCTGCCAACAGAGAAGCAGTAAGTGTGAATAGCTCAAATAATTCAACACTCAACAGCATCAGGCCAAGCTTTTCTCTTCCCATGGCTACTCTGTAGCAAATCAAAAAAAAAAGGCCCGATTTCTCACACCATTTTTCTTCCGTTTTCTCAGAGTTTTGAATATCATCAACAATTGGAAACCATTTAAATACACTGTAAAATTGGTAACTGGGAGGCAGGAGATGTGCACAAAGAAACCATATCCCCCAACCCTTTGTCTAGGTCAGAAGTTGGTACTCTTTCAGGATGACTTGCCAAGTCTTTACGTGTTCTCTAAGGCAAGCAGGTCACTCCTCCTATCCTTCTGTGAAGTGAAGACCTTCTGTGGGGTTGTAAGACACAACCATCTTCTTGGTGGGATTTGGTAGACACTTTAGACATGTCCCCATAAACTCTCTCCCAAGCCTTAGGTGCTCAGTCATACAGTTGGAAGAGAGGAAAGATAGCAGTTGGATTTCCTCCCTTCACCCTGGTAATGTCTCACTTCTGTTCTCTGCACTAATCTCAGAATAAGCCTCACAAGTAGGCATCTGTCTATGTAGGTAATAGCATCTTCGTTCTTTTGTACTTTGAAGTAATTTATGAAATAGAATTCCTCTCTAAAAAATATATGTCTAAGAAGAACTACACTTCAAATTTCTTAAAATCTGAAAAGGAGATGTTCCAATTCAAAGAATCTATCATATTAAAGGACTTAGAAAAGTGTACAAAATGCACAGTGGTGACCACTGCACACAAATAGGTGTTCATCATATCCTTGTGTAAAAAAAGTATGCAGGGACAGTCATTGCATTGTTTTTTTCATAAAAGCAAAACAAATGGAGACAACCTAAATGTCTACCGGGGGACTTGGTGTATACATCCAATTAATGGGACACTGTGAAGTTATTAAAAAGAATACAGTACATCTAAATGTAGTAAAGTGAATCGAGCTCCAAGATGTGTTAAGTAACAAAAAAAGGTGCAAAATGAAATTTTACACTATCACTTCTATATGTAAAAATTGTATGTACATGTGTATAAATGCCTATGAAACAATCTGGAAGGTCACGTACCAACATGTTAGGAGTGCTAATCTTAAAGGAGTAGAAGTGGGCAGGAGGAAAGGTAGACTTTGACTTTTTACTTTCTATTTTCTGTGTTATTTGATGTTTTCCCATAAGCATCAATTAGTTTTGTAATAAAATATAAATGATTTTCTAAAACCTTAGAAAATCTCAGCAAGGATTGGATATAAGGCAGGAGTCCAAGGAATTACAGGGGTAAGCCTGAGGCTATTGAGCATGTGAGGAAGGTGTTGATAGGGGATGGGATAAAATGACTGATACAAACATCACAGTGCTGCTGAAGCTGGGCTTCCCAGTCATCACGTGGCCGCTTCTGACTTGCATGCCCCCAGCTTGCCAGCACCCAACCCAAAGCCTCAGCAGTTAGATGAAACCATTTCTATTTGCCTTACTCTATATCAGTATTATTTTCTGGACCCTGCTGTTTTGGAATGGATGCAGAAGAATTGGGGGACAGAGGTTGGAGAACAGTACTCTGGACATATAAAAAAATCAGCAGCCTGCAAGAGAGGGTGGTTTCCCTGTTTGCTGGTTAATATAAACACTGAGGAATGATTTTCTCCATCCAATTCTATCTGCTTTATAGTGAGATTCCTTCCAGTTCCTGACAGATGATATCAGTCTCAGTTTTCTGTGTTGTGTGTTCCTCTTTTCTCAGCCCCGATTTTTCACTGTGGTAGGAAGTTGAGAGTGGTTGAATTAGTGGCTGTCAACCAGATGTCATTCTAAACCAAATTTAGGGTTCGGTCACCTTAAGCTATGTGGCTTATTCCCTGAAAGGCCCCACACTAAGCACTGTGGCCACCTCAGTTGTCTTGCTGGTAATGCCATGAATTAGCCTTTCTTCTTGACTTCGTTTTACACTTCCCTCAACTCCAACCCTTATCTTTCAGCTTCATTGTGTTTCCTAAGCTGCTAGTGATAGGACTGGACTTAATCCAGTACTTCCTGTAGCAAAAAAGATCAGGTAGAGCATGTGGGGCCTTGAAATAGTTATTGATTTTCAAAGGAGTTCAAGACCTATCTTTAGAAAACATTTGGGCCTGGTAAGCCAAAATGGCCATATGGTTTCACTTTATTATAAATAAATATTTTCCTTTGTTCTAAAAGGTATATATATTGTGGGGTATGATTTGAATAATAAACAGCATCTGTAGTAATGGAAAAATGTCTACCTGGCACATAGTAGGCACCCAATAAATAAGTGTTGAATGAATGGGTGTGGGAGGTAGAGTGAAATGTATGTGATGGTGAAGTGGGGAGGGGTTCCTCATTAATTTTAATGCACTGGAATTTGTCTCAAATCAGAGAGAAATTCTTCAAATTTGTTGTTTGCTCTTGACCAGCCTAAAATGAGAAAATAGCAGAATCATTCTGAATATCCTTTGCAGGCCCAACTTCCTTGGGGGCACAAGAAAAGGTAGCCCTAACACCACAATTCCTATCCAGTAGACTGTTCTTTTCATAAACTGTTCCTATTTTACTGGGAACCATCAAAACCTCAGTTCAACAGAAACACAGCTGATTAGTTTATTTTGCCAAGTGGTCTGAAAACCATCAGCTTATCAAGTTTTATGAAGTGCACAGAAAGGGGAACCAGTGGTTCAAATATGATTCCTTTGTAAAAACCTGAAACAGTTTTTGTTTGATTTCTAAGTCGTAATTTCTCATGAATTGATCCTCGTGCCATTGGTGGGGACTGTGTCTGCGTGTGCGCGTGTGTATGGTGTGCTGTGGTATGTGGAGAGGAAGAAGTAGGTACAGACTAGAAAGCCAAAACATGAAAGCATGCATAATTTTGTTTGGACAACAGCCAAGCCCTGATTTTTGCCCCCAGTAGATTACATTGAAATTTACCATTAAAAAAACAAGTGAAAGGGTTTGGGATAGAAACAACATGAAACAGATAAAAATATATGTCTCATTCACATTGTCAGAACAATGGTTTGGGGAAGGAAATTGGCCTAAGTATCTTCCAGCCAGGGATAGTCCTAGGTTGGTAATGACTGAGATACAATGTTTTAATGGCTGTGTGGATGAGAATATATTCTGAAGCCACTTTTCAAATTAAACTTTTTTTATTTTGAGATAACTATAGATTCACTTGCAGTTGTAGAAGACAATACAGAGAGATCGCATATTCCCTTTGCTCAGTTTCCCCAAATGATAACATCTTGAAAATCTATAGTACAATATCACAAACACGAGGGCCCTTTCTGGACCCTGATGTTTTCTTATCTACACTAATAAAACTCTTACATCTTAGACTTTGGAACAAGAAATTCCTGGGGAGTCTCTATAATGGTGGGGATTTTTCAACACCAGAAAATAACTGTTCTTGAGCCACCTCTAAAACCTGAAATATGTTTCCATCTTTCAAGTAAGTAAATAAAAAAATACCAAAATACTGAGGAAAGTTAAAGATCATAGCTATATGGTAATTTCTAAGTAGTTTTGACCTGCTCTCTCAAGAAGTTTATTTGCAGCTAATTTTTAAGATTAGCTCCAATTTCACTTACAACTTCAGGGTGTTAATAACCGTTTCGCTTTTACTGTGAGTTACAAGATCAGAATTGCCCCCACATAAGTCTATTTCATTTGTTTAGGGGAGGAACTTTAAAAAGAACCATTGCCCTTAAATCAAAATCACACACCACCACCACCCACTCCTGCCCCCAAACAGAATATCCTCTATGTCAGTGATTCCCCAACCTTGGCTTCAAACCAAGACTCTTTAAATTTCCTAATACCCCAGGCTTTCACCGAAACTAATTACATAAGGATACCTCGGAGTGGGACCCCAGGTATGAGTATTTTTTACAGCTCACCAGGTGATTTTCGTGTATAGCCAAAGTGGAGTATGTGGTATATGTGGTTGTGAGCACTGTAGCTGAATGAACTTCTGTATCTGAAAGGACTTCTCTTTGGAGCAGCTTGAAGTCAAATATTTATAGGCCACTGAGTTTGATTGACATTCTCTCTTCTGCTTTCTCCTCCTTCTCCTTCTCTTCCTCCCTCTGTTCATCTTCCCCCTACTCCTACACTACTACCATCTCCAAAAACTCAACCTTCATTGTCACCTTGAGTAAACTGCCTCCCCTCTCTGGCCTCAGTTTCTGTAAACAAAAGACTCTAGCAAAATTAGGTTCTAGGGGACTGAGTGTTCTACAATAGGGCCTGTGATGAAAATTCTTGAGGATTTTGATTTTTCGTCATGATTATTTTCCTACCATTATCATATGTCCAGGGTCTGAGACATTGGTGCTGAAGAATAGCTTTTCATTTTGTGTTCACCATCATGAGTCAGAGAACTTCTTGTACTTGCAGCCTATCTTGGGTCAACGACCTTCCCTTTCTAATTCTATCCCAGTCAAACTGCTACTTTTTAGGATCAGTGTGATACCAACCAGCCAAACTGTCCTCTCTGTGTTCCTTTGGCAAAACTTTGCCAAACTTCAAAAAGGACAGAGCAACCATTAATGGCCTTTGTGGAATGTGAGCAATTATGGCAGAAAAAGATGTACGAGTCATTGTGGGAATGAGAAATACTTGCACTGAGAATCCTATCCATGTGCATAAAAACAAATTGCTGCAAATTCTTATTTGTGTGAATTTTGATAGCAATGCACCAACATGGGCTTTTCTTAGATAGAGAGAATAATGTCTTTCAAAAGGTTAAAAAACGTCGTCTTACTTCAGCTCCCGTTCACTCTCCCTTCCCCTACCAGTGGCCCCCTTCTGCCAAGAGAGCAATAATACTTCCCAAAGCGAAATTTGCAACATGTGTGTCTGTGGCCCATAACTTTAATAAATGTATTATGGGATGATATGGTCAGGGGATCCCATAACTATGTTCCCAAGATTCCTCATTATTTTCTATCACTGAATATAAGGATCTTCCTTTTCAATTGCCTGTGAAAGATTTTTTTAACGGGTTCCCCCACCTTCACCCCTAACAATTGCCTATAAAATACAATTAATCTTATTTGGCTTTAAGCCTTAAGGTTCCATTCTTTATTCATTTCATCTTCTTCTACCCCCAGCCTACTTTAGCTCCTGGGAGAGGGATTGGTAGCATAATAGTGAGCTCATCATGTGTATTGAACCCTTGCTGAAAGATTACTTATATGACAAGACTCTGAGCTTTTCTTAGGTACCAGAGTTTTGTTCATTCAACAAGTATTTAATGAGCACCTTCTAGATGCCAGGCACTAAATTTTAGGCACTGAAGATATAGCAGTGAACAAAAAGTCCTTGATTTTGTAGAGCTTACATGCCAGTACTGTCGTGTACTATCAAATTCTTCTATCTATAAAATATCTAGGGTATTTGTACTGTGCTGTATGATCTTATGCCATTACCTGTGTTTAGAGTCTGAGTACATCTTCTCAAGACTATACTCAAATCTCATGTTTTCCTATCCAGTTCATCCTACACATGATCAGGATTCAATGCTTTGAAACAGTTCTGATTATATTATTTCTCTAACTTTAAAAAAATCCCTAAAAGCCTTCTATGCCCTCACCTCTATTGCTTACCAAATAAAGTCTTCACCCCTTAGCCTGTCATTTAAAGTCCTCCATGATCTGGCTTCAACCCACTTTGGAATGCTATCCTGCAACTGTTCCCTTTTATGGACTGCAATGTTCTCTGCTTCACCTTCTCAACTTGGAAACCTCTGCCTGCATTACTCCCCTTACACTCTGCCTGTAAAAAAAGTCTACCCGTACTTTATGGCCCAGGTCACAAACTCTCCCCAACTAGAAGCTTCTCTCTCTTCTCCTCCTGATTTACACAGGACTTCTTACTTTTTTAGCAGCCTCTATTCACGTTCTGCCTTCTGTGCAGACTACTGTCTTAACTCTTAAAATTGAATGTGAGAGTCTTGGCAGAAGGAGAGGGCACTTCAGCCTTTTTGGCTCTTTTCTCCCTGAGAAGTTTGTCTGTGAATCTAGTCCTATCTTTTAAAAGACAGAAAAACCTCAGCATGTTGCCAACGCTGCTTTTACTTCACCACATCTCTATTTCTATTGGTATAAGTGAGCATGCAGCTGAAATCAGAGCTCACCACTATAAATCAAAATCATTGAATTACTTCTAATGTATATAACTTAATCTCTATCATCTCACTGGTGGCTTTTGGACTAAATTTGTTCTTGTCATTTTACAGAGACATTCTTACCACCGCTCTCACTACGATCCTCCACCAAGCCGACAGGCTGGAGGTCTGCCCCGCTTTCCTGGGGCCAGAAGTCACCGGGGAGCTCTTATGGATTCTCAGCAAGCATCAGGGACCATTGTGCAAATTGTCATCAATAACAAACATAAGCATGGACAAGGTAAGGGGCATTCTTCTCTTGTATACTTCCACAACAGGGCTTCAGCAGCCCTGGTCTTGGCAGGGCTGGAGCTGGGAAAGGAACCTTTCTCCTGGGAATAGCCCATATTGACATGTGGCTCACTTAGCATCAAGTCTATAAAGTGGGTATGGTCAGTTGACTCCAGGAGACTCTTTAGACTTCCTTAAATGCAGCCAAAAGACCATAGTTCAGCCCCTTTTGTGCTTGTCAAACAGGTAGTTTCTCAATTATCCCTGGGGGATTGTAGGTCATTTGGGAAAATTCCTTGGGTCTTTAACTGAATGAGTGATTGTTCCTGTTTTAGTAGGGGACCCAACATTCAAAGGTACTCAGTGCCAAACATCACCGAAGCTCTTATCCATACCTTAGAAATAGCAATTGTCACACCTCAATGTACCCCAGATTCTCCTGGGGCTCTCATTAAAGATGCATATTCCTGCCCCCCACACTCTAGATTCTGGTTCAATGTATAGCATATGAGACTGCCATTAGAAATGAGTAATCCAGGCCGGGCGCGGTGGCTCACGCCTGTAATCTCAGCACTTTGGGAAGCCAAGGCGGGTGGATCACGAGGTCAAGAGATCGAGACCATCCTGGCCAACATGGTGAAACCCCATCTCTACTAAAAATACCAAAAAATTAGCTGGGCGTGGTGGCACGCGCCTGTAGTCCCAGCTACTCGGGAGGCTGAGGCAGGAGAATTGCTTGAACCCGGGAGGCGGAGGTTGCAGTGATCCGAGTTCGCGCCACTGCACTCCAGCCTGGTACCTGGTGACGGAGTGAGACTCTCTCAAAAAAAAAAAAAAAAAAAAAAGAAAGAAAGAAAGAAATGAGTAATCCAGGTGCAGTGGCTCATGCCTCCCAGCACTTTGGGAGGTCAAGGTAGGAGGATTACTCGAGGCCAGGGGTTCAAGACCAGCCTGGGCAACATAACAGACTCTACAAAAAAAAAATTAATAATAAAAAAAAAATCAGCCAAGTATGGTAGTGTGTGCCTGTTGTTCTAGCTACTCGGGAGGCTAAGACAGGAAGATCATTTGAGCCCAGGAGTTCAAGGTTAAAGTGAGCTATGATTATGCCACTACACTCCATCCTGGGTGACAAAGTGAGACCCTCTCTCTAAATTAAAAATTAAAGGAAAAAGAGTAACCCAGTGAGAAATCCCAAAACCACCTGGCTGAGCACCAGGAAGACTGATCAGGTAAAGACTGACATGCAGTCCACTTAGTCGATCAACTGGCTACAGCAGGCACCCACAGACTTCCATAGCTTCCAGTTGCACAGCAGTTTCTGGCCTCCATCTTCCCCCCCCCACCCACCTACCAGTAGCAGGAGTCGAGGGAGGAGAGACTCAATCAAACAATTGACTGCTTCTTACTTTTTTAGGCATCCTGTCAACCAGCTTGTTGGAGCAAGGGCTCAGCTGGTTCCTTTTTTATGAAACCACAAACATGTTTTGTTTCCTTTAAAGAGAAAAGAAATCAAAAGCAGTTCTCTGAATGGGTTAAAAGTAATAAATTATTAAACCAATGATTAAATAACATGGGTAAAAAACTATCTGTTACAAATAACTCCTACCATAAATTTCAACAAAGCTACTCAAGCCATAGCTAGTTGATGACATCTGTTACTAGTTAGATGTAAATTTCCAATTACAGATAAAAAAATTGAATTGCTTTTGAAATTTGCAGGCTTGAAAGAACATTCAAAATAAAACTATTAATGGAAAATGGTGATGTATTAGAAGAATTTGAAATACTATCGATATGTGTTTGATTTGAAATTTATTATTTTAAAGTTTCAAGGATTTCTGATAAAAGTGTATGAAATAAGGAGGAAGAGTTAGGTTAAGATTGTTTGATTTTTCAATTCTAAATTTCCTCCAGTAGATTCCATTTGCTCTGAAAGTATTTCAAAGCCTTTTAAAAGTGTAGGGAAATGGATATTGAAAATCCTAAATCCCATTATTTCCACAAGGTCTCTTTAATTTCAGGGCAGAGAGGCTCATCCCTTGATTTTCTACATGTCCTACAAAAACCCTAGCTGGTTTACATTTATTCATTTGCCCCCACTGATTTGGATGCAACAGTTCTACTCTGACTTTTCTAATAGAGTTTACCAAGGAATCACTTGTCCCCACTGCCAGCTCCCAAGCTGGATGATTCAAAATCATCTCAAGAATTTTTGGGGTAAGGAGAGGGCTATGTTTCCCTGTCGAGAATTAACCTTACCCTATTCCATTGCAGAGTTTAGGCTCTCATCCAGTCTAGACTATTCCATTAGTCCAAATGTTCAGGGGAGAGGGAACCTAGCTATGTAACACTGGGAGTCCCACCTCCCCTGCTCAGCATGGGTCATCCTTAGCTCTCTTGCTGATAATGTGGTCATCTGATATACCTACTTGGCTTCTTGTTACTATCAAATAAGAGAAGTGATAGGAATCCACCATTTTGAACTTGAATCCAGCCTAAATTTTCTTGAAGCAGACTATGTATCCACTTGATCACATTGTCTAGAAGGGAACATCACTGTTTGGGGAGAAAAAAAAAGAAGTAAGGGCAGGAGAGAGAACAGCACACCTGGCCTGTCTTGTGTGATCCTGTCCACAGCGCTGAGCCTCACAGTTGAGGTGTCAGTTCTCCAATCTGTCTTATTGTAAGATTGCAAGTCACTCCAGTTTAGGTTCATTGGAAATCTTTACATGGGTTGACCGGTTAGAGTGCCTACTATTCTAGCAGCACTTGCAAAGAACAGGAAAAGGCAGCCAACATCATCCTTACTTCCTAATGTGACCCAGTGGACCTGATGAGAAAGAAATAGCCCAGTGATTCATCCTTCTGAGGCCATTGTCTTGCAGCCAAATCAGCCAATTCCTAGAAATGCCTCAAGTGGGACTATTTCTGCCCCCACAGCCCAGCCTGAAGTGATAAAACCCGCCCTAGAGATGTTGATTGGGATGCCAACAAGTCTTCCTGGGTATGATGAGGTGATGGGAATAACAATAAACACACCCAGTCCTATCATGACTTGAAATCTCCACAATGTCTCAGCACTCTGAAAAAGGGAGATAACTCATCCTCTCAGACTTCCCCATTTTGCAGCCCTGTGCAGTTCTTATCTTGGAGCCTAGCTCCATGCCTTATAGTAGGAGCCAGGTATATTTGGGGCTGATTTGCATAGAAAGATGCTCCTGTGGCCCCTTTCTTTATAGGCCCCTCAGCCTGCATCCCAGATACTTGTTCCTTTTTTGGGACGTGGGGGAGGGCACAGGGTCTTGCTCTGTCACCCAGGCTGGAGTGCAATGGTGCCATCACGGCTCACTGCAGCCTCAATTTCCTGGTCCCAAGTGATCCTCCCACCCCAGCCTCCCAAGTAACTGGGACTACAGGTGTGCACTACCACACCTGGCTACTATTTTATTTTTGTAGAGACTGGGGTCTCCCTTTGTTTGCCTGGCTGGTCTTGAACTCTAGGGCTCAAGGGATCCTCCTGCCTTGGCCTCCCAAAGTGTTGGGATTACAGGAAATGAGCCACTACACTCAGCCAGGTGCTTGCTCTTTTAAGGCCCTTTAGAAGACATGGGACCAATGACTTAGCTTCCCACTTAACAAATGTCAAACTGCCAAAGGATATCTGTGAAGTAAGCAGTGAACAGCTGTAGCCAAATCTCTATAGTCACTATGAGGTGGGAGACTGAGGAAATTGCCAGAAGATTAGAGGCATAAAAGGCTATTCCTTCACAAGTTACCCAGGAGGCCTTGGTCTTTTGCCTCTCAGTCTTGACTATCACCTTCCTTCCCACACCAAAGAGGGCCCAACACCATTAAGCTCCATACCTATACATGTTGGCAGATCAGACAGACTCATAGCATTTGACATTCTGAATGGATTTTCTTCAGGGTCTGGAAGAAACTGTCCCTTTGGGAAGACCAGTAATTTTTGCATCTAGCCTCCATGGAAAGCAAGTCTCCCAAGGAAGTTTTCATGCCTGGAAGTACATCCACTTGGGTCATACAAATTTCAATAGAACTGAAAATATTAACATTGCATTCTACTAGAGATAGAACTCTGTTTTCATGCATTCATTTATTCTTGCACTTAAAAATATATATATATATAAATATATATGCATTCATTTATTCTCACACTTTATATATATATGTGTATATGTATATATGTGTATGTGTATATATATATATATATAGGCTGGGTGTGGTGACTCATGCCTGTAATCCCAGCACTTTAGGAGGCTGAGGCAGGTGGATCTCTTGAGTCCCAGAGTTTGAGACCAGCCTCAGCAACATAGGAAGATCCCATCTCTACAAAAATAATTTTTTTAAAAAAATAGCAGGGCATGGTAGTGCATAGTAGTTCCAGCGACTCAGGTGGCTGAGGTGGGAGGATTGCCTGAGCCTGGAAATCAAGGCTACAGTGAGCCATGATCACACCACTGCACTACAGCCTGGGCAACAGAGCAAGATCCTGTCTCAAATATATATATATATATATTTATAGACTGCCTACTATGCGTGAGGCCATTTATAAGCATCCAGAAGCTGCTGATGAAGAATCTGGAGAAGCTGCTGAGAATAGAATATGGCCCAAGCTGTTTTTTGGTCACAGATACTACTCGATCAACATAGACCCATGGCTATGACAAGAACAAAAGATGTGTGATGTGTTAAGTGGATCAGGGCTTGGGTTCTGAATATAGGGTTTTATTTTAGCTCCTTAGCTTTTAATTGCTAATTCTGTGTTCTCTTCCAGTGTGTGTTTCCAATGGAAAGACCTATTCTCATGGCGAGTCCTGGCACCCAAACCTCCGGGCATTTGGCATTGTGGAGTGTGTGCTATGTACTTGTAATGTCACCAAGCAAGAGTGTAAGAAAATCCCACTGCCCCCAATCGATACCCCTGCAAATATCCTCAAAAAATAGATGGAAAGTGCTGCAAGGTGTGTCCAGGTAAAAAGGCAAAAGGTGCGTTGGTTGGAGGCCCTGCCTTTGGTTAACTGACATCCCCACATGGCCTTTCTAAACTCTTTGGGCATCAGAAACATAACCTTTCATATAATTACAATAGTAATATTTCTAATAATAATTAATTTCATTCTCTCCTTTCTTGAAATACTGAAAAGACAGTTGCTTGGAAGAAATTTACTACCCAAAAATATGCTGGGGATTTGCTTGTATCTACCACACATCTCCTGTATTGCTGAGTGCTGAACTTATCTGTGCTTTTCTAAATAGTAGAGGATTTAGGCTGTCATGATGATTAGGAAGAACAGTAGCAGCTTTCATCTATATCACTATTAAACCCATCAAAGTACAATCCCATCCATTGCCCTTTTGAGACAGGACAAGAAGCAGGTGAGTTATAGTGGAAGGAGACCAGGTTCTGATCCAAGCCTAAGGTGTTGAGTGACCTTGGAAACGTGCACTCTGGGCCTCATAAGCCTTATCCGTACAATTGCAAGTTTAGAAATATTATCTGTAAGCTCCCTTCTAACACTAAAATCCTATAATTATATTATTATTTGTCTTTTAAAGATAAGAAAACTGAAGTATATAGTCACATGACTTGCTCAGATTCATTCAACTAATCTATCATAAAACCAAGGCCTATAACTCAAGTCACTTCCAGACCATTGTTTTTTCTGTGCCAGCAGAAAATATTGACTGATGAAAAAGACAATTTAATTATTTAAATGGTAGTTTTTAAAACATGAGCTAAACAAAAATGTAATCCATAATATTGGGGTTGACAGATAGGATGGGTAATCAATGATTCTACCTCTGGCTTGCCACTGGTTTCCTGTGTGACCTAGAAAAATCACTTCACCTCTTTGAGCTTCAGTTTCCTTCTTTGCAATATGAGAAGAAGGTTAGAGTATATTATTTTTTGGGCCCTTACACCTCCAACATTCTAAGAGTCAATGATTTAGTAAATCCCAAGGACATGAATTTATCATTTCTTATGCTTTCTGCAAAGCATTTTGATAAACACAGATGAAAATTCAAACATTTTTTAAAAGTAGGTAGAGAGCTAAATTACATACTTCTCCAATTTAGTTCCTCATGACTAGTAGAAAACATGCCCTGAATCAATGTATATGTATTGAGCATTTTCCTGCAGGCCAGTGGTACTCAAACTTGTCTGAACATTGGAAGCCCTTGGAGAACTTCTCACATATATCTGTGTCCCCATCCCCAGAGACTATAATTTAATTGATTTGAGGTGTGGCCTGGGCTGTGGCATTTTTTTTTTCTGAGATGGAGTCTCGCTCTGTCGCCCAGGCTGAGTGCAGTGGTGTGATCTCGGTTCACCGCAACCTCTGCCTCCCGAGTTCAAGCAATTCTCCTACTTCAGCCTCCCAAGTAACTGGGATTACAGGCACCCACTGGCTGTGGCATTTTTTAAAGATCCCCAGGTGAACATTATGTGCAGAAAAGTTTGAGAAGTCCTGCTATAGGCCCAGGGTGGTTTATGGTCTTGCTACTCAACATGCAGTTTGTGAACTGGCAACAGCTAGGAGCTGGTTAAAAATGTTGACTCTCAGGCCCCCACTCAAGACCTACTGCATCATAATCTGTATTTTAACAAGAACCCCAGGTGATTCTAATGCACATTACAGGTTGAAAAGCACTGATTTATGCTACAAAATTTTCCTCAATGTGACAACCCCCATCTTCAGAGTATACAGTAGGCAGGGTATGGACAGAAAGGACAGGAGCTATCTGATATGGTGTAGAGAACTGGAACATTGAAATTTATGAGAAAATGTATTTATTACGAGTACAGAGAGAACACTTTTTTTTGAGACAGAGTCTGGCTCTGTCGCTCAGACTGGAGTGCAGTGGTGTGATCTCGGCTCACTGCAACCTTGCAACCTCTTCCTCCTGGTTCAAGCGATTCTCCTGCCTCAGCCCCCTAGTATCTGGGACTACAGGCATGCACCACCACACCTGGCTATTCCAACTCCTGAGCTCAAGTGATCCACTTGCCTTGGCCTCCCAAAGTGCTGGGATTACAAGCCTGAACCACTGCACCTGGCCAATGGAGTCAGCACATTCTAAGGATGATATGGACATCGGGGCCATCTAGCCACGATGACCTATTGTGACTTCCAAGTCTGTGGTCTCACTGGATCCTCAAACCCTTTAGTGTCACATACTGGTAGTTTCATGAACACACTTTTCTCTTCTGTCAGGAGTCTCACACCTATAGTTTAAAAAGTAATGCAATAAGATAATTTCAGACAAAAACTAGTATTTACATAAATTACCCATGATAACATAAACCCTCTCATTGTGTAATATTACAATTTGAATCTCAGGCTTTCAAACCAAATCTTATTTCATTGTGTGCTTAAAATTTTATTGATGCAGGTGATTCAATTAAAAAGTGAAATAATCAAAAAGTTGTGAGAACAGGACAAACAACAGTCATTGCTTTTAAAACAACAGTCATTGCTTTTGAAACAACTGTCCTCTCAGGTTGGTAATGTTTATTAAAACATTTGGTGGTTGGATGCAGTGACTCCCACCTGTAATCCCAGCATTTTGGGAGGCCATGGCAGGAAGATCTCTTGAGCCCAGTAGTTTGAAATAGCCTGGGCAACATGGTGAGACCTCCATCTCTACAAAAATTTAAAAAAAAAAAAATAGCCAGGCATGGTGGCACATGCCTGTAGTCCCGGCTACTTGGGAGACTGAGGGCTCAGGTGAGACGATCACTTGCCTAGGAGATCATGGCTGCAGCAAGCCATGATCACACCATTACTCCCCAGCCTGGGCAACAGAGAGTGACCCTATCTCAAAAGAAAAAAAAAATGGGTAAATGATTCCACTTCTAGAAATCCTAAGAAAGTAATCAGAGACATACACAAAGATATACAAATAAGAATTTTTGCTGCAATGCTGTTTACAATACTGAAAAATTGGAAACAATCTGAAAGTTCACCAATATGGGAATTATTAAACAAATTATGGTATATCTATACTGTGGAATATTAATATGGCAATTAAAACTCATTATAAACCAAGATTGAATGGCAGAGAAAGATATTTGCAATGTATTTGTTAAGTAAAAATAGCAAGCTAAAAAACAATATGAATATTATGATCCCACTTTTTGTGTTAAAAAGAAAGCGTTGACCAGGTACGGTGACCAACACTTATAATCTCAGCACTTTGGGAGGCCAAGGCGGACAGATTGCTTGAGTGCAGGAGTTCAAGACCAGCCTGGACAACATGGCAAAACCACTTCTCTACCAAAAATACAAAAATTAGCCAGGAGCTGTGGCATGTGCCCACAGTCCCAGCTACTCCTATTTGGAAGGCTGAAGTGGAAGGATGGGTTGAGCCCAGGAGGTGGAGGTTGCAGTGAGCCAAGATTGTGCCATTGCACTCCAATGTGGGCAATAGCCAGAAGCAAGGGAAGGGAAGCGGAGGGGAGGGAAGGGAAGGAAAGAGAAAGGATTTATATATGCTAAGACAAAAGAAAAGACTGGAGGAGCATACGGCAAAATGTTAACAATGACCATCTTTGGGTGACTGAATTACAGGTCACTCTTATTTTCTTTTTTATTTATTTATATTTTCCAAATTTTCAATAGTAAATATGTATTACTTTTGTATTTAGAAAACATAATATATCTTATCATGTAAAAACTGCCCTCCAGCATCCCAGTTGGCAATATATTCTTTGCCCACTTTCCCACTCTGCTCAAATATATGGAGATAGACGATTGATTGAGCAACATGGAAGAAGAGAATTTCTGTCCCGTTCTGTGTATCTGCCTCTCCGTGAGCCAGACATGGGTGTCTGCATGTTGAATCGCTCCTTAGTCACATTGCCTGAGAGTCAATATCCACATAGCCACGGGCACCTACTCCAGGTACTCTGCAACTGCAGAGCATCAGGAGGCATGCACTTGCTCATGCATTCAATCTGGAAATATGTTTTAAGTACCTACTGTGTGCAAGACATGGTTACACACACTGAGGACAGAGATGTGAACAAGACAAAAGCTACTTGCCAGCATGGTCCTTACGTTCTAGCAGAAAAGAAAGACAGTGAACCCAAATCAATAAGGTAATTTTAGATTGTGATGACTGCTGTGAAGAAAAAACAAAGAGGATCAAGAGAGAGTGAGTGGGGCAGGAGGCACTTTTAAAGTAGTGGTCAGGGAAGCCTTCTCCAAAGAGGTGATATTTGAATAGAGTCCTGAATGACGTGAAGGGATGAGAAATGGGATAATCATGACAACACTGGCCTCTTAAAAAAATGACACATGACACAGAAGAAAAGGAACCAAGGGAGTGAAGAGAGAAGTAGATGGAAGGAAGAAAGAACAGTAAATTCAGTTATGTTGAAAAGGGAAAAGAGATAAATAAAATTCACTGATAATCCAGCCAAATCTTTCATTGTAACAAATGTTTACAGGCTCCTACAATAACAAACTAGGACCAAAATTAAGGATGGGGGTTTCATCTCTCTCTTCCCTTTGCTTCTACAATACAAACTAGGACCAAAATTAAGGATGTGAATTTCAACTCTCTCTTCCCTTTGACCTTGCCTTGCATATCGGTGGCCACCCACAGGGTTGGGTAAGATGTCCACTTCCTGAAGGTTCCCCAACTCACTTCTCACACTGTCATGCCAAACCCCTATTAACCTCAGTAGGGAAGGAACCAAGTTTAAGAGGCTGAAGACAAGACCCAGAGCCAGCAAACAAGACATGGAGTCTTCCTAGGGGCTTACATACAGGGGAGAGAGTCCAGTGGAGGTGGACTGGACAAGAGGACCACCTTACATATAGAAACAGTCCAGTGGCAGCAGGTTGGGCAGGAAAACTGCAACTATTTGCAGACAGCATGCAGTTTATATAGCATTTTCACTGAACACTCTCCCCTTAATGACCTCTCCCTGGCAACCTTCATCTAACCGAAAACTTAAGGTCTCAATTCCCTGTGCAGCCCCAGGGATGGGCCTGGGGTTCAAATGGTCCTCATAGACAAGGAAAGAATCTCCCAGTTGGCCACGCCCAGATTCCCAAAATCTGAACACACATTCAGATGTGTCTGCCATACAGGGTCATTCTAAGGGTATTCTTAAGTTATTGCTGTCATGAGCATTTACCATACACACAACCACAATACCATTCCAATACCTGGAATTTCCATAATTACATACTCCTTTTAGGTTATGGCATTAAAAGTTCCTATTAAGACTTAAAAGTTTTCTCAGCTGGGATAATACATCTGCTTCATTACCACTTCTGCAAGGAATTCTGGAAGGCTCAGGATGGGAACATTCTCATGGGATATGGAAATGGCCAGAAATGACTTAAAGCACATTGTCTTCCCCAAAAGAAAATGAGGGTAGGTGAACATATAGTGATCAGAAAGCACCTTGAAGTGCAGAGTATGAAAAATGGTGGATGTTGCTGAGTAGGTAGTTCTAAATACAAACTTTGCTTTTCTTAGCATTTTCAAATACCAGCCAGAGTTAAGTCAATAATGAGTTTTGTTGTTTGTAGATCCCTTCGGTCAAGTAATTAAGCTCTTGGAGGGAAGGAGGTAGTGGTGCAAGATGACTCTTCAGGCTAGTAGGAGAACTTTTAGCATATTACAGGTACTGCCAGTGCCATCATGGATTTTATGTCAGTTATAGCTGTAGCCGGTATTAAGCTGGTGAGCAAAGTTTGAGAAATCGTCTGTCATTCTAAAGATGATAATTGAATACATAGAAATCTCTGTACACTCAGTGACCTCCTCCCTTTCTCCAACCCATTTGAAAAGTGCTAGTACACAGCCCTTATTACCCAATATATCACCAAAAAGACTGTCCCATCAAGTAAATAAGTAGCTAAAAAGAAGGACAAAAGGAGGAAAACAAAAAGCCTGATCTTATGATAATCCACAAATTGAGTAATCCAATCTGGAATCATCAAGAGAAGACTGGTTTTGTCTTTACAATGCCAAATGGTGGTAGGGGTGGGAAAGCTAATCAGGTTAGCAAGAGACATACAATAGCAATTTGATTACAACTTCTAGTCCAAATGTGTCTGATTGGCTAACAGTGAGTCTCCCTAATTAGAGTCACAGATCCAAAGCACTCAACACTCAGTGGTTTCATCCTCAACAATTCAGATATTCTTACAGATGGCTTCTGTTGTTCTGATTTGAGTGTATGCTTTAAGCACGAAGCTCAAGAGAGTAGTGATTACAAGGCCAGCAAGGAAACTTAACTCACTGATAACCAACCATAAGAAACTTTTTAAAACAGGGGGCTGAGGAAAGAGGAGGGTGGAGTGAAATGGAGAATATTAGGGGGTTGGTACCTTTATGCCTGCGAGCTGAAATTCAACAGTTTAGTTTACACATTAAATGATCCATAGTTGAGGGATTTGACCAATTTTTTGTGTCTCCCAACCGTTCATTTGGCATAGCATACATATGACTAATCTGACATCTAGATTTTGGCACTGGTGCTGATCCGGTATTATTGTTCCCCTTACAAACAAATCAAAGAGCATTCAGAAATGTCAAGCCAATTTGGATAGATCCTTTGGGCAAGTATATGCACATAAATGAGTGTCATGAATATTTTCTAAGTATACCAAAATGATGTCAGGGATGTTAACCAAGGCCCTTTGTCAGCCCATTCCTTGGGCCTCTCTTGGCAACACTGAGCTGGACAGAGCATGATCCTGACACTGTACAGAAAATCCTGTGTTCCCTTAAGTGCCTAAGAGATTTGTACCTGGCTACATTTTTCCTCATGAAAGTCCACTTCTCAGTGACAGTAGTAGGGGGCCAGTATTCTGAAGAACTATGGATTCTGTCAACACATGGACTTCAATCAAAAGTTACATGCTCCTTTGTGATTTGTGGCTTAATCTGTGGCTTGTTGCAGGCGCAGCCTAAGCTGAGCTAATGAAGTATGGGTGGAATTTCTGTCTCTCAAAGAATGTCCTTGTTAATTGTCCACTGTTGATAAGTGTGAGATGTTAGGAACAATGAGATACATAAAATGCAGAAGTTCACTTCTAACTTTAGAAAACCATGACAAAATTCTACTTGCTTCCTAATTCCAGAAGAACTTCCAGGCCAAAGCTTTGACAACAAAGGCTACTTCTGTGGGGGAAGAAACAATGCCTGTGTATGAGTCTGTATTCATGGAGGATGGGGAGACAACCAGAAAAATAGCACTGGAGACCGAGAGACCACCTCAGGTAGAGGTCCACGTTTGGACCATTCGAAAGGGTGAGCAAGACTACATTCATTCTCATCTTTGTAAGGAGGCACAGAAAAGGAAGAGAGGACTCACCTTAATTTTGCTTCAACCTGTTCTCTTGTTTGAATTAGAAGTTTTTTTGATTGCTTAGAAACTGACATGTCTAACACCATTGTCATTATGGTCTTTCAAATTTAATAATGGCTTGTGCTGAAGATCAAGTATTGACCCTTGGGTTTCCAAAGTTGTCTTTTAACACTACCAAAAGCTGGAGAACTGGTTCTCAACCCTGGCTGCACATCAGAATCATCAGGGAGAGTTTTGGTTTCTTTTAAACACCGAACATCTGGGCCCTAACCCCAGAGATTCTGGTTTGTTGTTCTGGAGTGGGGCATGGGCATCAGTGTTTGTTCATGCTTCTCAGGTGATTATAATGTGTAGCCAGGATTACAAACTATCAAACTGTAGCCTATCATTCTTTCTAGTATAAAGCTCAACAACCATGAAAACCCATTCATTCAGGACAAAGCTAAGTCCCTAATATGGTGATGTGTATTCTGGGGTAAAACAAATGTAGGCTGGGCGCGGTGGCTCATGCCTGTAATCCCAGCACTTTGGGAGGCCGAGGCGGGCAGATCGCCTGAGGTCGGGAGTTTGAGACCAGCCTGACCCACATGGAGAAACCCTGTTTCTACTAAAAATACAAAAAATTAGCCGGGTATGGTGGTGCATGCCTATAATCCCAGCTGCTCGGGAGGCTGAGGCAGGAGAATCACTTGAACACAGGAGGCGGAGGTTGTGGTGAGCTGAGATGGCACCATTGCACTCCAGCCTGGGAAACAAGAGCGAAACTCTGTCTCAAAAAAAAAACAAATTTAAAACATCATGCCTGCCCTCAAGAAGATTATAGTCTGTCGCGAGAAACCCCAGTCACAATGTGCAATTCTTTTTCCAATTATTCACACTTACTACCACGGCAAGCCACATCGTGTTCATTGTGATCATACAGCTCTTCTAACTATTTTGTAGGCTCAAGGCTAGTACTGATTTAATGTGGTCAAGGTTCCTCGCAATTTAAGAGGAGAAGTGAGATTTCAGCTGGAAAAGAATACTACATCTTTTTGCTAGTGGCTCTCATATAAGGCTCAAGAGTACTCAAACTTCTGTGTGCTGCAGCATTACACAGGAAGCTGGTTTTAAATGCAGCTACCTGGCCCCATCCCAGAGATAAGAATTCAGTAGACCTTGGGTAGGGTTCAAACATTTGCATGTTTAACCAATAGCCAGGTGATTCCAATGCAGGTGGCACTTGGACAATGCTTTGAAAAAGACTTCTCAGTATCTATGAGGCTTTTATCTTCCCCTTTAGACAACAGCCCTTGTCAAAAGAATGCATTTCTCCCTACCCCTTAAAAAAAGATGATTGAACATGTATATGTTTCTTACTCATGCTAATTTTTGCTTTATGCCTAGGCGTTTTGATTTGCCATCTTTAACTCCCTAGCTCATCCATAACAGGCCACTTAGGACTAGGCACTGGTTTTTTGCATTTCCCCAGCAGTAGACCCACTATTCGTCATCCCACATCTTTTGCCTCTCAAAGGTATGCAGATGAATTTCAGCTTGCTAATGTAGCATCTAAATATCCTCTTGTTCACAGGGCTGAGTTATCAAGGTCTGTGCTTGGTGGACACAGAAAAAGAGTCTCCATCTACTTTGCCCATTTAAGTGGGCTGATAACATGTTGCTCCTTAACTACAAGGCAGTTGTCAGCTGTCTACCTGTTATTGCGATAAAAGCTATTCAGGCAAGGTTGAGATAGTGCGGGACACTCTAGTTTAACTCCCCATTTATGAATAAGGAAGGCTAAAGGATCTGTGAATATTTTTTTTCCAAAGGAAAATATGCTTTTCCATGAGTTCAAGAACGGGGTGGTTTCTCCATTTACAAAACCAACCTGCCTGCAATCCTACTGCTGGCTGTCAGTGCTTACCAGAAGGACAGCCCAGCAGTTCGGCAGAGACACAGACTACCCCAGGTTGGGGACAAAGGCAGAATTTTTAATACTACCTTTGGCTGCAGAAGTTGCAATAAGCACCGATGCTTAATTCCACATGGTTTTCCCTAGAAGAGGGTCCCATGGTCAGCAGCACCATCTTCCTTATTTCCATCCACTGGAGAAGCCGAGGGGAAACCAGTAAGCCAAGGCAACAAATGGAGTCAATTATAACCCTTGAGCCATCCAAGTTCCTAGTTAAGCACATTACACAGCCCAGCTTGATACTCCTAAGCCCTAGTAATGAAATAATACGCTGAGCCTGAGCAGAAAACAAGAAGTTGATGGTTCCAGATAAAGTGCCTGACCACCTTCCCCACTTTTTGCCTGACCCTAGGCATTCTCCAGCACTTCCATATTGAGAAGATCTCCAAGAGGATGTTTGAGGAGCTTCATCACTTCAAGCTGGTGACCAGAACAACCCTGAGTAAGTAGTATTTCTCTTGAATGCTCCTGGAAAACACATCCAGTTTTCAATTTAGGATAGCCACAGCTAAAGTGAATCCCTCTGCAATCTCAGTGAACATTAGCACTGCTTAGTGTCAACACTAAAGGATGTTCCATCTCTCTTCTGGGGTGACTTAGAAGTGAATGGGGTATCTGAACGTAATCTGGAAAGCTTGGACATGGTGAATACAAACCCAAATGTAGTCTGAGCATGGGATACCTCATGTCAATGCTTCCTGAATGTCTTTAATGAAACTGCTAAGCACAGAGTCTCAAGAGGGTTGGAGAAAGCTTATAAGATTCCAGGTCTGGTATATTTATGGAGACTTCATATCTGGAAGGATGTGTCTTCTGATGGTGGGTATGAGAGGCAGAGAGAAATTGAAGGCATATCAATTCCTGTGTTGTATGAAAGCTCGTTTACTCCTTGGGGAACAGCCCCCTGGGTGGTCATGTTTTCTTCAGAGCATTCAGGCACTCAAAAATACTTGCAGCTCTCCCACTTTCCACACTAGATGGAGCCTAGGGACTAAGATACTGCTAGGCACTGGGGTGGTGCAGAGGGTGAAGGGGGAAGCACGTCTAATGAGATAAAAGGCACAGTTTCTATCCACAGGGAATTCTAACCGATGAGACAGAACATGAAAATGCCTTCAGTATGAATTAGTATAGTTCTGAGGAGTGAAATACCAAAGTGCTCAGGGGGAATCTGCAAAGAACAATGAGATGAGAGCCAGGTGGGCTTAGTCGGGGGAAGGCTCAGGGAGGAGGTGTGTTTTGAAAGAGAAGGGTGTGACTGGGCAATGGGTCAGGAAATCAGTCCAGGAAAACGGTGCAGCCTAAAAGAAGACTCAGACAGGAGCAAACAAGAAATGTGGGTGGGAGTGAGGAATGATCACAAAGGCCACAGAAGGTGCACTAAAAGAAGATTTGGAGGTAGAAAGTAGTCATAGGTCCTGAAAGAAGCCAATAAAACGTTCAGATGTAAGGCAAGTAGCATCAGTAGCTGCTGCAAACTTACAAATAGCATAGAGGTATCAAAATGGTGCTTTGGAAAAATGTCTTCCAGCTATCAGATGGATCTATTACATTAAGCACATACTTTAATGAAGCCAGATTATGAAGAGCCCAATTTATCATGTTAGGACATTGGACTTGATCTCTAAGCCAGAGAACACTAGTGAAGGTTTTCAAGCAAGTGAATGGTGGATTCAGATCTCCCTTCCTTTCTTTCCTTCTTTCCTTTCTTTCTTTCTTTTTCTTTCTTTCTTTCTTTTAGAAAGAGGTCCTTGCTGTGTGGACTGAATGGTGGACCCTTAGTAAGAGAAGTGGGATAGTCTGGATTAGGAAGTAATGATATTATATTAAATCGGTGAGACAGGGGAGGAGAGGTCACTGTGAGAAACATTTCTGAGGTTAAATCAGCAAGATTGGCATTAAAGAGAGAAATGAGTTAGGAATGGCTCCAATATTAATAACTTGACTGGGTGAATAGCAATATCATTCACCAACAGGGAAACTGTAAAGAACAAGCAGGTATTGGTGAAAAAGAGTTTTCACTCAGAAAATGTTTAGATTAATATGCTTAAGAGCCATCTCAACAAAGTTATCCAATAGGCAGCTGGAAAGAGAGTCAGGGAAGTCAGTTGCTTGTCTTTAGCAGGACTAATAGAAAATAACAGGCATTATGAGAATTCAAATAGACAAGTTGGGAGTTCTTACATGTGAGTAAGAAGGAGGCAGAGTCTAGGACCCTAGGATCAATGATGAAACTTTTGAAGTTACATATTTTAGTTTATACTGTGAACAAGGCACTATGCTAGGTTCCAGGAGACTTAAAAGATGATTTAGATGTACTCTGTGCCCATAGCAGGATTTGGGGTATATAATGGAGTAGAAGGTATGTTCCTCAAACTGTGTGTAGCTGAAGGAAGTTGGTATGATCCTACAGGGTCACCTAGGAACAAAGAACAAGCCCAATTCCTTTATATAATGTGCCTAGCAGAACCTGGCACATTATAGGGTTTCAGTAACAGCTGGTTCCTTGCCCAACTTCTCTTCTCGTGTTTTGTTTTTTCTCTATCTTCCCATTGAGTCATAGAAAATGGGGAAAAGGGAAATTCAAGGGAGAAAGGAGCAGAGAAATCAAGCCCATAGGGAAGATGGGTCATGTTCTCATGTGGCTAAGGGAAAGAAAAGAGGTTCAAGACAGGTTTGGGCTTAAGAGGAGTTGGCTTAACTTGGACTAGGAGTTCTCCAGCTTGTAGTACCATAAGCACAGGAATAAAAAGCAGACAAAAGAAAGTATCTAGGGTGGGCAGAGACAACAGGGAATGGAAGGGCTACAGCCAAGTTTACTCTGAGTGGAAAGAGATTCCATGGGGAATATGAGAATGGATTGAGGAGCCATGGGAAGGGACTTAGGGTGCTAAGGGGGTATAAGGACAGCATGTGGACATGGGCGAAGCAACGTCAAGAAATTTTTAACAAAAGGTGGCAAGAATAGAGAAAAGAGTGATAAATAATCAAATAGTAATCAAGTAACCCAAACCAATATTTGGGGGCCCTATGGGTAAGCAAAGCCCCAGTAATGTAGTAGGTGCTGTTTTCCAAAGTGCCTTTTTCATCTGGTGTCAAGTAAGCTGCCTAAATAGCTAATAAGCAGATAGCGAAGCATTTTGCAAATGCTAAATATACTGTAAAAATTCCAAGAGTAACACTTAGGTTTTTCTCTTGAGGAGGGGGGCAGTTCTGTATTATTCTTGGGATTCTTACAGATGCTGTGTGTTGAAATGAAAACTTCATTTCTGTATCTGCCACTAGAAAAGTGTCTTGGGACCATTTTTTGAAACCAACTGACATTTGTATTCCATATCCCCTGGTGGGTCCATGAGTAAGTGGGTAAGCATGGGGGGTATATTGGTTCTATTCCTAATTTGCTCTGCTCTCCTCTTACTCCTGGACACTTTGTGTTTGTTTGCTTTTTAGGCCAGTGGAAGATCTTCACCGAAGGAGAAGCTCAGATCAGCCAGATGTGTTCAAGTCGTGTGTGCAGAACAGAGCTTGAAGATTTGGTCAAGGTTTTGTACCTGGAGAGATCTGAAAAGGGCCACTGTTAGGCAAGATAGACAGTATTTGATAGGGTAAAGCAAGAAAACTAAAGCTGCAGCTGGACTGCAGGCTTATTTTGCCTAAGTCAACAGTGCTCTAAACTCCAAATTCAAATGCTGTCAATTATTCATGCCACGCACAGCATAATTTGCTCCTTTATGTGGGATGATGTGTCAGCCCTTGAGCATCTCCTCCAAAGAGACTAGAAGAGTCTTAAATTGTGTGTGGGATGAGGAGGGCTAGAATACCACAACACTGCTGTAGTTTCTCGGAGAATCACATTTCTTTACAGGTTAGGCACAAAGAAGACCCCAGGGTTTTTCTATCTAGAAAGTTACTCTATTGAAACAAAGAGAAGGGAACTGCTTAGTAGGATTTCTGCAGTATAGAACAATTACTTGTATGAAATTTTACCTTTGAATTTTATAATACCATGTGTCCTTTTAAAAAAATTAGCTCCCCATCTTCTCTCCTCACACCCTCCCTCCCTTCTTCTCTCTCTCTCTCTCACACAGACACACACACACACACACACACACACACACATTCACACTCACATTAAACTAAAGCCTTTATCTGAGGCAAAGATAGCCAAGACTCTACCTTACTTTTCCCTTGACTGGATCCCAAGTAGCTTGGTGCCCAGGAGAGCAAATAATTGTGAACAAAACGCTCTGCCATTAGGTCTTTGTGGCTGTTTAAGTCACCAACTACAGGGGCAGGGTGAAGAATAAGAACACTATTTTATGGCCTCATTCATTCACTTAGAAGTGGTAAAGAATTTTTCCCCTAATGATATCACTTTCCTTTTCTCTTTGTACCTATGGGGCTTCCAGAAAGAAGTTAAATTGAGTAAAATGAACAGAAACTGAATCCATATAAGACAAAATTATTGTTGAAGAAGAAGTTGATAGAATTCCAAAATACCATCTTTTTTCTTTCATATCAATAAAATTCACCAAGTAATAGATCAGTACTCACTAATATTTTTGAGACCATAGTTGTCTGGCCAGAAAAAAACTGTATTTAAGTATTAAATTCTAGAAGCTCTTTAAAAGGGAAATTTTCCTTCTCCAATTACAGGAGTTGATTTTTACTTTGCAAAGTGGTTCGGTCCTCATGAGCATCTGCATGTTGGCTCTTCAGTTAAGAAAGTTATTCTTTATTTAGGGAGCTGGATATTCTGATAAAGATCTGTGTCCTAAAACTTCCTACTATGCTTGCCTTATTCATCAAGCAAGTATTTTAGTTGAGAATGCTGGAGAAGGCTGCTCCTGAAATGTCTACTTGCAGCCCAATACCAGAGCATAAATTCTCCATTCTGGGGTCTGGCTTTAGAAATCATCTTTGTGGAAGACTTAATTCTTCACAGCAAGGATCTCAGGCCTGCCTTCTAGATTTGTTTCCTCTGACGGGCAGGAATGAACTGCAGAATTGTTTTAAGAACCTAGAAACCCCATATGTCTCATTCCATGACTATAGGTGAGGGAATTTTTTCCTAAGAGGATTTGACACCAATAGGTAAAAATATAAAATGTTCAGTCTTTAGGACAATCTGGCATAAAGAAGTCAATCCTTATAAAGAGACACAAGGGCCTTATGGCCAGGACTTCTTGGGACAAGACTCTCACCACCTCATCACACACTTTCTCCTTGGAAGAGGGAAGTAGGACATCTCAGTTGAAAGGTCACAAAGCATTAGTGTGCGTGTGTGGGGGAGGGGGGTAAAGGGGTTTTAAAGGGGGGAGGGTATTATGTAGCTGCTCCCTTTGTCCCAGAGGTGGCAGTATTTCCATAATGTGGAGACTAGTAACTGGATTCTGAAGCAAAGAGGTGTTTCCCTTTCTGGATGATTCACCCCAGAGCCTTCTCACCTAGGTGTTCTCTGTACGCTTAGCCTTAAGAGAACACCCAGAGAGCTTCCCTAGAAAGACTCCTGCCTCCAGGTGCTGGGACACACCTTTGCAAAGTGCTGTGGGAAACAGGAGCTGGGGAGCTGTGTTAAGTTAAAGTAGAAACCCTCCAGTGTTAGGTGTTGTGTAGGGAGTAGGACATAGGGAAAAGAGGCCAAGCTGCCTGTGGTTAGTAGAGAAGAATGGATGTGGTCTTCTTGTGTATTTATTTGTATCATAAACACTTGGAACAACAAAGACGATAAGCATCATTTAGCAGTTGTAGCCATTTTCTAGTTATCTCATGTAAACAAGTAAGAGTAACATAACAGTATTATCCTTTCACTGTTCTCACAGGACAGGTACCTAATTATGGTACTTATTTATGTAGTCACTGTATTTCTGGATTTTTAAATTAATAAAAAAGTTAATTTTGAAAAATCATCTGTAGTCTTGTTGTATAAGTGATTGACTCTCCAGGTCAATATTGACCTTGGACTGGGTAACAGGTCATGGATGGGCATAGTGGTTTCACAATCACTTTGACATTCTTATACTATAGCATAGTGGTGAAGAGTATGAACTCTGCAGTCAGACTATTTAGATTTTTAACCCCAGCTCTGTACTTACCAGCTGCATTTGTCAGTCTCCCCAACTATAAAATGGGATATTAGTGATATTATTGCCCTTCGCCTGCAATCTTGCAGTGAGTTTTAATTTAGTCATTGCATATAAAGGGATTAGAATAGTGTCTGGAGCATAGTGAGTATTCATTTATGACCATGGATATTCACAGATGTCATGGCACTGAAATTGGCTGTTGATTTCTTACTTCCCTTTAGGTCAAGATAGTTAAGAGATTGGGTACAGAAAGCCATTGCCTTAGGTTTCAATGCAGCTCTCACATTATGTTTTTTTACAAACATTTGTATAGGGATCAGAATAAGGGTTTTGTCACATATGTTGATCCAAACTAAATTCCCTCAAACTGCCAATACTAGCTAAATCTGTCCTATCACAGAAGCTGAAATATGAGAGTGCTTCATGAGAGTAGTCAAACATGTCAGGTCCTGCTGAGATGTCAAATAATATAGAGACAGAAAAGTATACATCAGTGTTAGCAACCCAGAAGAAAAGTGTTGGCATAGTGATTGGAATAGAGACCAGATTGGAGTGGATTGTAAGAAGTGTGCGGGGAGATGAGTTGGAGACAGCAGCTAAAGATAACTCTTTGGAAAAGTTCTACTGCAGAGTATGGACAGATATGGTGAAGGAAGGAGCTGGAGAAGGATACAACGTCAAAGGAAAGCCATTTTGTCTTAAACATGAGAGCTATTTGGCCATATCTGAATACTGGGTGGTGGGGGACGGGGGCAGCACCCTATAGAAAGGATTGAAGATAATGAGGAAAAGGAGATTAGCCTGTCATGTGAGATGCATAAGAAGCCATGCCCCACCAAGGGAGGGACAGTGGGGGGAGTGGCGAAGTTGGGGAGGGAGTAACAAGGAGGGAAATACCAGATATAGGCGACGGGGGGGGTGGTGGAGGCAGCTAACCACTTTGCCATGTATATATGTACCTATGCAACAATCCTGCATGATCTACACATGTACCCCAGAACCTAAAGTACAATAAAAAATAAATAAATATTTGCTGAAAAAAAAAGAAGCCATGCCTCCATGCTGTACCCCTGGAACTCACAACAATTCTTGACCCACAACCTGGATGGAATTTTGGCCTCTGGTTGCCAACACTCATGCCGAGCTGCGCATAGTCACCCTTTATATCCAGCACACTTTCTTCTGGAATGTTGGGCTACAGATCCCAATATTGCTCCACTGCAAATAACTCAAACCAGACAGCTTGGCCCCCTTTCTATGGTTAGCCACATCCGAATTTCACCCAGTCCTGTCAATTTGGTCTCCTATATGTAGACAATGTTTACAAGTTTTTCTTCCCTATAGTCTCCACTCACCTGCCCCTACTGTGATTCCCAGGAAGCACCGAGAAGTCTTGCCTGCTACCACATTTACCCACCCCTTCATTCCTTTCTTGCTTTGACCCTTGAAGAAGATCAGAATATGTCACCCCAAAATATGACACTTTGGCAGAGGGATTATTTTGACTTGAAGGCAATTGAGATACAACAGATGTAGAAAGAGTTATCTGCCTTCCCCTTATTTGCCTAAAAGCAGGGGGATACATTTCCCTCTGAGAAAGGCGCTCCCCGATATGGTTTGGATTTGCATCCCCACCCAAATCTCATGTCAAATTGCAATCCCCAATGTTGGAGGAGGGGCCTGGTGGGAGGTGATTGGATCACAGGGACAGATTTCCCCCTTGCTGTTCTTGTGATAGTGAGAGACTTCTCATTAGATGCGGTTGTTTAAAAGTGTGTAGCACCTCCCCCTCCTCTGTCTCTTCCTCCTGCTCCAGTCATTTGAGAGGTGGCTGCTTCTCTTTGTCTTCTACCATGATTGTAAGTTTCCTGAGACCTCCCCAGAAGCCATCATGCTTTCTGTACAGCCTGTGGAACCATAAGCCAATTAAACCTCTTTTTTAAATAAATTACGTAGTTTTGTGTATATCTTTATAGCAGTGCAAGAACAGACTAATACACCCCCATTCATACCAGGGAGAGAAGAGTGATTCTAATAATTGAAGACTGGAAGTCAACAACAAGATGAGTTTGCAGAAACAGACTGCTATGGTTTGGATATGGTTTATTAGGCCTCACCAAATTTGATCCCCAGCGTTAGAGGTGAGACCTAAAGGAAGGTGTTTGGGTGATGGGGACAGATCACTCATAAATGGCTTGGTGCTGTTCTTGTGGTAATGAGTGAGTTCTCCCTCTTAGTTCCTTTGAGAACCGGTAGTTAAAAAGTCTGGCCTCTCCTCAGTCTTTTGATTCCTGTCTCACTATGTAATCTGCACATACCAGCTTCCCTTCTTCCACCTTGAGTGGAAGCTACTGGAATCCCTTATCAGAAACAGTTGCTGGTGCCATGGTTTTTGTACAGCCGGCATAACCATGAGCCAAATCAACCTCTTTTTAAATAAATTACCCAGCCTTAGGTATTCTTTTATAGCAACACAGACCAAGACGCAGACCTTACTAAAATAACCCTTACTGTCCATTAGTTCCCCCAAGTATTTGCAGTCACTTTCCCACAATTTATCCTCCCTTGAATCCCACATCTTTCCTTTGTTAAAAGGGTGTAAAGGCCCCAAGTGTAACCACTTGAGTTTCACTTCCTTTTTATGAATTTCTGTGCATGTTAATATTAATAAAAATTGTGTGCCTTCCCTTCTATTAATCTGTCTTTTGTTAGTTTAATCCACAGGCTCCTAGTTACTGAAACTAAGAGAATAGAGGAAAAGTTTTTCCTCCCCCAACACCCATTTCCATGATGGGCACTGCTAGAAAAGAATGCCCATTGACTGTATCACCACACATATCACCCCTAGTGCCAACTGTGCTATTCCTGGTGGGGCTCTTTCTGCTGGTCTAGAGGAGCTACCACAGTGGTTGTGCTCTGGAATCCTCAGCATTCCCAAGTGGCACCAGATCTTGTGCACAGTGGAGAGAGTACCCTCTTTCCTCCCAACCTGTGATGTTACACTTTATCACCTTATGTGAAACCAATTAACAAATAGTTCTTGAGCGTGTATTATGTGTACCAAAGCAGGGTCTTCCTGTATCTCAGAGTCTCATAGTTTTTTATGGAAACAAGTCATTCAAGTTCCACTTTTATCCCTTTTATCAGGGCTCGCTTGCCAGTACACAGAGTCTGTGCTGAGTACAAGCCTCCAAGACAGACATACTACTGTTTTCCAAATTCCTCTCCTTTTGGGGGCACATGTACTGCTTCCAATTTCCTCTGAAACCCTCACACAATCTGACTTCAAAGGGCCCACCCCACCAGCCCAGACACCATTGAAACCTCCATGTGGGAGAGGTAGCTTTCTTGAATGCAGAGCTCCACCTATTTGGGGTAACACTGTCCCCTAAATATTTCATATGCATGCACAACTTTGGGCCTTTGTATATGCTTCTTCCACCACTACAGCATTCTTCCTTCTTCTGTGACTGGCAAACTTCTACTCATCCTTCAAACATCACTGCCTCTGTGGAACCTTGCCTGCTCACCTCCTGGTTTGCCACCATTTTCCCTTTCTTCTTATGTACTGTATCTTCCAACCATGGTGGGCAACTCCAGGATCCTGGAACTTACCACATTCTCAGGACTTCTGAGCCTTCATACACAGCTCCCTTTGCCTGGAGTGTTTATTCCTTGATGTCTCTACTTACCAAGCACCTACTCATTGTTAAAAACTCACATTGCCTATCTCTGAAAACTTCTCCACCTCCTTCAAGGAGGTTAGTTAGTTCTTCCCTCTTCTGTGCTTCCAGGAAATAATCACCAAAGTATTCTTCCTGTGCCAACCACTGTAGTAATCAATTGACATTCATATTTTTTCATTTAATCCGCACCATAGCCCTATGTGGGAAGTATCATTATTGATCCTATTTTAGACTTGAGAACACTGAAGGCATTCACCTTTTATATGCCATTATATGTAAAAACATGAAATGTTTGCTCAGTCATGGTCCCCCTGATTAGATTGAAAGGCTTTTAGAAGTAAGGGACCCAATGTCCAGCACGTCCAGACATTCAGTAAATATTTGCCAAGTGAAGAGTCCATCTGGTGAGATTCTTTCTCCAGTTGGGAGAGCAAGGAGTTTGGGGAATACATAAATATGCAGAGGCTAGGCAGATTTTCAGGACATTTTCTCTGTACCCTACTCTAAGAAAACTAACAAAACCTGGGTTAACAAGTACAAATGGAAAAAAGTTCTTGTTTGCTTTGCAAACTGATTTACCATAAGATGTCTTTCAAATAAATGATAAATATTGGATTTACACATCAATTTTTCTAAATGCTTAAAGCAAGAGTCCTTGCATTTGTGGCACAGGTTTCACAATAATACTAAGCTGTGAAGGATTTTTGCTAAGACTTCAATATTGTGGATAAGTAATATCTGTATTTCTACACATGTTATCTATAATATAGTATAATATTTATAATAGATATATATTACAGCCCAGGCATAGTAGCTTATGCCCGTAAGAGCAACATAGTGGGACATCCATCACTACAAAAAAATTAAAAAATAGCTGAGCATGGTGCACATGCCTATAGTCCCAGCTACTCAGGAGGCTGAAGCAGAAGTATCAGTTAAGCCCAGGAGTTCAAGGCTGCAGTGATCTATGATCATGCTGATCATCCCACTGCACTCCAGGCTGGGTGACAGAACAAGACCCTGTTTCATACATATATATATATGTGTGTGTGTGTGTGTGTGTGTGTGTATGTATATATATATATATATGTATATATTAAAAAATACTTATATATATTTAGAACTTTCTCTGTGTGTATATGGATAGTTAAGCTCTAACATGGTGTGTGTGGAGCCTTCACAAAACAGCCCATACAAGAGACCTAATGCCTGACTTCAAGTTAATGTAGACAGAAGGAATTCTAAATTGCCTCCCTCTATAAGCAGTTCCCAATCTAAGAATAATATATTGACCAAAGTTTAGAATTCAGCATGCATTTTCTTATTGAAACATCATTCTACTTGGTGCTGAAATTCCCAGGCCAGTCCACACAAGCCTCTTGAACCTTGCATGTAGCCAAGTTATATATAGTACTAAGTAGTACCCACTTAAGCTCCATCCTGGGGGAAGGAGCAGGTGGTGAGGAGAGGAGTGAGCAGGAAGTTTCCTCTCACTTTTCTGGGTGGGATGGATGGGAGGGGAGGCGAGGCACAGGCCCTAGACAAAAGCCCAAAGAAGACAAAGTTTGTACTTGACAGCTTCTTCTCTCCATTTTATCTTACACTCTCTGGGTTCTCAGTGCCCTCATTCCTCCCTTCAGATCCAGGGATCCCCACCTGCCTAGTTCCACAAAGAACCTCAGGCTCTGCCATTAACCACCTCACAGCAACAATCAAAATCTAAACCCCTCCAGAGCAGCTGTCTGGCATTAGGAAGGAGGCAACTTAAGTGAAGTAAGTGATAATTGCTTAACCCTAAGATACTTTTTCACTTTTAAAGACTTTATTATTCTTTTTTACCCTCAAAATGCATTCCCCAATTACAAAAATAGACGTAGAGGGCTGAAGTGAGTGAAAACCTTCTGGCAGTGGAAGCAATAGAAGGGAGTTTTGGGGGTGAGAAGGATGAGATTTTGGGAGATGATAGAAGTAGGCAGCACCAAGTAAGCAGGCCATACCTATCCTTCCTAAGCATCCGTAATCCGCGCCTTCTCTCCTTACAAAGACTGCTAATGTTATTCTTGGTCTTCCGGCTTTCTCTTTCTTTCACGTCTGAACCTCCCACTTCTCTAAAATGCCCAGGTGTTGATCTGTTTATCATGGGATGTAGCAGCTTGCATGGCAGCCAGAGGCCCTGGTGAGGAGGAAGGGGCTGCTGGTCTACACGCGGCGTTCCTGAAAACTGTCTGCACCATTGTCCTCTGGCATTCACGTGGGCGTTGCCATAGGAGGGAGCAGCTCAGAAAAAGAATTCTGAAGCTCTGGAATGCATCCGCATTGGGAGCCCTCTTCATTAAGAGGTAAGTGGGAGAGGGGAATGAAAGGCTGCAGACGGGTGTTGGCCCTTTTCAATCCTGCAATAAAGCTGTTCACCTCTGTTCAACTTATCGCCAGAATTAATAACAAAATGACTTTGGGGTAAAAACTATTGAGGAGTTCCCTCCAATCAGGGAACCATGGGAAGACAGAGTTAATACACGCAAACAATTCATATTTCTTGTTCTTGTTTCCTACATCTCTTAACCTTAGTTTCCTTATCTGTAAAATAAGGATGAGAAAAATCTCTATGCCATAGGGTTCTTTTCAGGCTTAAATGAGTTAATAAAGTGTTCATGAGAGTGACTGGCACATAAATGCACAGTAAATGCCTTTTAAAAAACTAGATCAGGTGTGGTCACTTATGCTTGTGATCCCAGCAATTTGGGAGGCCAAGGCAGGAGGATCACTTATAGACCAGCCTGGGTAACATAGAAAGACCCCAACTTTACAAAAAGTTAAAAATAACTTAGCTGTGTGTGGTGACACATGCTGGTAGTCCCAGCTACTTGGAAGGCTGAGGCAGGAGGATCACTTGAGCTGAGGAGTTCAAAGCTGCAGTGATCATGCCCACTGCACTCCAGCCTGAAAGACAGAGCAAGACCCTGTCTCCAAAAAAAAAAAAAAAAAAAAAAAAAAAAAAAATACTAAATAAAAATAAATTTTACAAACCAGGTGCAACCCTTTGTTCTTGAACTCTAGTAGTTAAAAGAAAAGGAAAGCAGTCTCAGGTTGGGTTAACGTCCATCAAAAAGTGGAAACTGCTGGGAGCAGTGGTGCATGCCTGTAGTCCCAGCTACTCAGGAGGTTGAGGTGGGAGGATCACTTAAGCCCAGGAGTTCTGGGCTATAGTGCGCTATGCTGATCAGGTGTCCGCACTAAGTTCGGCATCAATATGGTGACCTCCTGGGAGTCGGGGACCACCAGGTTGCCTAACGAGGGGTGAACTGGCCCAGGTCAGAAAGTGGAACCTAAGCAAGTCTTTGAAAGAAGTGCCATCCTAGGATTTTCAACCAGGAGGAGCCTTTTGGGGGTCCTGGAATAAACAGGAGAGGGGGACTATCCCTACAGGGCTTCAGCCAAAACTTAGTAAGAAGAACCCGATTTTAGTGCCAAGGAGAGGAAGAAAAATCTACATACTAGAAACTGGGAGTTGTGACTGTTGCATTTAGTTTTAATCACATGACTAAAAGTTGGGAAAACTGGCTAATCACACTTTTTTTCCAAAAAATGATCTTGGGGTTGTTTTTGATCATAATTTCAATAAAATCCCACAATATAACACGTGACATGGTTATTTCCAATGTTGATTTACTCAAAGGCTATAATAACAGTTTCTGTTATTCATTCATTCATCAGCTATTTATGGACCCATACAGTGGGCCAGGTACAACACTTTTTTCTGGAGTTCCAATGGTGAACAAGATAGATGCAGTACCTGCCCACACAGAGGTTATAGTCTACTAGGGAATACAGACACTAGACAAGCTATTACAAGTGTGATGGGTAGTATGAAAGGACGAGTCCAACGTGCTATGACTGTAGGTCATGGTGACTTGTCCTCATGGAGAGGCAAGGAAGACTTTCAGAGGAAATGACACTGAAGATGAGACTTAAGAGTTAGGAGTTGGTGTTCCACGCCATATTTTGTTTCAAAACAGAGTTAACTGCTTTAAAAGAGTAGAACAACCATTGGACTATAGCATTGATTCTTCAGGCAACTCCTATTATAATATAGGTGCCCCTGGTAGAGACAGCTGGTAACCACTATAAATACTTGCCTGTAAATAACTTCTACTAAGGAAAATAAAAAGCAGAGCCCTAGGGGGATACAACACAAGACAGGAACATTTTTATAGAGGGAAGGGATATAAATCTGAAGTATTATCTGAAAAGTCAGGCTTAAATATGGCTCTCCAAGGTGAGATGAGGGAATCACTTAGGTGCTGGAGTGGGGGCAGTGGTATACCAAAGTGAGAAATATTTTATCAATGACTGTTTAGAATTGCCAGCATATGGTTATAATAAAAGTCTAACCAACTTTTAATCAGTTTTAATATTGTTTTAAAATTATTTATGAACAATGCACCTGCTTATTGACTGAAACCTGTTGGAGCACTCTCCAGTTCCCCCACCACCCTGTATGCCACTAGATGGCAGTCATACAAAAGTTGGAGAAAGGCAAACATTGGTAGTACTCAGCCCAGTTCTCAGGAGCCCTTTGCCCTGCAATTCTAAGAAAAATTAGCTATCTGGAGTACTTCGTGGGATATGGCCTTTTCTCAAGTAGCTGAAGTCATTATTGTACACTTGTTGCGTTTGTGCAGGGGAAAGTAGCCACTTATGGCCCTGAACTCATGTCAGACAGAGAGGAGAATTGAGGCAACTATCCGATTGTCAGGCAACCAAAAACCCCTTCTGCAGGGACTAGCTGATTGTTTTCTCAAATGTCCCTTTTGCATTGGCTAGTGGAGACCCAGTCTGGTACGATTACTCTCCTGGATCTGAAACAAAGGCATAATCACATGGGGTGGGATTGGAAAGGACCAGATATTAACCCCAAGCCACAGGCAAGGGGGTGTCTGGAGCAAGACAACAGGCTTGAGAAGGCTCTGATGCAATGCAATGGGTAAGGAGGAGGGTGTTTGGGTGAAAGGGAAAAGGTCAGTGTGTATTTGAAGCCAAAACTGCGGCCTATGGGACGCCTTGAAGTTTCGGAAACTGAGGACAAGCTCCAAGAATATTGAGACATTCTGGCAAGTTTGGAGAGGGGAACCCCTCCAGAAAAACACAGACAATTCGAGCTGATTGAATGCCTTTGAACAGAAAATGGGACTCTGTGTTGGATGAGAGGGGAAGGTTTGTAAGCAAGTATAGGGGAAGGAGGTCTGAGACAGAGCAAAAGGAAAGGGAAGAAAAGTAAAGGAAATCTAAACTAGGCTTTTCATGACCGCAGTCTGCTAAAGTTTTGGGGTAGACATTACTATCTCCTTGCCCTCCCAACAAACTAATATGTAAACGTATTTGGCCTTGGTCACATGTTTTGCTGTCCCCTCCTGCCTTTGGCTCCCATCCCTGGTGCTCAACACCCTCTTTTTCCCTTAGAGTGTTTTCCAACATTGGTAGAAGTTGGAGAACATTGGGGTTTGGTTCTCTGGAGTGGTACTAATATGCAATAATTCATCTATCAAAGTTCGAGTACTATTTTAAGTATAAAAACTCTCAAATTCCTCAAGCACATATGGCACCCAAATACTGATTCTAACCCACTAGACCTGCTTGGAGCCATTGCAGATCCCCCACTCTGCTTTTAGGTTGAAAGTGTTCAATGCCCTATCCTGAAGCAAGCCAATTAATCCAGACTACTGTGTTAATGGCTGCTAATAAGTTGATCCCCTGCTAAATGAAAAAATTCCACCCTATGAAGAAAGGTCTTTGTTTAATTTAGTGGTTCCTAAACATTTTGTGTCCATATAACTTATTTTATCAGTCAAAACTATCTGATTATCCCATGACAGTAGTTATACTTCTAGTCTCTGCTAATTGAGAAAATATATAATGAAAAAAGTTATTATATAATAAAAAGTTACATGTACAGAAGATTTTGTCCTTTATTAATCACAACAGTACCCATGTATGGGAAATAGTAGCAAATGTGTGTAAGATATAGTTAATCAAAATAAAAGCCTTGATCGCAAGCTGATTTGCGGGTTTCTCACATAACTCCCTGGCTCCCCAGAGTGTTATGGCCCCAGATTAAGAACCACTGTCTGAACCAGAACAAAAATGATTGAGAAACTTTACATCTCTTTCAAAGTTTCATACTGAGGATACTTTAATGTCAGGAGGGTAGGGTAGAGCCTCTCCCAAGTACCTCACAGATGTATTTTCTGTAGGAGGTCTGGGCAGGGCTAGTTAATAGCTAACAAAAGAAAATAAAGAAATGTTGCTGTTTCAGGGAGCCACCCTGAATGCTCATGTAAATAACTTCCACAGAGACCAATGCTGGAGGAGAGCCGGTGGAGAACATTCAGGGTTTAACTTTTGGAAGTAGAGTTTGCCAAACAATAGGCCATTCATCAGAGTTTGGCTACCATCACAAATACAAAAGAATCAATTTCCCCAAACAGGCCTAATGGAGAAAAGCCACACAACTCTGTGAATATATGAAAACCCACTTAATTGAACACTGTAAAAGGGTCAATTGTATGACCTATGAATTATGCTCAATAAAATTGTTATTTTGAAAACAAAATGAGTATCAGGAGTACTTAGTTCAACACAGTTGCCAATACTAAGTTCCCCATATCTGAGTACCTTCTACCTCCAATATCCAGGGCCTGTGAATTTAGGCTATCCTCAGCTCCACAGAAAGTTGGTTCTTACTGATAGTATCAATCTGACTTTGTATATTCTGAGGAGGAGATGATGATAAAAGACATCAGGTAGTAAAGTAGAGTAGAGAGGAGGGGTAAAACACCAACACTGAAATCAGCCAGCCTGGTTCCCTGTTCTTGCTGTATGACTTTGGGTATGTCTTTGCATCTCTCTGAGCCTCATGTTTTAGATCAATGTGTTTTATCGCATTGCTTGCTCCTCTCTCCTGAATTGCTTTATATAGAAGTGTTTTCTTTCATCTCTGCATATTTGAAGATTTTCTGGATACCTTTGTTATTGAGTTTTAGTTTATTCTATGAAGATCATTGTATGATTTATATTCCCTTAAATATCTTCTTTTTTTGCTACTTTATCTGTATCTATATATTTTTTATTTTAGATTCAAAGGTGCATATGCAGGTCCCACAATATACTCTCTCTTGGAATATGTTCCATATACATTTGAAAATAATGCATATTCTCCTGTTGTTGGGTGAAGTGTTTTACAAATGACAATTAGATCAAACTGAATACCTTTTATTTCTTTTTCTTGCCTGATAGCTCTGGCTAAAACTTCCAATACTATGTTGAAAAGGAATGGTGAGAGAGGCACCCTTGTCTAGTGCCAGTTTTCAAAGGGAATGCTTCGCAGAAACTTTTAGGATTGTTTTTTCTATTTCTGTGGAAAGCGCCAGTTGGTATTTTGATAGGAATTATTTTGAATCTATAGGTCACTTTCAGTAATATGGACATTTTAATAATATTAATTCTAGTTCTGTGAAGAAGGTGGATGGTAGCTTGATGAGTATAGCATTGAATCTATGAATTACTTTAGGCAGTATGGCCATTTTCACGATATTGATTCTTCCTAACCATGAGCATGGAATGTTTTTTCATCTGTTTGTTTCTTATTTCCTTGAGCAGTGGTTTGTAGTTCTCCTTGAAGAGGTTCTTCACATCCTTTGTTAGTTGTATTCCTAGGTATTTTATTCTCGTTGTAGCAATTGTGAATGGGAGTTCACTCATGATTTGGCTCTCTGTTTGTGTGTTATTGGTGTATAGAAATGCTTGTGATTTTTGCACATTGATTTTGTATCCTGAGACTTTGCTGAAGTTGCTTGCCATCTTAAGGAGATTTTGGACTGAGATGATAGGGTCTTCTAAATATACAATCATGTCATTTGCAAATAGAGACAATTTGACTTCCTCTTTTCCTAACTGAATACCCTTTATTTCATTTTCTTGCCTGATAGCTCTGGCTAAAACTTCCAATACTATGTTGAATAGGAGTGGTGAGGACACCCTTGTCTAGTGCCAGTTTTCAAAGGGAATACTTCCAGTTTTTGTCCATTCAGTATGATATTGGCTGTGGGTTTGACGTAAATAGCTGTTATTATTTTGAGATATGTTCCATCAATACCTAGTTTATTGAGAGTTTTCAGCATAAAGGGCTGTTGAATTTTGTCAAAGGCCTTTTCTGCATCTATTGAGATAATAATGTGGTTTTTGTCTTTGATTCTGTTTATGTGATGGATTACATTTATAGATTTGTGTATGTTGAACCAGCCTTGCATCCCCCAGGATGAAGCCTACTTGATCATGATGGATAAGCATTTTGATGTGCTGTTGCATTCGGTTTGCCAGTATTTTATTGAAGATCTTTTCCATTGATGTTCATCATGGATATTGGCCTGAAATTTTCTTTTTTAGTTGTGTCTCTGCCAGGTTTTGGTATCAGGATGATGTTGGTCTCATAAAATGAGTTAGAGAGGATTCCCTCTTTTTGTATTGTTTGCAATAGTTTCAGAAGGCTTGGCACCAGCTCCTCTTTGTATGCGTGGTAGAATTTGTCTGTGAACCTATACTGTGAACCTCAATCAAAAACACATTGAGATACCATCTTAAGCCAGTTAGAATGGCGATCATTAAAAAATCTGGAGACAACAGATGCTGGAGAGGATGTGGAGAAATAGGAACAATTTTACACTATTGGTGGGAGTGTAAATTAGTTCAAACATTGTGGAAGACAGTGTGGCAATTCCTCAAGGATCTTGAAATAGAAATATTTGACCCAGCAATCCCCTTACTGGGTATATACCCAAAGGATTATAAATTATTCTAATATAAAGACACATGCACATATATGTTCATTGTGGCACTGTTTACAATAGCAAACACCTGGAGCCAACCCAAAGGCCCATCAATGATAGACTGGATAAAGAAGATGTGGCAGATATACACCATGGAATACTATGCTGCCATAAAAAAGGATGAGTACATGTCTTTTGCAGGGACATGGATTGATCTGGAAACCATCATTCTCAGCAAACTGACACAACAACAGAAAATCAAGCACCGCATGTTATCACTCATAGGTGGGTGTTAACAAATGAGAACACATGGACACAGTGAGGGGAACATCACACACTGGGGTCTGTTGGGGGTGGGGGGCTAGGGGAGAGATAGGGGGGGTGGGGGAGATTGGGAAGGGATAACATTGGAAGAAACACATAATGTAGGTGATGGGCGGATGGATGCAGCAAACCACCATGGCATGTGAATACCTATGTAACAATCCTGAAAGATCTGCACATGTACCCCAGAACTTAAAGTATAATAAAAAATAATAATAATAACAACAATTCTTCCAATCCATGAACACAAATATATTTTCATCTACTTGTCTTCTTCAGTTTCTTTCATCAATGTTTTTAGAGCTTCCAGTGTACAGATATTTCACTTTCTTGGTGCTTTGTCATTTGATAAGTGTGTTTGCACCACTTACATTTAATGCAATTAGTGAAATGGTAGCATTTAGGTCCATGGTTTTATTATTTTCTATGGTTGTTCCTCAGTTTCTACTCTCTTGCTTTCTTTTGGTATCATTTGGATATTTTTCAGTATTCCATTTTAATTTGTCCATTTAACTCTTAATAAATAAGTATTTTGTATATTTTAGTGATTCCTGTAGAGATTAAAGTATACATAATTAATTTTCCAAAATTTTAATTTTAAAATTAATATTTTATTATTTCAACTGTACTTTGGAAATATTTCCACTGTATGGATCCCCTTACACTCTCTCTGTATGTTGCAGTCATTATATATATATACAGACAAACCTGTTTTGTTACACTTCACGTTATTGCAGTTTACAGATAATGCGTTTTTTACAAATTTAAGGTCTGTGGAAACCCTGTATTAAAAAGTATATTGGTGCCCATTTTTCCAACAGCTTGTGCTCACTTTCTATCTGTGTGTCACATTTTCGTAATTCTCACAATATTTCAAACCTTTTCATTCTTTTATCTATTATGATGATCAGTGATAACTGATACTTGATGTTACTATTATAATTGTTTTGGGGCACCACAAACCATGCCCATATAAGATGGAAAACTTAATCGAAAAATGCTGTGTGTGTTCTGACTGCTATACTTACCAGCTATCCTCCCATCTCTCTCCCTCTCTCCTTTGTTTAATGAGGGCATGGCCTCTGTCTTCTCCATAATACCTGGTAACCATGGGGATGACCCACACTAAGTGTCCCAGGCAAGTCTGATGATGTTTGTAGCAAGCAAGAATTGCCATTGTGGAGGGTTATTCTCCTCTTGCCTGGCTACCCCAAATCTGAGAAAATCTTCACAAACCAACTGTGCAAAGAATTGCTTAGGGATATTAAAGCGTTTGGTCTAAAAGGCAAGGCCATTGAAGATATGCAGCAGTTTGGATAATTAATATAAGTCTCTCTGTTAGCTCTTTGGCTGTTGAATTATTTCAAAGGCATTTGCTCCACATATTCAGCCTTGGGAATCAAAGGAACTGTGCTGAGAAGACACTGTGGGCTGAGGCTCCTCATGCTTCCTTGTGGTGTTCAATTCCTAAGCCCACGATCCTCTGGAGGAAACATTCTTTACAAGCCAGGGTCTCTATTTCATCACATGTGGCTAACGGATCAGAATCATCTGCCACCTGCAACAATTTTATATCCAGGTTCTTTCTCTTGTCAACTACAGATCAGGAAACAAATGTATGAAAGCGGATATCTTTTTCCTCTTTCAAAATAGGAGCAGCTGACATCATTTGCAGTATGGAACTGCTGAAAACCTTGAACAATTCATTTCAGGGCACTTTCTGGGGAATATTTCCATCCGGTGTAATTATGTGTACCAATCCAACCCACCCATTTTGTTTAGTGCACTGCTATATTTTAAAAGGTTTCTCTTTCATTTTGAGAAACCCGATAAAAATTATAACAATGCGGGGGTGGGAAAAGACTTATAACAATTCATTCCTTATGACAGAATTCTTTGTTTGCAGTTCACTGAGACCTGTCCCAAGTAGTCGTGACCAAAAAAAAAAAAAAAAAAAATGGAACTTATTGAACAATGTAACTGAATAGTTCAGGGAAAACTGAAAACTTAGCCTCAGGTGAGCCTTATTCTGCTCATTGAGTCTCTTGCTCTCTTTCTCTGTTTCTCAGCACCAAATCCTCAGATGAGGACTCCATTCTCAGGTAGAGTCTCCCTTCTCCCTTCTTAGTTTAAAGAGGGACATGACTGCTACTTCCTAGTATACACACTACCCCATTTATGTCAAAGTAAAGCATTTCCCCCCAATATTCCCAAGCCAAAGTTTTAAGATTCAGTCTGATTTGAACATTTTGAGCTATATGCTCACCACCAACCAAACACTATGTCCAGGGGATGAAACAAGTGCCTGGCTTATACTAGTTTATGTGCTCCATAAGTCCATTGGTCAACTGCCTCAAAACTACATGTAACCCCAAATGGGAATCAGGATTTTTGGGAGAGAGAGAAGTAGAAATGAGTGATGGAAAGGCAAACAACAAATGTCCACTCGGTGTGACACAAATTGTTGCTTATATTAGGTAAATATTTTAACTTTAAACTTGTCTAAACCCCTTCACACCCATTAGCACACTAGAGTCTTGCAACAACCCTAACAGGTAATCAATATTGGAAACATTGTTCCCACTTCATAGATGAGGAAACTGAAGCCCCAATGAGTCAAGTGAATTCAATAAACCTGCACTGTTGCATAGTGTTAGAGACACTTGACCCTTGGGTTGTAGAAATCTGATCCTCTAACACCAAATCCATATGTTTATATGAATTGTGTTTCTATATCTTATTTTTTAACGCCATAACCCACTCCCATTCCCCTCCTTCCTATTCTTGCAACCTTCCTTAAATATTAATATTTAACATGTAGTTTTTTTGTTAGAATGTGTTCTTTCAAACTGTGTATTGTTGTTTTGTGTGCATATCTTCTTAATCTATACAAGTAGTACTATCTTACATTGCTCTTCTGTTCCTTAGTTTTTTCTTTTTTTTTAACCCTTTGAAAATTTTTTATTTTACTTTAAGTTCTGGGATACATGTGTAGAATGTGCAGGTTTATTACATAGGTATACACATGCCATGGTGTTTTGCTGCACCTATCCTTCATTTAGGTTTTTAGCCCTACATACATTAGCTATTTGTCCTGCTGCTCTCCCCCCTGCACTCCCCCCACCAACAGGCCCTGGTGTGTGTTGCTCTCCTCAACCTGTGTCCATGTGTTCTCATTGTTCAACACCCACTAATGTGTGAGAACATGCAATGTTTAGTTTTCTGTTCCTGTGTTAGTTTGCTGAGGTTGATGGCTTCCAGCTTCATCCATGTCCCTTCAAAGGAAATGATCTCATTCCTTTTTATGGCTAAATAGTATTGAATGATGTGTATGTACCACATATTCTTTATCTAGTCTATCATTGATGGGCATTTGGATTGGTTCCATGTCTAGCTATTGTAAATAGTGCTTCCAAAAACATGTGTGAATGTATACAGTAGAATGATTTATATTCCTTTGGGTATACACCCAGTAGTGAGATTGCTGGATCAAATGGTATTTCTAGTTCCAGACCTTTGAGGAATCACCACAATGTCTTCAACAATGGTTGAATTAGTTTATATTCCCACCAACAATGTAAAAGCGTTTCTATTTTTCCACAGCCTCGCCAGCATCTGTTGTTCCTTGAATTTTTAATAATTGCCATTTTGCCTGGCATCAGATCGTATCTCATTGTGATTTTGATTTGCATTTCTCTAATGATCAGTGATGTTGAGCTTTTTTTCATATGTTTTTGGCCATATAAATGTCTTCTTTTGAGAAGTGTCTGTTCATATCCTTTGCCCACTTTTTGATGGGATTGTTTGTTTTTTTCTTTTGTACATTTGTTTAAATTCCTTGTAGATTCTGGATATTAGACCTTTGTCAGATGGGTAGATTGAAAATGTTTTCTTCCATTCTGTAGATTATCTGTTCACTCTGATGACAGTTTCTTTTGCTGTGCAGAAGCTCTTTAATTATCCCATTTGTCAATTTTAGCTTTTGTTGAAGTTGCTTTTGGCAATTTTATCATGAAGTCTTTGCCCATGCCTATGTCCTGAATGGTATTGCCTAGGTTTTCTTCCAGGGTGTTTATGGTTTTGGGTTTTACATTTATGTCTTTAATCCATCTTGAGTTAATTTTTGCAAAAGGCATAAGGAAGGAGTCTAGCTTCAGTTTTCTGCATATGGCTAGCCAGTTTTCCCAGCACTGTTTACTGAATAGGAGATCCTTTCCCCATTGCTTGTTTTTGTCAGGTTTGTTGAAGATCAGATGGTTGTAGATATGTGGTGTTATTACTGAGGCCTCTGTTCTGTTCCATTGGTCTATATATCTGTTTTGGTACCAGTACCATGCTGTTTTAGTTACTGTAGCCTTGTGTATAGTTTGAAGTCAGGTAGTGTAATGCCTCCAGCTTTGTTCTTTTAGCTTAGGCTTTTCTTGGCTATAGGGGCCTTTTTTGGTTCCATATGAAATTTAAAGTATTTTCTTCTAATTCTGTGAGGAATGTCAATGGTAGTTTGATGGGAATAGCATTGAATCTATAAATTACTTTGGGCAGTATGGCCATTTTCATGATATTGATTCTTCCTATCCATGGGTATGGAATGTTTTTCCATTTCTTTGTATCCTCTCTTATTTTCTTGAGCAGTGGTTTGTAGTGATGATCGATGAGGTCCTTCAGATCTCTTGTTAGCTGTATTCTTGAATATTTTATTCCTTCATAGCAATTGTGGATGGGAGTTCATTCATGATTTGGCTCTCTGCTTGTCTATAATTCGTGTACAGGAATGCTTGAAATTCTGCATGTTGATTTTGTATCCTAGACTTTACTGAAATTGTTTATCAGCTTAAGAAATTTGGAGACTGAGACAATGGGGTTTTGTAAATATATAATCATGTTGCCTGCAATCAGAGACAATTTAACTTTCTCTCTTTCTATTTAATACCCTTTATATCTTTATCTTGCCTGGCTGCACTGGTCAGAATTTCCAATATCATGTCAAATAGGAGTGATAAGAGAGGGCATACTTGTCCCACACTACTTTCAAATGGAATGCTTCCAAGTTTTGCCCATTCAATATGATATTGGCTATGGTGTGTCATAAATATCTCTTATTATTTTGAGATATGTTTCATCAATACGTAGTTTATGGAGAGATTTTAACATGAAGGGATGTTGAATTTTATTGAAGGCTTTTTCTGCATCTATTGAGATAAGCATGTGTTTTTTTGTCATTTGTTCTATTTATGTGATGGATTACATTTATTGATTTGCATATGTTGAACAAGCCTTGCATCCTGGGGATAAAGCTGACTTGATTGTGGTGGATAAGCTTTTTGAGGTGCTGCTGGATTTGCTTTGCCAGTATTGGGTTTTTTTTAGTTTGGTATTTAAAAATTCTAAAATATTTAATAATTAATATTGATGGGAAGACTCATATACAATGCAATTATCTATTTTACAAGGAGATTCTGTACATAAGAGAGGCATCTTGAAGTACAATGCACCAGGCTTTCATTTCTTCTTTACATTATGATTGTGAGTTTCCACATAAGTTGGTACATGGAAAGGAAATGCAAAATCCATTTTTATATACATAAAAACAAAGTAAACACCCAAATAGGCTTGACCCCCAAAATGTCTTGTTTCATTTGAAGAGAACACGAATGAGAAGAAATATGAACCACATTACTTAGTGACACACAGAAGACAAACAAGTAGCTCAGGAAATCAAATTGTGTTTCAAGCTTGGCACATTAGAGTAAGAAAGGTAGTGAAAGAAGGGTTTGAAAATGTCATCTCAAGCCACAAAAAAATGCTGGCAGAAGACAGTCTCCAAACCAATAAGATAGAATGGTTAGAAAAGTCAAGTTAGCAGTTATTGTATGGCTACCTTATATCCAGACCTCTAACAGACTGAGTGGAATTATCACTTATTTTCCCTCAGTTGTCCCAAGTATTAGTAAACTTCAATGAGGCTGGGTACAATGATTCATACTTGTAATCTCAGAACCTTGGGAGGCCAAGAGGGCAGATCCCTTGAGCCCAGGAGTTCAAGACCAGCCTGGGCAACATGGGAAAATCTCGTCTCTAAAAAAACCCACAAAAGTTAGCTGGGCATGGCGGCACGTGCCTGCATTCCCAGCTAGCTTTGCCAGTATTTTATTGAGGATTTTTGCATCAATGTTCATCAGGGATATTACCCTGAAGTTTTCTTTTTTTGTTTTGTCACCTCCCGGTTTTGGTATCAGGATGATGGTAGCTTCATAAAATGAGTTAGTGAGGAGTCCCTCATTTTCAATTGTCTGGAATATTTTCAGAAGGAATGGCACCAGCTCCTCTTTGTACTTCTGGTAGAATTCAGCTGTAAATCTGTCTGATCCTTGGCATTTTTTTGGTTGGTAAGCTATTAATTAATTAATGCCTCAATTTCATAACTTGTTATTGGTCTATTCAGGGGACTGCACTTCTTTTTGGTTTAGTCTTGGGAGGGTGTATGGGTCCAGGAATTTATCCATTTATTTTAGATTTTGTAGTTTATTTGCATAGAGGTGTTCATAGTATTCTCTACTGGTAGTTTGTATTTCTGTGGGGTCAGTGGTAATATACCTTTTATCATTTTTTATTGTGTCTATTTGATTCTTCTCTCTTTTCTTCTTTATTAGTCTAGCTAGTGGTCTATCTATTTTGTTAATGTTTTCAGAAACCTAGCTCCTAGATTCATTGATTTTTTTGAAGGATTTTTTGTGTCTCTATCTCCTTCAGTTCTGTGCTGATCTTAGTTATTTCTTCTCTTCTACTAGCTTTTGGATTTGTTCTTGCTTTAGCAGGTTATCGATTTGAGATCTTTCTAGCTTTCTGATGTGGACATTTAGTGTTGTACGTTTCCCTCTTAACACTGCTTTAGCTGTGTCCCAGAAATTCTGGTACATTGTTTCTTTGTTCTTACTGGTTTCAAAGAACTTCTTGATTTCTACCTTAATTTCATTATTTACCCAGCAGTCATTCAGGAGCAGATTATTCAGTTTCCATGTAGTTGTGCGGTTTTGAGTGAGTTTCTTAATCCTGAGTTCTAATTTGATTGCACTGTGGTCTGAGAGATGGTTTGTTATGATTTCAGTTCTTTTGCATTTGCCGAGGAGTGTTTTACTTCCATTTATGTGGTCAATTTCACAATAAGGGCTATGTGGCACAGAGAAGAATGTATATTATGTTGATTTGGGATGGAGAGTTCTGTAGATGTCTATTAGTTCACTTGATCCAGAGCTGAGTTGAAGTTCAGAATATCCTTGTTAATTTTCCATCCCATTGATGTGTCTAATATTGACAATAGGGTGTTACCCATCTCCCACTGTTACTGTGTGGAGTCTAAGTCTCTTTGTAGGTCTCTAATAACTTTGTTTTATGAATCTGGGTGCTCCTATATTGGGAGCATATATATTTAGGATAGTTAGCTCTTCTTGTTGAATTGATCTTCTTAGCATTATGTAGTGCCCTTCTTTGTCTTTTGTCTCTTTATTGATTTAAACTCTGTTTTATCAGAGACTAGGATTGCAACCTCTGCCTTTTTTTTTTTTTTTTTTTTTTTTTTGCTTTCCATTTACTTGGTAAATTTTTGTCCATCCTTTATTTTGAGCCTATGTGTGTCTTTGCAGATGAGATGGGTCTCCTGAATACAGTACACTGATGGGTCTTCCTTCTTTATCCAATTTGCCAGTCTGTGTCTTTTAATTGGGACATTTAGCCCATTTACATTTAAGATTAATATTGTTATGTGTGAATTTGTTCCCATCATCATGATGCTAGCTGGTTATTTTGTACACTAGTTGATGCAGCTTCTTCATAGTGTTATTGGTCTTTATATTTTGGTGTGTTTTGGCAGTGGCTGGTACCAGATTTTCCTTTCCATATTTAGTAATTCCTTTAGGAGCTCTTGCCAGGTAGGCCTAATGGTGACAAAATCCCTCAGCATTTGCTTGTCTGTAAAGGATTTTATTTCTCCTTCATTTATGAAGCTTAGTTTGGCTGGATATGAAATTCTAGTTAAAAATTCTTTTCTTTAAGAATGTTAAATATTGGCCCCCACTCTCTTCTGGCTTGTAGGGTTTTTGCTGAGAGGTCCACTGTTAGTCTGACGGGCTTCCCTTTGTAAGTAACCTGGCCTTTCTCTCTGGCTGCCCTTAACATTTTTTCCTTCATTTTGACTTGGAGAATCTGACGATTATGTGTCTTTGGGTTGATTTTCTTGTGGAGTATCTTAGTGATGTTCTCTGTATTTCCTGAATTTGAATATTGTCCTGTCTTGCTAGGTTGGGGAAATTCTCCTGGATAATGTCCTGAAGTGTGTTTTCCAACTTGGTTCCATTCTCCCTGTCTCTTTGAGGTATTCCAATCAATCATGGGTTTGTTGTTTTTACATAGTTCTGTATTTCTCAGAGTTTCAGTTCATTCCTTTTCATTCTTTTTTCTCTAATCTTGTCTGCATGCCTTATTTCAGCAAGATGGCCTTGAAACTCTGATATTCTTTCTTCTGCTTGATCAATCCAGCTATTGATATTTGTGTATATTTCACAAAGTTCTCATGCTGTGTTTTTCAGGCTCCATCAAGCCATTTATGTTTCTCTATAAACTGGTTATTCTAGTTAGCGGCTTTTGTAACCTTTTATCAAGGTTCTTAGCTTCTTTGCATTGAATCAAAACATGCTCCTTGAGCTCAGTGGAGTTTGTTATTACCCACCTTCTGAAGCCTACTTTTGTCAATTCATTAATCTCATCCTCCATCCAATTCTACACCCTTGCTGGAGAGACAGTGCAATCATTTAGAGAAGAGGCACTCTGGCCTTTTGGGTTTTCAGTGTTTTTTTTTCATTTACTCTTTCTCATCCTCATGAGTTTGTCTAGTTTACATCTTTGAGGCTATTTACCCTTAGATGGGGTTTTTGTGGGGGACTTTTTTTGTTGATGTCATTGTTGTTGCTTTCTGTTTATTTGTTTTTCTTTAAATGGTCAGGTCCCTCTTCTGTAGGGCTGCTGTGGTTTGCTGGGGGTCCACTTCAGGTCTTCTTCATGTGATTTGCTCCCACACCTGGAGATGCCATTTCAGGAGGCTGGAGAACAGCAAAGATGGATGCCTGCTCCTTCCTCTGGGATCTCTGACCTTGAGGGGCACTGACCTGATGCCAGTAAGACACCCCTGTATATGGGGTCTGACAACCCTTGTTGGAGGGTCTTGCCTAGTTGGATGGCACAAGATGCAGGCCCTATTTAACAAAGCATGTGGACTGTCCCATGGTGGAGGGGGTGTGCCATGTCTGGGGGAAACCCACTAGTGTGGGCTGCCCAGATTCCTCAGAACTAACAGGAAGAAAGACTAAGTCTGCAGGTCCATGGAGACAATGACCACCTCTCCACCTAAAGACTCAGACCCAGGAAAATCAGAGTTCTGTCCATAAGCCCCAGGCTGGAGTTGTTAGAGTTCCTGCAGGGAGGCCCCACCCAGTGAGGAGGGATGAGTCAGGGTCAGGCCTAAGGAAGCACTCTGGCCACAGTCTGCCACAGCCAGTGTGTTGAGCTGCAGGGAGTACCTCTTGGGACCAAACAGTCTAGCCTCCCTGGCTTCAGCAGGGAAAAAGTACACCCTGAAACTATAAATATGACTGCCACCCTTTTCCTGCCCTGGGAGCTTAGTGCTTTAGTCAGCTAGTAGTCCCACTGTTGGCTGCCACCCCCTCCCTCAAGGAGCTCAGATGGTTTAAAAAAGCAAGCAGCTACAGCTGTGTTGATGCCACCCCCTCCCCACGGGTACTCGGCAGGCTTAGGTAGATTGTAGGGCTAGTGGCTGCTACAGCTGAGAATCTGTGCAGCTCCATGGTTGGGATCTCGGCCCTGGTGGCATGAGCTCACGAGTGGGATCTTCTGATCTGTGGGTTCCACAGTTCTGTGGAAAAAACATGGTTTCCCAGGCTGGGTTACATGCTCTCTCATGACCTCCCTTGGCTGGGGACTGGGAGCTCCCCCTGCCCCGTGTGGCTCTCAGGTGGGCTGCCACACCACACAGGTCTTTCTTCCTCTCCGTGGGTCACATGAAACACATAGTCAGTCCTGATGACAGAATCTGGATACCTAGGTTGTCAGTGAAGGATTCACACATTGTTTTGGTTCTTTTTGATGGGAGCCTCCAATCGCTGCAGCTGCTAGTTGGCCATCTTGGCCCCACCCCTTCACCTCCCCCCAACCCCGTTTCTTAGTTTTCTTCATTCAACATTATGTTTCTACATCAATTCATGTTGCTGTAAGTACATTTAATCTTTACTTACAAGTGTTACATAATACTTCATGGTATGCCTCTGCCACGTTTTACCTATCCACTGGCTCAGTCAAGGGCTCCCCACTGGGATTCTGCTACCTTCCACCACCACAAATAGCACTTTCATGAACATCTTCATACATGTCTCCCTATGGTCTTATGTGAGGATTTTCATGGATAGTATACTCAAGAGCAGCATTGTTGGATCATAGGATACATATATATTAATATTTAATGTTACCACATTAGTTATATGACCCTCAAGCCAGTGCAGCATTTCTTGGCCACTGTTTCTTCAATTGCAACTCCCATGTAACATTTCAAATTCCTCCTTTCTTTTATATAGGTGTACTATTTTTATCTTTTATACCATATTTTTACTGTGCCTTTTCTATGTTTAGATACACAAATACAACTGTGCTACAATTACAGTATTCAGTATGATAATATGCTGTATGGGTTTTTAGCCTAAGAGTAATAGTTTATACCATAGAGCTTAGGTGTGTAGTAGGATATATTATCCAGGGTTGTGTAAGTGCACTCTATGATGTTCACAGAAAAACCAAATCACCTAATGACACATTTCTCTGAACATATCCCTGTCATTAAGCTATCCATTACTGTATGACTGTGTATTTTATATGTATATAAGTTTTAAAAGTATTTATTTTTATAAAACAGCTTTACTACCAACAACACAAATAAACAAAAACTCTAAATGAAACATGATCAGGCATGATTTTAGAAAGATTGCTCTAGATATTCCATGAAATCCATTGTAAAGAGACAAGAGGACTTAAGAAGCTACTGCAGGAGTTCTGATGAGAGACAATGGTGGATGGGATCAGGTAGGTGGCAATGAGCATAGAGAGAAGTGAATGAATTAAGAAAAACAAGACTGACAGAATAGAATTCACAGACTTGATGAGAGAGTTGGCTGTGGGGAGTGAAGGAGAGGAAGGCATGAATGATAACTCCAAAGTTTCTGCCTTGGACAGAATATTTGTGTCATTCACTAAGATGAGGAGCACAGAAGCAAGTTGGGAGGAGTTGACGTAATATGCTCCACTTTGAACATGTTGATTGCCACATGCCTATGAGATAACCAAATAGGGAGGGATGTCAGGATAGAGACCAGGGTTCAAGAGTCACAGTTTTACTGCTTAGTGACTATGATAAATTGGACAAATCATTGTGAGAACTGGAGCCTCAGTTTCCTCATCTGTAAAATGTAGTAACAAAATATTCATCTTTATTAGTGTTATTAAAGTTATCAAATGTAAAAGTTCATGTGAGAAGGTGCTTCGTAAATTCTAAAATCCATATAAATGGTAATAATAAATATTTTCCTGGAGTGTAAAATTGATGTTGGGAGAAAGGGAGATTTTCCAGGGACATTCAGGAATTCTTTGGCCTACAGAGAGACTACATAGCTCTGTCTGATTCATGGTAGCATCACCAGGCATATTTCGATCTCTGGGAAACTTATTCCTACAAAGAAATTCTTTCCAGTGGCTTGGTGTCATGGTGATTTAGCTGACTTGGGCCAGGATTGGGAGAATTGGGAGGAGGCTGCTTAATCCTGGCAGCGAGAAATTGGGATGAGGCCAATGCAAATGTGGCAGGCTGGGAAACAAATTTGCAGACAGAAAGCATGTTTTAAAGATTTTTATTGTGGAAAAATATACATAATATAAAATTTACCATTGTAATTATTTTAAAATATAAAGTTCAGCAGCATTAAGTACATTCATATTACTGTGCAACCATCACTGTCATCCATCACCAGAACATTTGCATCATCCCAAATTGAATCTCTGTACCCATTAAACAATAACTCCCCCTCTTTCCTCTACTCCTGATTCCTGACAGCCACCATTCTACTTTCTGTCTCTATGAGTTTGACTACTCTCAGTACCTCATAAATGGACTCATATATTTGTGCCCTTTTATTTGGCTTATTTCACTTAGCATATTTTCAAGGTTCATCATATTGCAGCATGTATCAGAATCTCATTCCACAGAATTGCCATTTGACACTGCAATCCTGTCATTGGGTATGTACCCAAAGGAATATAAATCATTCTACCAAAAAGACACATGCATACATATGTTCACTGCAGCAGTATTCACAATAGCAAAGACATGGAATCACCCTAGGTACACATTAATGGTGGATTGGATAAAGAAAATGTGGTACATATACACCATGGGGTACTATGCAGCCATTGAAAAGAATGAGAATGGAGTTATGTCTTTTTTGGAACATAGATGGAACTGGAGGCCATAATCCTAAGCAAACTAACACAGGAACAGAAAAGCAAATACCACATGTTCTTACTTATAAGTGGGTGCTAGACACTGAGTACACATGGACACAAAGAAGAGAATAATAGAAATTAGGGCCTAATTGAGGGTGGAGGGTAGGAGGAGGCTGAGGATCTAAAACTACCTGTCAGTTACTATGCTCCCTACCTGTACACCAAACCCCTGTAACACATAGTCTACCTAGATAACAAACCTGCACATGTACCCTGGAACCTAAAATAAAAGTTTAAAAATAAATAAATAAATGCTTTTATTATACACAGTTAATCAACATGACAGTAGTTACTGATTTATAGAGAGGTGAATTAAATAATCACTTTATTAGCTCATGGGAGACCCATTTACTTTTCTATGCAATTCTGTTGCTGACTTTTTATTAATGAATTATTTGAATTCGTTTTAACTGTAGGAGTGCTATTTTAATATTTTCCCCTGCTCCTGAACACAATAAAGAAAAGTATTGCCACAGAAAAAGAATCTGATTCCTTTTTAAGGCTGAGCAATATTCCCTTGTATGTATGTACCACAGTTTATTATCCATTTGTCGATTGATGGACATTTGAGTTATTTGTACCTTTTGGCTATTATGAATATTGCTTCTATGGATAATGTTGTACAGATATCTATTCAAGTCTCTGCTTTCAATTCTTTTTGGCATGTACCTAGAAATGGAGTTGCTTGATCATATAATAATTATATGTTTCATTTTTTTGAGAAACCACAATACTGTTTTCCACAGTGGCTGCACCATTTTACATTTCTACCAATGTGTGCAAGGGTTCCACTTTCTCTATATCCTTCCCAACACTTGTTATCTTCTGGATTTTTGTTTGTTTGTTTGTTCTAATAATTATAATAGCTAAATTAATGGGTGTGAAGTGATGTCTCACTGTGGTTTTGATTTGCATTTCCCTAATGATTAGTGAAGTTGAGCATTTTTTCATATGTTTTTTGACAATCTGTGTATCTTTTTTGGAGAAATGCCAATTAAAATTATTTACCCATTTTTAGAACTGGGTTGCTTGTTTCTTGGTTGTTGAATTGTAGGAGTTCCTTATATATTCTGTATACTAACCCCTTATCAGATATATGATTTACAAATATTTTCTTTCAACCCATGAAATGATTTTTCACTGTGTTAATAGTGTCCTTTGAATCACAAAATTTTTAGTTTTGATGAAGTTCAATTTGTTTCTTTTTTTTTTCTTTTGTTGCCTGTGCTTTTGATGTTATATACAAGAAATCACTGTAAATCCCATGTCATGAAACTTTTCCTCTATATTTTCTTCTGAGTGGCATAATTTTAGCTCTTATGTTTAGATCTTGATCCATTTTAAGTTACTGTTTGTATACGGTATAAAATAATGCTCCATCTTTATTCTTTTGCGTGTGAATATCCAGTTTTCCCAGCACCGTTTGTTAAAGAGACTGTCCTTTCCCCATTGAGTGGTCTTGGCACCCTTGTTGAAATCATTTGACCATAGATGCATGAGTTTATTTTTGGCCTCTCAATTCTATTTCAATGGTCTATATGTCTGTCTTTATTCCAGTACCATGCTGTTTTGATTACTATAGCTCTGTAGTAAACTTTGAAATCAGAAAGTGTGAGTATTCCAATTTCATTCCTCTTTTTCAAGGTTGTTTTGGCTATTCTGGGTCTATAGAGAATCTATATGCATTTTAGGAGGGATTTCTCTATTTCTGTAAAATGATTGTTGAGTTGCATTGAAACCATAGATTGCTTTGGGAGAAAGAATTTTTGAATCACTTTCAAAGGTGATGTTTCAGTTAAACCAATGCTTGTGTTTCATTTGTTGCTTATAAAAAGCATATTTGGGAGTGAAGAATTTAGGAAAGGCAAAGATGATAATAATAAGTATTATCTGGAACAATGTTCCGGATGGAGAACATCTGGAACAATGTTCTGGGTGAAGAGTCAGAGATCTTGGACTATGCTATATGGTTATAGACACAGCCTGTACCCTTTTGCAAGTCAGTAGCATATACTATGCCTTGGTTTCTATCCACCCTGAGACCCAAGGGGCCTTTGAGGTAGCTGAAATTGGCCTATTGTAAAGCTGCAAAGCTACAGTGCTATACAAAGAGACTTCACAGGGAGGCTTTATTAGTGGCTCATAGCTGTTAAATCAATCACTCCAATTGAACCCAAAGGAAATAAAATGACAATCTGGTTTATTGACATGATGGATATATCTGCCTTATTTAATGAAGTCATCTACAAGTCTTGAAAAATATCCAGAAGGAATAGTTTGGAAAGATGTGAAGAACTTTGGAAAATGTGTGCCCCCACTCCAAGCCTAGCTCACCCATTCTAAACTTCCTGTGCCTGGACAAGCTTATCCCCTTGACCATATTACTATTAACAATATGAACATTTATAAAACCAACTTAAAGCCAAGTGTAGTCAAAATGCAGATGATACCCCCTTCAGGTTTTGGCCTTCCCTACTCTGGGATAAGAGGCAGTACTTACAACCTCATCACTAGAGTATTTCTTTTATTATGTCCTATAATGCCTTACCTGTTTAGCTTGTGTATTAGTTATCTACTGTTGGTTATCTATTGCTACATAACAAGTTACCCCAAAACTTAGTGGCTGCAAACAACAAGGATTGACTACCTTAAAATTTCTAGAGACCAGGAATCCAAGAACAGCTTAACTAAGTGGTTTGGTTTCAAAGCCTCTCATGAGGCTGCAATCAAGGCCTCAGCTGGGATTGCAGTCATCTGAAGGCTCAACCAGGGAGGATCTGCTACCAAGCTCACACACATATGGCTATTAGCAGGCCTCAGAAGATCTTCTAAGCTCACTCACGTATGTCTCTCCATAGTGCTGCCTCATAAATGGCAGTGAATTACCCCACTGTGAGTGATCCAAAAGAGAGTGAGAGGGGGAGCCCCCAAAATGGAAGCCACACAATCTTTTTATAGTCTAACCTCATAAGTAATATGCCATCACTTCTGCCATATTCTATTTGTTAGAAATGAATCATTAAATGTGGCCTAAAAAGTAAAGAATTACATGGGGGTTCAAATCCCAAGGGGTAGAGATTATGGGAGGCCATCTCAGAGGCTGAGTACCACAACCCCTCATCCTGCCTCACATTTCTGCAGCCTTATTTTGGGGCCCATTAATCCCATGGCTCTAAAATCTCCCAGCATATAGGCTATTTCCAATTTATCATACTTGCCATGCTCCCTTCCTCCCACCCCCATGACAGGACCTCTGTTCAGGTTGTTTCCTCTGCCTGGAATACTCTTCCTATTCCTTTCATTTACTTAATGTCTGCTTATCTTTTAGGACTCAGCTCAAGAATTAGTTTCTTTAACACCTCTTTTTCATTTATCACAGTGGTATATTTATAATTTGGGTATGATTAAGGAACAACTGTCTTCCTTAAAATAAACAACATGAGAGTAGGAACCATGTCTGTTAGTTCAAAAATAACTGTTGAACTCTCAGTACTTATCAATATTCCTGACATATAGTAAGTGCTTAATAAATATTTGTTGAGTGAATTAAGAATGAGCAAATAAATAAAATACCATCATCTGAGCAATATGAAAATAAGGGCTCCAAATATCTGCCAAAGTAATAATATACACAAGGAAATGCCCATGGCACTCTGACTATGTGATATGATTGTCATCAACAGGATTCAGAGTTCAGGCCTTTAGTTGGAGATGTTCACATGCTTGGAGGTGACCTTATATTGACTTTGAGAAGAGTATAGAGTGGAGCTGTCAGACATATCTCTAATGGGGTTGAAATTCTTATTCCTAGAGGAAAGCAACGCTTTAATTCTCAACACAAGGAGGGGATAGAGCAGGTTGCACAATCACCATTGCCAAAAAGCTTTTATAATAGCACAAATAGCAGAATTTTTTCTTGCCAGCTAGTCTTGCCCCCACCTGGAAGCAGGAGAATGGCATGGCATCTTGATGTGCTTTCTTATTCCTAGGGTTCTAAGACATTCTTCTCCTTAACCAATCTCTTCAGTAAGTGATAGAGATGAGCTTGGCACTAAAGAACCTCAGTGAGTGGAAGAGATCCACTTCTCAGGAGCTTCTCCTTAGAAGAGCTTTTGCATTTGAAATCAAACATTCCTGAAAAGCAAGGCCAGCTCTGAAGTGGAAAAGAGTGAGCAGACCCTTTGTGCCCATATAACTCACTCATTCTCCCAAAGGCCTTTTAAGGGAAGGAAATGGTGAAAGGCCCCACTTAGCACAGCATAATTATTCAGGCTGATAAGTGGAACAAAGAGACCACTGTCTCGGTGGGGTTTGCAACCAAAGAGGGGGGTCTTTGAGCTGGATTTGCTCCAGCATCCCAGGGCTGTTGAAAGATTGGATCATTAAAAGTTTATGGCCTCATGGAGCTATTTTAAGCCTGTTCCATCCCTCAATGCTGGCGTCAAAGCTGCCACAAATTCTTTTATCCCCATGAACTGTGGCTTGGAGTGAACAAAAGTGAGACTGCCCCTTTGGAGGGAGAGGAGCCTGGGGCTGAAAGATGGGGTTTCAGGGGAAAGGATTTGTTGTACCTAATGAGTTGCCTATCAGCACTGTTATCACTGCCATTGCCACCATGCTGCTCAAATATTCTCAGGCAGCTCAGTAGATGAGGCATGCTCACATGGAATCAAAAAAGAAAGTAACTGCCCTGCCCACTCTGAATAAAGCAGAGTGTACCAAGTAAGAAAACTGAGTCCTAACCTCCTTGCTTGGAGTAAAAAGAGAGTGCAGAGGGAATAAGATAGGGCCTCTCCAGGGATGAATTGGTTATTCTGGAAGCAATGCAAAATGTTAAAATTGAGCTGAGGCATCTAATGCCAGAAGACCATGCCTTAGGTCTACAGACCTGCAGTCCCAGGCTTTTCTTACCAGATGCTCCCTTTAGATGTGTACAGAATAAGCAGCTATTTTGGAGAAAAACATACTAATTGTGTTAGTGAGTATCCCAAAAGATTTTCCAAACCCATGGAGCTCCCACTAAAAATTGGTTCCCAAAACTCATTCAACAAATATTTTTGAATGCCTACTATATGACAGAAAGTATCCTAGGCAGTTGAATATAACAGTGGACAAAGTAGACAAACATCACTATGCTCACGGAGCTGATATATTAGTAGGGGATGACAGACCATAAATAAAATAATTTAGTAACTAAATACTGTGTCAAATGCTGATGGATACTATGAAGGAAAATGACACAGAGCTAGGAAGGATACTAAATACCATGCTTGGTGATGGGGGTTCATTATTTTGGATAGGCCAGGGAAAATGTCATGAAGAAGGTGACATTTGAGCAGAGACTTGACAGTAGTGAAGAAAGGAGTCATGTGAATATCTCTGGGAAGATTGTCCCTGACAAAGAAGAGGTCATGTGGTAAGACCTGGCATGGTTGAAAAACAGCAAGGAGGCTAATGTGGTTGAAATGATGTAAGGGGAAGAGGAGTGGCAGGAGCAGAGATTGAAGAGGTAACAGGGGACCAGATGGTGTAGTGCCTTAGTAGCTAAGGATTTGAACTTTATGATGACTTAGATGGAAAGCCTTTCAGTAAATGACTAATACACCCTTACTTACATTTTAAATAAATCACTCTGTCTGCTACTTGGAGAATAAACTATAGGGAAGTGAGAATACCATTAGGAGGAAACTACGGAAATCCAGGCAAGTGAGTATGGTGATTTGAGCCAGTAAGGTGGTAGTGGAGAGAAGATAAATACTGCTATATGGAATTTTATATACAAATTACAATACATATGGGAAGTAGAGTTGACTTAACTTGCTAATGAATTAGTATGTATATAATATAAAGCTAGAAATCAATAGATTACTAAAACTTATTCCTCCAGTATAACTGAAAGTTTGTACCCTTTGATCAGCATCTCCCTCTCCCCATCCTTCCTCTTCTCGAGCCCAGTCTCTGGTAACCACCTTTCTACTCTCTATTACAGTGACATTGATGTTTTTATATTCTACATGTTAGTGAGAAGATGTGGTTTTTGTCTTTCTTTGCCTGGTTTACTTCAGTTAGCAAAACTTCCTTCAGGTTCATTCATATTGTTGTGAATGACAGAATTTCCTTCTTTTTAAAGCTATATAGTATTCCATTGTGTATATACATGACGTTTTGTTTATTCATTCATCCACTGATGGAAACTTAGGTTGCTTCCATATCTCGGCTATTGAATGATGGTTAAAGAGGACAAAGCCCCAATTAAACAGGAAGAATAAGGTTATTTTCTTCTTTAGGATATATTGAACTGCACGGTAAATATACTAAATAATAATGTATTGTACATTTCAAAATTGCTAACAGAGTAAATTGCAAATGTTTTCAGCACAAAAAATAATATTTGATGTTATCAATGTGTTAATTAGCTTGATTTAATTATTATACATTGTGCTCATAAATCATAAGATTACTTTGTACCTGATAAATAGATAAGGTTGTAATTTGTCAATTTACAATTTAAAAAAAGAATGTTTGAAATAAAGAATGACAGCAAAGCTTTTGGCATAAGCAATTGGAAGGATCAACTTGCCAGCAACTGAGATGATGAAGATAAGTAGAGGAGCAGAGTTGAGAGGTGGACATCAAAGTTAGGTAACTATTGGATTTGTGTTCTCCCAGGCCTGGAAGGACTAGAAAAAAAATGGCAGCAGCTGGTGGCTGCACTGAATGGGTCATGGAAGAAAATGGATTAGAATAACCTCGCCATAGGTGCAGAAAGAGTTGGTTGGTGATAGATTGAGGAAATGGACCAACTTGGACCTGAGCCTTCCTCTGCCTCTCCCTTCTCCTGCCTGGATTCCTGTACCTCCACTATCCACATTCATCCTGCTGGTCAGTCCCTCATGGTCTAGTCCAGGGGTTGATGAATTTTCTGTAAAGACCAGCTCATAAATATTTTAGACTTTGTGGGCCAGTTGGTCACTCTCACAGCTACTCAACTCTATCATTGTAGTGTAAAAGCAATCATAGACAACACATAAATGAATGAACATACTTGTGTTCCAGTAAAACTCTATTTTCAAAAACAGACCATAACCCAATTTGGCCTATGAGCTGTAATTTTTCATCCCCTGCTCTAGACCTCTATTGAGCTATCCACCAAAACACAGGCTTAATGTGTCCATTCAACCTTGTGACACACTTACAATCTAATATCAGCCTGCATGAAATATTAAATGGGCACCTCCGGTAGCTATATCTCAGATATGGCTGGATATTAATGTTTTAGTGGTAGAACCAATGCTCTCTTTGGCATTATTTTACTCTGTAAACTAAATAATCTGAATCAGAACCCAAAGCTCTTTTCATTTCAAATAAAAGGGGGAAAAGGTATCCTATAAACATTTAAATGTTTTCTGAATTGACCCTTATTTTTTTTTTTTTTTAAGTTACTGGCCACTGCCCTAGAACTATGTCTGTCCTCTCCAAGCCAACCAACATGTCCTCAGTCCAATTCCTCTCAAGGCCCTGACAGGTGACTTTTTAATCCAGTTATAAGGCGCTAATGGCTTCCACCTCCCAGAAAGGTTACCATTGAAAGCTTACTTTTGAGGGCGCAGCACTAAATGGTCTGCCCTTTTGGGTTCAGCACAAATTGGTTGGCCTGTACAACTTCCAACTCCAAGTTCATGGAACAACTCGGTCACCTGTGTGATCATTGGAACTTAGTGGACCTTTGCAAGATGGACTGATAAAATGGGCAAATTTGGATAATGCTCTTAATCTATGAAAAATACTATATTTAAAAGGTGTAGAGAAAAATATAATGAACATCTATAGATCCAAAACCCAGATTAATAAATAAAATATTATAGATACAGTCAAAGCATTTTTTATACCCCCTCCCTGATCTCTTATTCTTATTTTCTTCTTATTCACACAGAGGTAACATCTATCTTGAAGATGCTTGTGTCCCTTCTTTGTAATTACTCTACTTATAAATGTATACATATGAATGTATCTCTAAATAATATTCAGTATTGTTTTGCATGTTGCTAACCTTTGTATCAATGCTATAATAACTATAAATATGTTTTCAAGTTGGATCTATAAATTGACACATGTACTTCAAGTTTATTCATTTGTACCACTACAGTCTTCCATTGTAAGAATAACCTCATTTTATTTATCTGTTATTCTATCAGTGATTTCTTAGGCTGACACCAACTTTACACTGTTTCTCACAATGCTGCAAGGAGCATTCTGAATCACTTTCTTGGTGCCATATGTGAGAAGCTGAATGCTGCTTTTTTGCTGAGCTTCTCAACCAATGTACGTAGAATACCTACTCTATATAAGAGTGGCACATGTGGGAAGACAAAATTCTCTCCTGGAGGATCTGGTGACCAAAATGCTAAAAGTCTTCAGAATTCTTTTTATCTCATTGTGGTTGGTCAAATAGTTTTGACCTAAACCAAACAATCAAGCCAAGAGAAGCTGAAATGACAAAGTCAAAATTACCTTATCTCTTGATTCTCATTTCAGTATCTTAGTCTCTGAGAGTCAAAGCAATATATTCTTCTTGGCCACAGACTCTTCTTGCTTGGCCTGATGGATCTGCATGCATCAGCGATGAAGGTAGTAGTCAATAATAATCAGATCGCAATGTTATTTCAATAAATGCCACATATGACAAGAGACTTCCCGATGGTAGTCAAATCCAGGGTGTCTTGCAGTACAAAGGCAGAAGGTAACTGAATAACTAGCCAACTCACAGATTTCGAAATGGTTCCGCAGGTGTTTCCTGCTGTTGCTGTGTTATAGAGCTGGACAAAGGGCATCTGATGTTTACAAATTTTTACTAAGGAAGACTCATGCTGTAAAATCAGTGAGAAACTTGACAGTTTGGACATTAATGTGGTCTGCCGTTTTTGCTTAAAACATTTTCCAAAGATTTTCTTTTCCTTACTATGTTCACATTTGCCTTCTTTACAGAGTTCCCCAAGAGATTGTCAATTGTCTAGGTCTGCCAGAAACAGGGAAAAAGCTTTGAAGCATCAGTAGATATTATCATTTAAGTCAAGTTATAGTGGGGGGTATTTTCTCCCCTCCTGCTCCCCACTATTCATTGCATCCTTTATCTCAAAAGTATCTGATGCTACCCACTGTTTTTAAGAACCCAAGGAACAATGCAACTCTGTTATCTACAGATAACAGCCCTGCATTTTGGCTAGTCTGAAAAAAAAAACAACAACTACTGTTTAAATCCTTACAGACGCATTTACTTTCTTAGATTAAGCCCTTTATGGATGCCACATAATTTCTGGTGATCTCCTTTATGTATGTAGCCTGAAGCCTGTAGGGAGCTCTGAGTTACCTTAGTAACGCTCATGCTCATTCCACACATGAAATATATTTTCCTCTTCCATACTCTAGTGCTTTTTCAGGAAAATTTTGAATAAAATATAACAATGTTAGGCTGTTTCAATGTGATACTAAATCGAGGTATTAATTAGAGTAATTCCTATTACATAATCATATGAAAAACATAGTAAAATAGATCTCTTAATATTGTGGTAAATAATTTCTTTAAGTGTAGTATTTATTACCACCAGCAAATGCAAAGTGAAAGCTGGTAACAGAATAAGTTTATTTTTTAAATTTATGTGTGTATTTTAACATGTACTAGAAAATATATAACTACAATATTATAACAAGCCCATTATTTCAGAAATATTACTGCTTAGGATGAAGCTACATTTTTTAATTGACAAAAATGGTATGTATTTATGGTTTACAACATACTTCCATGTATATTTATCTATCTATATATAATATTCATATATATGTAATGTCATGGCTAAGTCAACCTAATTATTATATGTTCACATACTTATCATTTTTGTGGTAAGAACACTTAAAATCTACTCTTTTAGCAATTTTCAAGTATACAGTACATTGTTAGTAACTATAGTCACCATGTTGTACAATGGATCTCTTGAGAGGCTACATTGTTTTAAAGTGAGTCAATTTGATAAAAAAAAATTAAGTGAATAATAGCACGGGTGTTTTACAGATATAGCAAAAATAGTAAAGGTGGTATGTCAATGAGTGATGCTTAGAAAACACTGATGTAGGTAAATGTTTTTGTTGTCTTCCAAGGATTCTGAAAAAAATGGCCCAGAAGTTCTAAAATCTATTTAGATATAATTTAAAAATATTTGTAAACAAGTAAAAATTTTAACTAAAGAAAATTAAACTAAAAACAATACATACACTCAAAAATTTTATAGATGCCAAATTTTAACACATTGAAGACCAACAGTGCAACTGAAGAGCTCAATTAACTTGAGCTCCTCAATAGATATATTTTTGTGCAGAACTCAAAATAAACTTCATTCGTCATTCGGTTTAATTAAAGCATATACCATGATTCTATAGTATACTGTTAGATAAGGGAATAGATCGCCATTTGCAAATACTTATCTGTGTGGGTCAGAATATTCTCACTAGTGTGCAATCAAAACAAATCCCAGAAATGAATGGATACAACTGCTTCATAACTTCCTACTTAATTGAATAAATGAGTAAGCAATTGATTCCTTTTGCACTATGCACAAGCCATTGGGCCTCATTTCATCATGTCTTCATGCAGTTCACTCCTCATAATTCAGCCTGGGGCACCATCACTGTCGGACCTTAATTAAGGCTTGAGATGGGGTAACAGTGGAAGAAGATGGTGGCTTAGCCAAATAATTTCAAATTCTTTCTTTCCACATTTGCCTTTAACAGCAAACAAAGTAATATAGTCCTAGAGAAGGCAAACCTTGGGGAAAATATTTTCCCACTATGTGCCTCATCTGTTTCCAAACAGTCTCCACAGGCCCCATATATTTTTTTAATGTAATTTACACTCCCCATCTAAACAAGGCAGTCTAAAACGGGCACTATTCTGTATTAAAGATTTTGGTCTTGATTTCCAGCCATCAATGGAATTAACCACATTTTGGCCTTGGAGAAGTTGCATTCCTGATTCTCTCTGCCATCTCGCTTATAAAGGCAGAGGAGGGAGCAGGGTGCCAGAGAGAAGGCATCAGCTTGGCATCTGTGGCAAAACCACTCGGGAAGTTCCATGCTCTGCAAAATCCACATCTCCTTCCTGTAGGTCTTGTGGCTGGGGCCCACAACTAGGGATAGAGGCCACACAGCTGATCTCCCTTTAGCCCCTTTTCCTATCCCATCAAGTGCAGAAAGATGCTGATGCCCAGACATCCAAGGGGACAGGAACTTTGTCCTCTTGAAACTCCTTTCCTGAAGACTTTAAGAATAAGAAATACTTTTCTTTGTTGGGACTAAATCCTGAATACACAAGCTCTTCTTTGCCATTCCAAGAAGGTGGTTTTTGAAAGGTTGAGCTTAGAGCCACTTCAATTGCCAGGGTCTTCAAGTGGGGCAGTTGTTTTTAAATATTTCTTAGCTATGAAACACTTTCTAAGAATGAAACAATATATAAAATAGACAAAAAATGTAGCTACTCTGGATAAAGTAGGGGAGATGACCTAGACCTCTGACAGTTTTGTCTTCTTATGTTAGCCTCTGAACACTCTCCATGTCTGGCTCACTGGCCTCTGTATCCCCCACTCTGTATTCAAAGCCTGGTACATAAGGGGAAATCATGGTCATGTATTGAATGACTACAGGGTGTCAGTGATTTGTGGCAGGTGCTGTTGTTTCATGACTTGTCCTCGTGTGATGTGTGTGTGCCTGTGTATGTGCATTGAAAGGAAGAGGCACTAAAAGCTGAAGACTGGAGTGCATTGGGTCTAAGTGACCAAGTCTTTGATGATGAGCTTGCAACAGTTGGATTCTGAACAAGAGCTGAATGGTGAATGGCTCAGCAGGCTGCTAAGTCCTGCAGATTTGCAGGCAAAGCTGGTTCATTTGTTTCATTCACTTGTTAAACCATTTCTAAGTAGCTGCCATGTGTTAGGCTAGGTCCTAAGAGACAGTGATGACTAAATCATAATCCCAATCCCTGCTCTCAAGAGGCTCATGGTCTAGTGCGGGAGACGCATATGAAAACAAAGCAATGCCAACAAGTAGTGTAATGGCCATAATCTATTTTTAAACAATTAAACTGGCACATCTTTTATTCCCTGGAAGTCTTGATGTCCTAGGTTTCACAGAATCTGTAGGTTTCTGCTCTTCAGGGGAGGGTGGATACCAAAAAGTCATTTTTAGCTTTGACTGAAAGATTAAATTTTGCATTTTTAATCTATAGATGAGGGATTGAAAAAAAAGGATCCAAAGTTAAACAAAGTACACAAAGCATGTGATGAATCTTAATTTTCACTAATTTTTCACCAAAAATTGGCATTTATGTTCATTACGAATGTAGGCAACAACACAGTGATATTAGCCATACCCGTGACTTTGTCACCAATTGAAATGACAGATATTTTATATCAAACTAATATTGCAATAGTTATCTCAGAATGTTATTTACTCTCATCATTGCTTCAAAATTATAGTGGTTACTAGTCCTGCTACTAGACCTTATCATTTAATGCATTAATGAAGCACAGGTATTATTCTACCATAAAATTGTTTTCATATTTTGATAACTGTATTTCAATATAATTGGCTTTCTTTACAATCCTATGTACTTTGTTATCTGTTTAAAAACAATATTCCGAGAAGTGGTCCAGAGATACTCTCAGACTGCTAAAGGAGGCTACCATGTCACAAAATGACTATGAATCCTTGTTAGACACGTTTTAAGAGTGAGGTTTTATCAAGGGAGAGAAGAATTTTCGAATGCCAAAAGCTTCCCTTATATATTCTAAGCAAAGCACAGAGTTTTACTCAAAGCCATGAGAGAAAAGACCTTAGTCAAAGATGCAAAGAAAGTTCCCACCTACCTAGGGAGTAAAGACCACTTTTAGGATCTGGTATGTGGAACTATGGAAGAAAAAAGAAAATGAGAGGGCGAGTTAAGAGACAGATACCAGAGGGGACTCATAAAAACCACACAAGCACTGAGGCATGTTTCTCACAGACTAGGAAGATGTGATGTCTCCTTAGAGAAGACCTGCATTCATCCTGGTGCTGAAGCAATCTGACACATCCAGTTGATAAAACAGCAAGAGGGGGAGGGAGGTATCTAAGAGCATGAATCTGATGTAGCACTTCTGTTTCTTCATAGCCTGCCTCTGGCGTGCAGAAAATCCAGTTTGAAGGAGTAGAAAGGACCAGTGGGCCACTAGACACCTAGGTTTGGAATAACGAAACTACAAAATCAGGGAGGTTTGCAACCAGAAACAAATAGCTAAAACCAGGAATTTCAAAACAGGTGCAACAACAAAGCCCCTAAAAGACTGAAGGGACCTACTGCACATCACCCTTCACATAGCTGTAAGGATTGTTCCAAATTGTTTGGACCCTCCATAGCAGGGAATAGTGAGCATCCAGAGAAATGAGCATGGATCCAAGACTCCATTCTCCCTAACCCCACTTCCCACAGATACCATATTTTATAGGAGGGGGAAATGAAGTTAAAACATGCAAGACTTAACATTTATCCAAAAAGGCAGCTCTTTCCATTGGCACAATGAATTGTGTGTCTGCACTCCCTCCCCTCTACTCACATGGGTGGAAAGTTCCTAAGGTAGCTTAGTTCAATTCTAGAGGATATTTTTGCACATCTGAACTGCTGGGTATACATTTCAATCCCACTGTACATGTTTTGGTGCCATGATGTAAAAGTCAGTTCAGATTCAAGAGGAAGGCAAAGGGAGAAGTGTTCAGTTCCATGAGAATGTGTGTGGTGAGATAGGTGTGTCAGAAAAGGCAGCACCGAGGAGAGAATGCTTGAGGTGTGACTTGAAAGATGAACATGTTCTCTGGCGGCAGTCAGGTACTTTACTTGCAAAATCAACCTTCTTGGTCAAGAAAGTAACTGTTTACATGATATGATTTGAAAGATACCAGGAAGGAAGGACTTCTAATGCCCCCAAACAGCACCCAGAACACCATCATTCAAGATCTATTCTTTTGATCGTGAATGGTTTCTAGACCAGTGCTTCTCAAACTACAAAGTGCATATGAATAACTTGCAGATCTTCGTAAGTTGTGGGTTCTGATTCAGTAGGTCTGGGGTGGGACCTGAGAGTTGCATTTCTAACAAGCTCCCAGGGGATGCTGGTGATGCCGGTTCATGGACTACACTTTGAGTAGCAAGGTACTAGAGCACTTTAATATGTGTAGCTAATAATAGCTGACATTTACTGTGTTCTTATTGTATGGTAGGCATTGTACAAAGCCCTTCAACCACTATCACCTCATTTGATCCTCACCACACCCTATGAAAAAGAATTTGCAGTTATCAATTTCAAAGAATTTTCAGTGATTTGCAGGTCACTGCTGTGGTGAACCTGGGATTGAATACAGGCCACCCACCTGTTTTTAGACCCTAATACTTAGCTATTATTCTCTATTGCCTTCCAGAAGATGTAACAACTTATGGTGACAGTTTTTGTTTCACTTTGGTGCTTTTTCTAAAAAAGCTAGATCTTTTTATGGCAGCCAGCATGTATAGCAGATATAAATACTATTGATTTGGTTAGCAGGGCTAAGAAAGCCAAAGCCCAGTTGCTCAGCCACCCACCCATCATCTCCCACTGTGGCCTTCCAAAGCACCCCTGGGACTCTAGTTTACAACCTAGTGCTTTGAAATCGTATGAGTTCCCCTTCCTGGGGGAGATTAGTGGACAATTCGCCAAGAGTCAACTCAGAGTCTGGATGGAGCCCTCAATAAGGTGCACTGAAAGCAGATAGGGCACCAAAAGGAGAGAGGGGCTGTTAAAAAACACAGTCACGTCCCTGTTTGCTCAGAATTTGTTCTATCTTGGCAATGTCTTCTCTGAAGCTTGTCTGAGTTTACTTGGTTTCTTTCTGTTTCTCCCCACCATTGGCTTGTGCCCCTGAGCCCAAGAACACAAATGGCCTCCTCGGTTTACTCCTCCTAGCATCTCAGCTAATTGCCACCCCCAAAACCCTTGTAACTAGGGCTTATGCCCTCCTGTGCAAACTTTCAGAGCATCTAGTTCCATGGTTTTAAAACGTTTCTCTGTGAAATGTGGAGCTCCTGTAGACCCTTCAGTCACACTACTGCATGGGTGGGAGCAGGAAGGATGAGTAGAGGAGGTCTGCAAAGACAAGTGACTTATCCATCACAGAAGCAGAGAATCTGTGAGCCTAAAGAGTTGGGAGTTCAAAAACTGCTGATTTTTGTTTCTGATACAGACCATCCTGATATAGGCATTCTGAGTACTCCTCTGCAACTGTGACCTGATTAATGTTGTGTCTCTTGGTTTGATGTGGGCTGCGGAATGCTTCCTACTGCGTACCTGACCCAGGTCATCTCTCTTTCTGAAGTGAGGGGAGATTTTCTGCTGTGAGTCTCAGCAGATTCTGAAAATAAACACTAGATAACTGTTTTAAATGCATTTCAACCCTAGGATTGTCTCTGATTATGCTCTTATCTCATTTACCTATCTGTTTCAAATGTCATCTCCTTGGAGACTTTCTTGATCATCCTATCTAAAGAAGCACTCCTTTCCTGCTTTGCTTTCTCATAGCATTTATTACTGCCTGACTTTTTGAATTATATTTATTGTCTCTCTCCCCGACTAAAATGTAAGCTCCAGCTCACTACTGTTTGCTGCAAAATGTACATTATTGCCTAAGACATAATGGATGTCAATAAACATATGTCAATGGATGGATGGATGAATGGATGGATGGATGGATGGTGAGTTATTGAATGAATCCAACTCACACTTAACCATAGACTTATTCATTAGATCTGTGGAGCTTCGGCTTTCACAGGAGGCATATGACATGAGTTGCACATTCCCTAGAACGTGGCAGTGGCTTAATAACTAACTGAATGAAAGAGAGAAATGACTATAAGGACAGGAGCTTGGCTTAAACTAATGATTTTTGCACTTGTGAGGACATTGTGAACACCTACCCTAAAAGGGTATAATATCACAATTATAATAATTTAGAAAGCACTAAGGCACTTTCTAATATTAAAAATATGTTGTTCAAATTTAAAAATTATTTATAACTTTAAAATATTATAAAGGGAAAATTTAGAAAAAGAATGATTGTTTTCATGACAAAAACTACAAAAATGACATGAGCTTTTTTGTTCACCAAAAGGTCAGCATACCCTATAATGACTGCAGGCAACACTGGCCTGGCAGTCTCTAGGGACACCTCTCACTTGAAAATTATGTGATTTAAGCCTAGGCACATCCCATGGCACGTGATCCTGCTGTACAACATCTCTTTCCTAAGGAGTGCCTCTCACAAAAGAAAAATGCTGCTCAAATTGTTTTCCCCATAGGAAAAAAAAAAACAAACACCAAACCACACTGACCTGTGGTTAAAGCAGTCTTTAATGAAGTATTAACAAGAAGAGGATGAAACAAAGACAAGTTTTCCCTCTCTTTCCATCCCCCATGCTGATCACATTCATTTTTCAAGACAATGGCAGCTATCCGGCAGTGTTTAATTTATGTAAATCTACAGCAGCTCATAGGTGGAACTGACATAGCAAAGGGCCACGGAATGCAGACCTTGATGTTCTAATTGAGATTCTTTCCTCAGATGGCTGTGGAAGAATGTAAAATACCTCACATATAATCTGGGCTACGTCCACTAGTGTCCAAACCCACTGCCAAATGGGGGAATCAGACACTGGCAGGCTTTGACTTTTGAAAATGACTGTTTAAAATTACACAAATAATAGCTGGTCATTGAGGAAAAAGGAGAATATAAATAAACCAAGAAGTCATAAAAATGGTCAAAAACTCAAGGATAGCTGCTGTTAATGTCAGTATTCTAGATCTTTTCCAAACATACATATGCATGTATTTTTCAAATTGTGAAATTATAATGTACATTTTTTTCACTTAGCAATACATTATAAAGATTCTTTCTTTCAAGACATGCAGGTCTACATTATAGTTGCAGTGAACAGACAGTGAATATGTAATTATTATGATAATTATTCTAAAAGCAAGACTGCGGGGGCAAGGAGTATGTTCATTTTAAGATTTACTATATTTCCTTTTCCTGAGAACATTTGGTATTATACAAAAATAGCAGTAATTATTATTACTATTATAAGCAGCAATTATTGAGATCTCACAAAATGCCAAACATTATTCTAAGCATTTTATATGTATTATCTCCATTTAATCCTGTAAACTAAAAATAAAATCTTAAGCCCCCAACAACAGAACAGATGCCTTCTTGGTCAAGGGGACTCCAGAAAAACCTGGAGTTTTTTATCATGATGGAAGGGAGGTCAAATGCATCTTGTTATACCCCCTCCCTTTTGGAGTCTAGGCATGACTGACAAATATTAATGTTAAAATAGAGATCATAAGACTAGGAAGACAGACTCTTTGTGGCGATAAGATACTTAATTTTAAACAAGACCTAAGGCCATGCAAGAGAAGAGTTAAGTCAGACTCACAGGCCATCAATACTTTGCTAGATAGCTTTTTTATCTTAACTTAAAACATTTCTACTTGCTGACTCCAAGTTTTAGACAGAGCCTTGTCTCCTTTAACCAACTACAAATTAAAGAATCTCTAAATCCACCTACTAATGCGTAAGCCCCCACTTAGAAGACATCCTTGTCATCTGTAAGCACTTTTGCGCACATACACATGGCACTGTGATCCTGTGTGTACAACATTTTTTTCCTAAAGAGTGCCTCTCATTATAGAAAATGCTGCTTGAATCGTTTTCCCCCACAGAGCCAAACCAATGTATACCTTCTATGTATTCATTTATGTCTTTGCCTATAACTCCTACCTCCCTAAAATGTATGAAACCAAACACGTAGATCTGACAAGTTAGGAACTGCTTACTCAAGGCTTCTTAGGGTCTGTGTTTTCCTCTGGCCATGAGCAGGCCTGGTACTTGGTTAAGAATCTACTTCTAAAATACTTTTACAGAAGTTGGCTTTCCATTAACAATCTTCACCACAATTCTATGTGACAGGTACTATATTGCCCATTTTACAGATGGGGAAATGGGCGTAAGAGAGACGTTAAGTAACTTGTTTGAAAGTTACACACCTAGCTAGATTACCAGAGTGCAGAATATGACTCAGAAAGACGGTAACCTATAATCTCAACCACCATACTGCCATTGCCAATTCGATAACACAAACAATCAACTTTAAGCTTTAAGGTCTAGCCCATAGCCCGAATTATAGTTATTTCTTAATGTTTTCCTAATTTATCCTGTTGCTGACATCCACCTTTTTTTCTTTAGAAAGCAAGCACTTTATCTAAGGAGTTTGCCACTGGTTTCTTATGACCAAAAAGACAAAAATACCAAATGTAAGCTTCTAATTTTTTTAAATAAAAGTGCTATTGAAAACCATTGTAAAGGAAAGCCATTTCCAACTGCTGGCAACAATCTAGTGGAAATGTATGCTAAATTAACTTGTAATACCGTCTCTTATTATTAACTAAAAAAGTCCTCCATGGCAATGAGTCTTACCTGAACCTCCAAGCTAATTTTGCGTTCAATTTTAATTGCAATTGTTTGCAAGCAGGTGTGATTGGGGGTTCACTGGTGTTGAGAGGTTACCCTTTTATCTGCAGCTTTTACCCCTTAGGGTGGTGATTACTTATGGGTATATATTTTCCCTCCACTTTTACCTCTGAAGCAGCTTGAATTTCAGCTCTTTCCGAAAGAGTAGAGAAACTAAGCATGCTTGAGCCTAGGGGTTTGCATTTTGGTTTCACAAATACAAGCCATGTGACCTTGAGTTACTTAGCTGCTGTATGGCTTATCCACTTCATTTATAAGATGGGGGTGTTAGAAAATGGCACCTAATTCACTGGTATTTTGTGAAATGGGTTTGTTTATGAAGATTGAATGAGTTTATGTAAAGTGCTTAAGAAAATGCCTGACACATAGTAAGTGTTGGCTGTCAATATTGTTGTTACTATTATTATTATTAAAGCACTGCAAGGTCTACTTTAAAGAGACTTGTAAAATGTAGGTGAGGATGTGGAGAAGACAGGAATATCACACACTGTTGATGTGTTTGGGAATGTAAAATGGCACCAGCTCCACTATGGGAAAACTGTTTGTTGGTTTTTCAGTAAGTTGAGCATAGAATTACCATATGACACAGCAATGCCCACTGCTGAGGTACATACTCAAAAGAATTATAAACAGATGTTCAAAGGCTTGTACACAAATGTTCACAGTAGCATTATTCACAAAGGTAGAAACAACCCAAATATCTACTAACTAAAGAATACATAAAATGTAGCATATCCATGCAATGAAATTTTAGTTGGCCATAAAATGGAACAAAGTACTGAAACATGCTATAATACAACATAGACTAACCTTGAAAACATGCTAAGTAAAGAAGCCAATCACAAAAGATCAATATATTGAATTATTCCGATTCTATGTGAAATGTCCAGAATAGGTAAATCCATAGAGAAACAGAAAGTAGATTGAGTGGTTTCCTGGTTCTAGGAGCAGGGAGACAGGAAGAGCAAAAATGGGGATGACTACTAAGGCTTATGCAGTTTCTTTTGGAGGTGATGAAAGTGTCCTACATTAGACTGTGGTGATGGTTGCACAACTCTGTAAATATGTTTCAAAAACCCTATTGGATTATGTAATTAAAATGTGTTAATTTTACAGGTATGTATCTTATAGCTCAGTAATGTTTTTGTAAAAGCTTATACATAAAAAGGGATTACGTTCCCTCAGACCACTTGGCTAGCCATTTTGGGTCGGATGTGATGAAGTCTTTGTGGTCCTAAGAAGACGAAGATCAGATCAAAGATCAGTTCCCTCTCCTGAGTGGTGCTAACCAGTTGCACCATGGCTCTCTAGGATCTTTGTGTGAGGCTCTCTGTTTTGAGTCTTACCACAGTCATGGGAATGTACCATTGTTTTCCTGAGTTCTGCCATATTCAGAATAATTTCATACTGCAAATGAACCATGTTGGAGGCACAAAAACTTTGTCTATTCTATTTTCCATCTAGTATCCACAGTGCCTGTGTGGCATATATAGGTGCTAAGAAAGATATACTGATGAATGAATAAATTGATGGATAAATAAGAGCAGCATAAGTTGTGGCAAGACCTTTGTAACCAGAGAGACGTGAGAAAGTTCAAATCTTGTTCTCCACTACTTACTAGATAAGCAACATCCAGCAAATCACTTAAATTCTCTCAAACTCGATTCCTTGTAAAATAGGGAGAATAATGCAGTAAACTTAGACTGAGATATATATATGCTACATGATAATTCAATAATGTTAGTTTCCTTCGCCTTTCTTCCACCAATTAGAGAAGCCCTGAAGCACTGCAGAGTTCAGCACTGATAGATAGCTTTATGCTGAGTCCTGAAGGTGGCAATAAACACAAGCATTGACACTTTCCCAAGCACAAACTTAATGTCATGTGATACCTGTCCTCAATTGTGGAAGCTTGGTAGTGAAATTTGTAGACCCATAAAATGCTGGGAATTGGGAGAGCTGTTAGTAAGATCATCTAGTCCAAGCACTATGCTTGATAGTGAATCCTTAAATCCACAACATTAGTGGGGCCATTTGGAGACTCTGGCTTAATAAAAATGAGTAGCCAAAGAAGTAGCTGGCAAGGTGGATGGCAGACATCTGAGGGACCATTAGTAGAGAAATTCCAGGAGTGATTCATTGTCCTCACCCCCTGAAAAAGTCCCTATGATATTTGACAGCTTAGTCACCATGTGTGTATTTATACAGGGTGAGGCAAAGGTCACTGTACAAGAGAGAACCATGAGAGAAGCAGGTGTTGATCTTCAACTACTAAATATATTAGTCAAAGCTTGAGATGTCTGCAGCAGGTAAAAAAAGCAGTCAGCATTATCTATACAAGATCCTGCTTACACTTCAATTTTAAATTTGAAATTTGAGAAAGGGACCAAATTTTAGTTTTATCATTAAATTTTGGACCTCGTTTCGTCGGAAGGACTATCTAGGTTTGGTTCCCTGCTGTCCAGTGAAAGGTGGCATACAAACTAAAGAGATAAGTAATATATTTATTATTAACATCCCAAATAAACCAACCTGATAGCTAATGAAAGAGATAGAAATGCCTAATATTTAAAATATAGATATAGAGTCACACTTGGAAGTAAGAAAAGAAAATCTCCAAGTGCCAGAAACAAAGAGAATGCCCCAAAGAGTCTTTTTTTCCTGAAGATTTGTGACTTAAAGAGATAAGTCGACCAGATACAGTTATTAGGGTCTGGAATTATAATGCTTAAGAGAGATATGGAAATCAGAGTGTGGCAAAATCTGTATATGGCAGAGTTGCAACTGTTATACCTGTGGAAGGATTGAGGGGAATGGAAAGACTGTGTCCATTGAAAACAAATCAAATCACTGGCCTAACGACAGCAATTATGTGGTCCCTAGCTCCAAGTCACAGGTGGAAACAAAGTCAGTTTAAAAAAGCAATGCTTCCAGATGATATGACATGAAATGAAAAGAAAATAATCAAAGAAAAAACATGGCAACCAGAAAACACAGAATAGCATGTGTTGCAATATATGTAAATGAATTTAAAACAACTTTTTTGTAGAGACATTGAGATTAGATATGAAAATTTCCACTATATGTTATATACAAGAAAAATATCTAAAACATGATGACAAAGAAAAGTTAAAAGAAAAAAGAGGGATAGTAAAAGATAAAACAGGCGAAATAGAATTTAAGGTGAAAAGCATTAAGACAAAGAAACACATCACTTAATGATTAAAAAATAGCCACCCACTAGGAAAAAATTGATTTGTATGCATCTGAAAGTATAGCTCCAAAATCTATAAAATGAAAGTTAATAAAATTAAAATGGAGAATCACCAAATCTATAATTATGGTGAAAGATTTTAACATACCCTCTTTCAGAAACTAATACATAAAGTAGACAAAAGTTACTAGGGATATATAAGATGGATAAAACAATAAAATTTAGCTAATAAATAGATACATAAAAACACTGCCCCATCTGATAAGGCATATACTGTATAATTCCAACTATATGACATTCTGGAAAAGACAAAACTATGGAGACAGTAAAAAAGATCAGTGGTTGCCCTAGAGGTTTGGAGAAGGGAGGAGATGAATAGAGTGGTACAACAGGAGATTTTTAGGGCAATGGAACTATTCTGTGTAATACTGTAGTTGTGGATACACGTCATCATATATGTCAATTGAGAAAATCTATGAAACAAGTCTCAATCATTTTAAGAGGCTTATTTGCCAAAGTTAGGGACACACGCCCGGGAGAACAGGTCTATGCCTTTCTCTAAAGACTATTTGGAGTGCCCCAAATTTAAAAAGGGGAAAGGGTGGGATATTGAGAAGCACAAAATTTTTATTTAAGAGGCGGGTAGGGAAAAATAGTTATTTATGCCTTGTCTAAGCTCAGGGAATCTGCATTTTTACATAATATAGACAAAATGGGGCAGGGGAACAATCAGATATGCATTTATGTCTGGTACGCAGGGGGTGACTGCACTTGTAAAGATAAGCTATCAATTTATATTACCATGATGAAATTGTAACAGAAACACCTTAGGGAAAAGATGTTACAGCTCACTAGGAATTTCCTTGTGGGCAAAATATTGGGGAGATGTGGAGCTTTTCGTTTTGTAGCCATTTTATATAGGAACCAAAAAAGGGGAGGCAGGTTTGCATGACCCAGTTCCCAGCTTAACTTTTCCCTTTCCAGTAATATGTTTGGGGTCCCAAGATTTAATTTTCTTTCACACTCCCCCCGCCCACCTTTTTCCTTTAAAATCTTTTGTTGAAAGTATTTCAGAAGGAATACAAGTTTCTGGCCTCAGGTTGTTTTCTCCCCTCCTTTTTTTGAGCTGGTTTCTCATTGCTAGGATGGTTTGTTCCTAGAAGTTCAAGTCCCACGTTGCTAGGAAGCCTCATTCCTAGGAAATTATGTCCCATGAAGATTAAAAAAAATAGGGCAATGAAAGGAGGGGAAAAAGAAAAAAATATATATATAATATATATAAATATATATATTATGAATATTTATAAATATGTATTTTATATGTTCCTTTCCTTTTCCTTCTTTCAGCTCCATATATATAATATAATATATTATATTATATATATAATGTAATATATTATACATTGTATATATTAGTCCTAGGCCAGATTTATAGCAACAAGAGGGAAGCAAACCTGGAAGCTGCGTCAGGCTGTACTACTGCCTCTTCAATTAGAGCAATTCTCTGGGCAATCATTGCCCTAGCCCTCTCAGTTGCATGATGACTTATTTGCAAGCATATACCATAATAACATTGTAAGTGGAAACAGGACATAACACAAATTATTATTATTATTTCTACTATAAGAAATAGCTTCTGCCACCATGTTCTCCAGGATCCAAACCAACCACTCAGCCAAATCAGTTAATGAGGGTTTGGGATCTGAAAGGGTTGGTTATCTGGGTTTTCATATCAGTAATAAGTCAGGTTTTGTTCTTTGATTCATCTGGAATATAAACACAACATTCAGTTTTTATGATGGCATAGGTTCCCCACTTGTGCTGCCGTGAGTATATCTAAAGCCATGTGGTTTTGACAGCACAACTTTTCTCATAAGTATGACCTCATTGTTTAGCAAAGAGATACTCATGTGGCTATCATTTAAAGCCTTTTGTGTGTAATTCATTAAAGCTTCTATATGCCATATAATATCTTCAATACCTATCTGTGGTACAAAGATTTGAAGATAAGTGATTATACCATTGGAACACCAAACATATCCAATGAGACTGTAAATGAAAAAGGTTTGCAGATTTTGGCAGGGTCTAAATTACTCATCCTTGTGCCCAAGCATAACCTAGGAAAAATTGTCCTAACCACCCTGGAGGTAACCACGGCCATAAGTTAGTGTCACAGAGCCAATATGTCCCAATAAATACCTGGTTGCTGCACCCAATCGGTGGTATGCCAGTTGGTGTCTTGTAATATGATGATGTGGTCACAGCATCCTCTAGGTATCCACCCCTATATCTCTTGCACTGTTGAGCCATAGGTCCTTGGTGTGTTTTCTTTGTTCCCAGCACAAAGAAGCATTTTGGCTGAGTTGGCCAAACGAAGTGGGTATGCAGATAAATCCATCCCAAATTTGCATCATTCCATATTGGAAATGGGTCATTGTTTGGGGACTAGCTACCACCTACTGTTTTAGTTGGGGGTATGCTAAAATGAGAGCTAATGAGCTGGGCCTTTCCATTAAAAATCTTTTCCCATGTCCCTTGTTCTTAACAGTGTTTTTAATGGGCCAATTGTATATATTGTCTTTTTTTATGACAGCACGAAGAATAGCAGATCATTCTCTGTGATGTGATAAATTTTTGGTATTCTATCCAGTCCTGATCTGGGAAGGGGGTACCCACCATGGCAGGCTGGAGCCACTTGGAAAGAGGCATGAGTCTGCATATGCAGCAGTAAGAGGAGCGCTTTGGGCCAGGAGGAGGTGAAATGCCTCCATGAACTTAGCCAATTGTGTTTTGATTATTTCATTGGTCCTCTCCACCAGGCCTGAGAACTGGGGATGGTAGGCCCAATGGAAATGTTTAAATATGAGTCAAATTTTGCAAATATTTTGAATAACCTGGCCAGTAAGTGAGTTCCCTTTCACTGTGAAGTTCACAGGGGACTCCCTATAGTGGAATAATTTTTTCTAGTAGGATTTTTCCAGCTGCCATGGCTGTTGCTTGCCTGCTGGGAAAAGCTTCAACTCAATGGGAAAACATGCAGACCATTACTAAAACATACTTGTAATATTGAGATAATGGCAGCTGTATGAAGAATTAAGCTGCCATACCTCAAAGCGTCCAGATGGAGGGGGAAATGACTCTGGAGGGCCCCATGGAGGGGCTTCCCTGGGTTATGTTTAGGAAAAATAACATATCGAGAGTAAAAACTGTGCCATTATCAAGGATGATTTTCAGAAATATCATTTATGCCAGGATATCATTTCATCTGGATCCACTGAGTTAGGTTATGAACATATTCCATAAGGGGCACCTACATTCCATTGGAATAATGGGTTTAGTTATTACGGCCACGTGATATTTGAGTTTTGGGAGGCAAGTATCACCCTACCTGTTTCCAAGTAGATTTCTCTTTGTAGGAGCTATGCTCTGGGTTTCTTTCAATATGTTTTTAAGTGTTTGGGTTTTATGGCTGTTTCCCAGATTGGGGCTGGTGGCTCGATGCTGCTCTTTTAGCTGTGGCATTCAGCCAATTCGTTACCCTGACTTTCTGTGGTATGTAATTTAGAGTGATCTGGGATTTTTATAATTGCCAAATGTTTTGATTTTAGAATAGCTTCTCTGATACTTGTCCATTTTTATGAGTTTCCCTGAGAAGGTTAAATATCCTCCCCTCTTTTCCATAGTATCCCAAAGTCATAAACAACCCTAAAAGCATAGCAAAGGCAGTGTAAATGTTTGCAGCCTTGTCTTTTGCTAATTGACAAAGCTCAGGTCAGGGGCAATCAGTTCGGCCACTTTGAGCTGATCTGGCTAAAGGAGGAGAGACCAATTTCAATTACCTCTAGTAAGGGAAACCACAGAATATCCTGCTTTAAAACTTTCATCTTCTGCTCTTAAATAAGATCTATTGTATACCATTCTATTTCAGCATTATTCAGTGGCATCTCTTTTAGGTCTGTCCTGGGGGCAAGAAGTCGGTCAGTCATCAGAACACAGTCATGAGGGGATCTCATCAGAAGGGCCCAGCAAGAGAGCTGGCCAGGTTAAAAATTATTACAGTGGAAAATAGTAACATAGGGGAGATGATAAAACGCAAAATTTTATAAAGAGGCTAACTGGTTGACAGATGTCGAGTACGATGGAGAGCTCAAGAAGGGTCTCTAAGAGAATGTGGTACAAAACTGGTAAGGTGGAGCCCAAATAATTATTTCTTCAAGAGACTTGTACAGAAAGGCTGTGGCTGCTGTTGCACTCATACAAGGAGGCAGCCCTTGAGCCACAGGATCCAGCTGTTGGATATAATAGCCTCTAGGTCTCTGATAATCACCATGATTGTGATCAATACCCAAATGCAGTCCTCCAATTTTGCATAAGAAAAGGGAGAAGAGTAATTTGTAGTTTGGGTGCCCTAAGACTGGAGCATTAGTTAGAATTTTCTTTATTCAATGTACAGCTGATTGTCTATCTGGAGTCTACATGATGGGATCAGACTGTTCATTTTTTAGGTATACATACAGAGGTTGCATCATATTGAAGAAATTTGGTACACAGTTTCTACAATAGCCTGCCAGGCCCCCAAATCCTCTAAGTTGTTTCTTGGTGATGGGCATTGAGAAAAGCTAAAATTCCTCTCACTCTATCAGGGTTAATACTCAGTCCTTTGACCGAGATAATATGCCCAAATACTTAACTTGCGGGTAAGCATAGTTGAAGTTTGCATTGGACACGTTGTTTCCCTTGGTAGATAACTGTTTGAGTAAGAGAATGCAGACTATCTTCCTGAGAGAGGGAAGAGTACTATCTGAACAAAGGAGAAGGTCGATCTCCATTGTACTTGGTTGAGTGTAAGTTACCCTGGGGAAAAAATTAAATCCTCTAATCAACTTTTAATATGTGGGAAAAGTCAGTAAAATTTCTGTATATGCTTAGGGGCATTACAGATCCACGTACATTGCCATTATTTCCAAGTAAAGGCAAACAGATATTGGCTGCCTGGATCTACAGGAATACTAAAGAAAGCACTGCAGAGATCCACAGATCTTGAGAAATGCTGGCTGGTAGTGGGTATAGCTGATAGAAGGGTATGTGGGTTTTGGGACTACTGGGTACCTGGGTATTGTGGTGTTTGTTCATTGCCTTTCAGAGAATCCTGCACAAATCTCCATCACTCTCCCACTTGGTTTCTTCTTTTCTTTTTTTAAGGGAGTTCTCATTTACTCCCTGCTCTCTAGAGACACATATAGCCTCTCCCTCCATCAATACCCACTGCTAGAGTGAGCACATTATTACAATGTGTTGAGAACTTACACGGTGGTCCCAACTTGCGGATGGTTAAACTTAAAATTTTTCTTTACGATGCTGTGAAATGATCCACTTCAGTGGAAACCATATTTCAAGTACCTATATAACCATTCTCTTTTTTCACTTTCAGTACAGCATTCAATTAATTTACGTAGATAGCCAATATTATTATAGGACTGTTGCAGGGAATAATGAGTCCCCTTCAGATAATCTTTGTATGATCAGAGGCAATTCCATGTATGGCTTCCTGTCATAGAGGAATATGTTTAAGGTTGGGTAGGGTTTCTTTGGGTTTATCTCTACCTTTACTGGAATGGCTGATAATATTTTCCCTATATCTGTATTTGACTAAGACCACAAGTGGGAGGGGACATCCCTTGAGCAGGTGCTCTACTTCTGGGGTTAACAGGAGAGGTTGGGGGAAGCTAAAAGGAGTTTGCCATTTACCTGCTCTTTATTCCAGTGTTCTCTCTTCTCTCCTGATGTTTCTCTGTCTTGATTTCAGTTTCCCAGTCACAAAATGACATCTTAACTTTATTAGTACTAAATTGTGGTACATTGTAGGATGTATTTAATTTGGTATTTTTGGTATCCTGGCTCCAAATTCTAAAAAAAAAAATCACCTTTTGATGAAAAAGAGATATGGGCATTATAGATGTTGAGGAGATCACAGCCCAAAAGACTGACAGGGGCCCCAGGGCACATTAGAAACACATGGGACTGACTGAGCATGTAACACTTAGAGCCCTCAGCAGGGGGAGCTCTGAAACTTACGAAACGGTAGGGTTTATGTTTGAACTTAAAACATGAAATAGTTTCATCAGCTATACCCACCATGTTAATTATTTAATTACTCCAAGTAATGGGGGTTTCTAAATAAGGTGGAATTTGTAAGATATATAGTTGCTTCTATGTCAATTCAGGTAGTTGTAACCTCATGGTTAATTATTACATTCATCTCTCCCAATTTGTTTTTCAGGGTAGAACATTTGGAGAGGTGAAACCCCTGTACCTTCTTAGAGCACCCCTAGTTTTTGCACCCTCCTACCTTTTCTTTTGTTTCAGCCTAAAACAGTCCCTTTTGAGGTATCCTGGTCTTTACAGTAGTAACATCTGGGAAGGAGAAGTCCTCAGACTGAGGGGAGCTTATAATCTTTCTAGGGCTGAGACGTTTGAGAATTTAATTGCGTTAGCTGTAAATGCATAGCTCAAGCCATCTTTTGTTTTACCTTTTTTTATTATAGTGCAGAATAATTGGTTAGCTAAGTTAACTAGTTCATTAGTTCTGGCCATGGTCCAATTTGTCATGTGGCATTTTACAAGGGTGGCTAAACCATCATCTAGTCTGTTTAAGAAATTTGCATTTAATAAGACATCATTTTTATTGTTTTCAAAGTAGTCAGCTGACATCCCATAACATTGTCTCAAAGTTTTATCAAAACTTGTGAAATAATCTAAAGCTGATTCATTTGGGTTCTGGCAGCATTGTTGGATTTTATTCCAATCCACCACCCTTTGGAACACTGAAGGAATGATATTTAACAGAACAGTAATTTGTTTCTGTGTGTCTTTGTGCCTGTCTTCCGGATTTTGGAGGGCTGGTTTTTGTGATTTTATTGGGCTTTCAGGGCTCAAATCTGCTATAGGGTCCAACCACTGTGCTTTTTCCAGCCATTCCTTAGCTTTAGCTTCTGAGACCAACATATACACTAGCTGATAAAGGTTCTGAATTACCTGGGTCATAGGTTCTGATAATAAGCTCAAATTCTTAGGCAAATCCAGTTGAATCTTTATGGAGGTCAGGAAATTCTTTATGTCTCATAACTCAGTATTGACCAGGAATTCGTATACAGTCGCTGGGGTTTCCCCTACCTATTTACCGGTTGTTCCTGAAATGGGGTGATTATGATATATGTCCCTGCAGGGTCCCTCTGCATGCATCTTCCAGATAAAGGGCTGCCACTGGGGCTACCAGAAAATCAGCAGGAGGTAGGGTCTTTGAAGTTAGAATCCCTACTGCCTTCCGCTGAGCAAGTGGTAAACAAGGAGGAGAAGATGGTAGATTGGAACATGCAGGAGAAGGGGGGAAACAAATCTGGTCCAGGAAGTTCAGAGAGGTCAGGGGTAGAGTGGGGGTGTAGGTGGAGGTAAGGGAGGTGCCGAGGGGGAGGTAAGGGATTCCAAGGATTTCTTTAAGAGCGATGAAGATTAGAGAGTTATTGATTAGCATTTCTAAGTTGTTTGTTGGCCTCCTGAAAGGGGATGAGGTGAACGTTCCCCCTTTTGCTACTCTCCCAGGTACCATTGAAAGTGTCTCTCTCAACCTGGTTCTTTCTTTTATATATATATATATATATATATATATATATATATATATATATATTTTTTATTGGGATTTTAGGTTCTTGGGGTACATGTGAAGAACATGCAAGATTGTTGCATAGGTACACACATGGCAGTGTGATTTGCTGCCTTCCTCCCCATCACCTATATCTGGCATTTCTCCCCATGGTTCTTTGGTTTTCGTGTACGTGTTTTCCATCCTGGTTCACAGGTACACTAGATATGGGCATCTTAGAAGATTCCCATTTAGGCCATTGTAACTTAGAATCTGCTTTAGTTATAGTGGTCCACTTGGTTAAATATTTGCATGATGATTCACCATAAGTATTTTGCACCTAGCCAGAGTTTATACAGGTTGAACTTTATGTTCCACAGCTGCTGGGGTTTTAGCTAACTTAGAGGCCTCGTTCCCCATAATTTAGAGTTACCCTTCGGATTTGACCAAGTCAAGACGTGTCGGACCCAAAGTGTGCTGCTTGCAGACCCTGAACTAGTTCTGTTCTCCAGTGTCGTAGCCACCTGGCACGGTGTGTCAGGGCCTCAAGGTACAGGAGTGGTCAGCTCCTCATATGTACCTGCCAGCTGAGATTAGATGCTAAGTATGTTCTTTTAAGAGGGAAACCTGCATAGACCCATTGCATGTCTTAGGGAACATTCCTCCCAGACACCTTCACATGATTCTCAGTCACCTAGAATGCCCCAAAAGGCTGAGGAGAGCAATGTGTTCTTATTTCTTCAGAGTGGAAGATTCCACATTATAGCTAGAGGGTTTGGAGTTGGCCAAATCCGATAAGGGAAAGGCTAAAAAACACACACACAAAACCCCAACAAGACAGACACAAATGACAGTTAACCAAAACTAACAATATTCACACAAATTATATGATTTCTGAGCACTCCAAGTGTAAGCTGAAATTAACACCAGCTGGTTGTTAATGCTATAGTCATTTAAAAAGAATTTTCAAGACAGAATCCCAAACCAGTTTCTTACCTAATGATGGGCTCCAAGCTGAAGACCACTCTCCACCAATGCAGAAGCAGACAGGCTCGCTTTCCTTGATGCAAAGCGAATGGAATCTCCAAAAGAAAAGGAGTTTTTCTTGTTTTGTTTTGTTTGTTTGTTTGTTTTTTTAAACAGCAAATAAACCTTAGACCCCCAACTGAAAAAGGTTGGAAGACAGGGATCCCTAGGGGAAAAAAGTCCTGGACTTACAGCAAATCATTCCATCAATGTGGGCTATAAAGTACCCAAGCTGGTACCAAGCACTGATAGGAGAGCTGCTGCAGGCCAGGCAACCTTCACTTAGGATCCCCTCCATGGTTACCACATGTCAATTGAGAAAAATGATGAGACAAGTCTCAATCATTTTAAGAGGTTTATTTGCCAAAGTTAAGGATATGTACCTGGGAGACACATCTATGCATTTCTCCAAAGATGATTTTGAGGGCTCCAAGTTTAAAGGGAAAAGAGTGAGATATTGAGAAGTATACAATTTTCTTTTATATATAAAATATATATACATAATTTATTACATATATTTGTATATATATATTGCACTTTAGGTTCTGGGGTACATGTGCAGAACATGCAGGATTGTTGCATAGGTACATACATGGCAATGTGGTTTGCTGCCTCCATCCCCGTCACCTATATCTGGCATTTCTCCCCATGTTATCCCCTTCCCAACTCCCTAGCCCCCACTGTCCCTCCCCCTAGTCCCTGCCAACAGACCCCGGTGTGTGATGCTCCCCTCCCTGTGTCCATGTGTTCTCATTGTTCAACACCCGCCTATGAGTGACAACATGTGGTGTTTGAATTTCTGTTTTTGTGTCAGTTTGCTGAGAATGATGGTTTCCAGATTCATCCATGTCCCTACAAAGGAAATGAATTCATCATTTTTATGGCTGCATACTATTGCATGGTGTATATGTGCCACATTTTCCTTGAAGTATACAATTTTCATGTAAGAGGTGGGAGGGGAAAAATAGTTATTCATGCCTTTGTCTGGCTCAGGGAATCTTCATTTTTACATATTAAGATTACATAGACAAAATGGGGCAGAGGAACAGTCAGATATGCATTTGTGACTGGTGGGCAAGGAGTGTAAAGATAAGCTATCAATTTACATTGCCATGGTGAAATTTTAACAGAAATACCTTAGGGTAAAGATCTTGTAGCTCACTAGGAATTTCCTCATGGGAAAAATACTGGGAGGCATGTAGCTTTTCATCTTGTAGCCATTTTATATAGGAACCAAAAGGGGGAAGCAGGTTGCATGATCCACTTCCCAGCTTAACTTTTTCCTTTGGATTAATGAGTTTGGGGTTTCCAATATTTAATTTCCTTTCACATACATTTGTCAAAACTCACAGAACCTGCAACACCAAGGGTGAACCCTATTGCAAACTAAGTAAATTAGGTAATGATAAGTCAATGTTTGTTTAATTGCAACAAATGTACTACTGTGGTGTGGAATGTTGATGGTGGAGAAGTTATGTGTGTGTGGGTGGAAGGAGTATATGGGAACCCTCTGTTAACTTCCCTCTGAATCTTGCTGTGAACCTAAAGCTGCTCTAAAACATAAAATCTGTATATTTTTTTTAAAAAGCACATGTTGTATCTACCAACTGAAGAACAAATACTTCTTTCAAGCACACACGGGAAATTTGTAAAAATTGAATGCATTGCTAGGTCAAAAACTCAAAAAAATAAAAAATATGAATATCGTACCTCATTCTTCAATCATAATGCAATAAATAAGAATCAATAACCAAAAGAAGCCCTTCAAAAAGCCAGAAACTTTGAAACTACAAATATGCACTTCTAAATATACATGTTACAGAATAAATCTCAATGAAAATTATCAAATATTTAGAAACGATTGATAAAATAAGTACTACATATCAGAAGTGACAGCAAATAGCTAATCAGTGGTAGGCCACAGATGGTTTGTATCTGCCTCCTAGGAGCTGGTTTCTAAATATTCAGGAATTTGCCACCCCATTGTTAAATGACTTGAAATCATCCATGATGGGAACATGCGTACTATAGAAATCAGCAAAAACTGCAGCTCAGGCTTTCTTTATTCTAAGTATGTTCTGTCTTTTTCCATTTCTTTCTCTTTCTTTTTTTTTTAGAGTTGGTTTACCAGTACACCACTTGGAAGGAAATATAAAGTTATAAATATATTTATTAAAAACAAGCAACACTGAAAATTAGTAAGCTAACAGTCAATTCAATAAGGTAGAATAAAAGAATAAAGCAGTGGTGCTAGAAATGTTGAACAATCAGATCTCTGAATATAGTGCCATCATGAATGAATGGCAGAGGTTTTCATTTATGCTAATGAGTAAGATGAGGTAAAACAACAAAGGCTTATGTTTGCACTTCACTCATCGGTGATATGACTGATTATTTTGTGACTAGACAATAGTTTCAAATACTGGAAGAATATTTTCTAAATTTTTGTATTATTCAAAATAGAATAGCTACAGATACTGGCCGGGCACGGTGGCTCACGCCTGTAATCCCAGCACTTTGGGAGGCCAAGGCAGGTGGATCACCTGAGGTCAGGAGTTCAAGACCAGCCTGGCCAACATGGCAAAACCCCATCTGTACTAAAAATACAAAAGTTACTCAGGCGTGGTGGCAGGTGCCTATAATCCCAGCTATTGGGAGACTGAGGCACGAGAATCGCTTGCACCTGGGAGACGGAGGTTGCAGTGAGCTGAGATCACACCACTGCACTCCAATTTAGGTGACAGAGCAAGGCTCTGTCTCAATTATATATGTATGTATATATACAATACAGTTTTATGTTCAAGCTGCATTATTAATGTTTTCTTTAATACCTTCATCACATTCTTAAGTCTACAGAGCTAACGAAACAATAAATCAAGCCCTATAACATTGACAGATTCCTGTAGTTTAATACTCTGATCACGGTAAATTTTAAGCTGCATGACATTACTGGGAAAGATGCATAATAGCATACCATTATATAGCATTTCCTCCATTCAGATACAATAGATGTAAATAACCTCAAGAGCATAAATAATAGTAAAATGTAGTAAACTACTTAAGAAGTGATAGATTTGGGGTGCTAATTAAGTTTGTTTTTAATATAATTTAATTGTAATTTCATAAAATTTAATTTTAATAATAGTTGTCTTAACAGCCAGATGGCAAATTTTCTAAAAACATAACTGATACTCACTAGCTGATATGAGTTGGCTCCAGCACACCACTGGTTAACCCAAAGAATATAGAAAGAAAGAAATGATAGAAGTCAAAACAGAAATTAATAAAATTTTTAAATGGACAAATTATAGGGGTAATGAACAAAACTAAAAGCTGCTTCTTGGAAAAGATTAATACAATAGTCGATTATTTGTCAAGACCAATGAAGAAAAAGAAAAGATACAAATAAAAAAATTAGGAATGCAAAATGGACAAATGCATACATATAAAATTGAAAGTTTTAAATTATTAAAGAATACTATGCATGACGATTTATGCTAATATTCAGAGGGATGGATACTTTTCTAGAAAAATTTTATTTAACAAAATTTTTCTCAAGAAAGCAAAAATACGAATATACCAATTACTATTTAAAAAAATAGACTTGTAACTGAAAATATCACTCCAAAAACAGATCTGCCCAGGCCAGTTTTGTCGGTGAATTTTACCAAACCCTCAAGGAACTGATAATGCCATCTTTATAAACTATTCTATGAAACAGAAAAGGATGAAGAGATATCCATCTTATTTTATTCACTGTAAAACCTTGATACTAAAACTGAACAAAAACAGAGTAAGGAAATTCTAGATTGGCCTCCTTTATGAACAGAAATGAAAAACAAAATTCTAAATAAAATTTAAATAAAACTGGTAAATCCATTGGTGTATAGACACAACCACCATCTTACCAAATATATCCAGGAATGCAAGGATAATTCAACATTAGGAAATCTATCAAGTCACTGGATTACCAAATTCACTGAGAATTGGCCATTGTGGTTGCCATGTTGAACAGATATCTTTACTAGAGAAGATTAATGTGGCTTCAGGTATATAGTTTGATTTATACTTTTTGGTATAAATCAAGAGGTATTTTTGGCCCATTGATTTAGAAAATGTATTATTTTCTATCCCCTTCAGAAAAGAGTATCAGAAACAGATTGCATTCACATAGAACAGAAAAAAATAAACATTTACAATTTTGTTCCAGGTACATTTTAACTCTTCTGCTTTCTGTCATAATACAACCTGAAGAGATCTGAACCATCTTCACATTTCAGGACATGACATAGATTCATTGCATTTTTTACATCATGCTTATTAGGCAGAGTGGGCAAAGAGGTGGCTTAATATACTGGAGGACTTGGCAAGACACACGTGCTGCACATGGTGAAGATAAATCCTACAAAGATTCAGAGACCTTCCAATTTGCTAAAATTTTTAAGGGTCCAGTGGTCAGGGACATGCCAAAATATTCATTCCATAGCAAAAGAATACTTGCACAATCTTGCATTCCTTACCACAAAGAAGGGATCATAACACCTTATACGTCTCGTTGAGTTCTAGAAGTGACATATTCTACAGTGACCCATATGCTGAATGACAGAGAATGCTGTCAGCTTTGACTGGAACTGGGACAAAAAGAGGGCTCTGCAACAGATTAAGGTTATGATTCAAGCAGCTCTTCTGTTTGAAGCATATGATTTGAAAAACCCTATGACATGGAGGTGCCAGTGGTGGGAACAAATTCAACATAAAATTAATGGCAAATTGTGGTAGAAAAATCACAGTGCTGGTCTCTGAGGTTCTAGAGCAAGAGCATTTGCAGTAGAAAATTACACACCTTTTAAGAAGCACCTCTTGGCATGTTCTGGGCCCTAATAGAGATGGACCACTTAACTATGTGACATTAAGTGATAATGAATCCAGAACTGCTTTTTATGACCTGAGTTTTGTAATATTCATCAAAGCATAAAGTCCGTCTGGCCCAGCAGTAGTCCATTATAGGACAGAAATTGTACCTCAGAATTGAAATCTAAAAGGATCAGAGGGCAATAGTAACCTACATGAGCAGGTAAACTGGACCTCTCCCCGTCACCCATGGTGCACTTACATTCTTCCTTCGGCTTGCTCCCATGGTTATATGGGTCACAGGTTGGGTATAGGTACCTAAATAATAAACAGATCACAATATGTACAACATTTTTATGCAGAGTCTTCTAAAACTTTATTGAAGAACATAGAAGTTGACCTAAATATATTGAGAGATAAACAATGACAGTTATCTCAAGACTTTCATAAATGTTAATCAATGCCAAACAAAAATCTCAATAGCATTTTTTGGTATAACTCGACAAACTGATTCTAAAATTCGTATGGAAGGATTCAGGTCCAAAATTAGCCAAGAAAATCCTATAATGTCAAAGAAGAACTTGCTTACCAAATAGCATGGATTTTTTTTTTAAAGAAAAAGAAAGAAAAGAAAAAAAGAGAGAAAGAAGGAAAAAGAGAGAATGAAAGAAAGGGAAAGAAGAAGAAAAGAGGAAGAAGAGAACGGGAATCTTGCTCTATTGCCCAGGCTAGAATGCAGTCTAAAATTGGGTATTGAAAAGCTCTTTTATACTGATAATTGTGTTATACAATGGAGACAGGAAGGAATAAGGAAGGAAAATAACAAACAAACAGCCAACCAATGTTTCATTTAAACCTATGAAATGCTATGCAATTGCTGGGGGAGTAATTTCCTTCCAACCTTGTGGTCACTTTTAGAATAGATGTGATGTGTTACTGAAGAAAATGTATGTTTTGTGGATTTGGAGTAGAGAGTTCTGTAAATGTTTATTAAGTTTACTTGTTTGAGGTCTAAGTTCAAGTCCCGGGTATCCTTGTTAATCTTCTGTCTCATTGATCTGTCCAATATTGACAATGTAGTGTTAAAGTCTCCCCACTATTATTGTGTGGGAGTCCAAGTCTCTTTGTAAGTCACCAAGAAGTTGCCCTATATATCTGGGGTGTTCCTATATTGGGTGTGCATAGACTTAGGATCGTTAGCTCTTCCCATTACATTGATCCCTCTACCATTATACAATGATGTCCTCTTATCTCTTTTGGTTTCTATTACTTTAAAGTCTATTTTATCAGGAGACGAGAATTACAACTCCTGCTTTTTTTTCTCTCCATTTGGTTGGCAAATCTCCTCCATCCCTTTGTTTTGAGTGTCTGTATATCCTTGCATGTGAGATGGGTCTGGATGCAGCTTACTGATGGGTTTTTTGGAATGGCTGATACTGGTTGTTCCTTTCTATATATAGTGCTTCTTTCAGAAGCTCTTGTAAAGCAGGCCTGGTGGTAATGAAGTCTCTGAGTACTTGCTTGTTCGTAAAAAATTTTATTTTTCCTTCACTTATGAAACTTAGTTTGGCTGGATATGAAATTCTGGGTTGAAAGTTCTTTTCTTTAAGGATGTTGAATATTGGCCCCCACTCTCTTCTGGCTTGTAGGGTTTCTGCTGAGAGATCTGCTGTGAGTCTGATAGGCTTCCCCTTGTGGGTAACCTGACCTTTCTCTCTGGCTGCCCTTAATATTTTCTCCTTCATTTTCAACCCTGGTGAATCTAATGATTATGTGCCTTGGGGTTGTTCTTTTTGAGGTTGTTCTTGTGGTGTTCTCTGTATTACCTGAAGTTGAGTATTGTCCTGCCTTGCTAGGTTGGGAAAGTTTTCCTGGATAATATCCTGAGGAATATTTTCCAGCTTGGATTCATTCTCTTCGTCACATTCAGGTACACCTATCAAACGAAGATTAGGTCGTTTCACATAGTCCATATTTCTTGGAGACTTTGCTCATTCCTTTTTACCCTTTTTTCTCTAATCTTGTCTTCTCATTTTATTTCGTTAAGTTGGTCTTCGACCTCTGAAATCCTTTCTTCTGCTTGATCAATTCGACTGTTAAAACTTGTGCATACTTCGCGAAGTTCTCGTATTGTGTTTTTCAGCTCTATTAATTCACTTATATTCTTCTCTAAATTGCCCATTCTCGTTAACATTTCGTCAAATCTTTTTTCAAGGTTCTTAGTTTCCTTGCATTGGGCTAGAACATACTCTTTTAGCTCACAGAAGTTTCTCATTATCCACCTTCTGAAGCCTAATTCTGTTGATTCCTCACATCATTCTCGATCAGGCCTTGTTCAATTGGTGATGAGGAACTGCACTCCTCTGTAGGAGGTAAGGCATTCTGATTTCAGGTATTTTCAGCCTTTTTGCGCTGGTTTCTTCCCATCTTTGTGGATTTATCCACCTGTCGTCTGTGTAATTGCTGACTTTCAGATTAGGTCTCTGAGTGGACGTCCAGCTTGTTGGTGGTAAAGTTTTTTCTGTTTCTTAGTTTTTCCTTCGGCGGACGCCCCTCCCCCACAGAGCTGGACCTTCCCGGGTTCAGCTGTACTTGCTGTGAAACTCTCAATCCTCAGCAGTTCCAACTGCTGTTTTTTTTGTTGTTGTTGTTGGCAGGGGGGGACCAGCCTTCCCCTGCGGCGACCCACTACACCGGCTGAAACAGTGGCATTAAGATTCGTGGCGCTTTTGTGCCCGGGAATCTCCCACTCTGGTTCCCCCACTTCAGTCCGCTTTTCAATCAGCTGAATGGGAGACTCTGCCTTCCCGGAGCTCCAAACACCAACTAAAGGGCATTCAGTCCCCCATACTCTGGAACTAAGAACCGCCGCGCCGGGCGCCTGCAAAACGGCCGCGCCGGCCAAAGAGTCGCGCTGGCGACCCGTGGGGCTCCTCCGCCCGGAATCTCTTGGTCCGTGGGCAATAAAAATTCGTCTGAAAGTGTGGCGTCCACTCACTCTGCACTTTCAGTGGGAGCTACAATCCTGAGCTGCTGCTAATCGGCCATCTTGGATCTCTCTCCTCTAGCGTGGATTTTTATAAAACAATATAGTGAAGGCACAGGAATAGTCAAATAGATCAATACAACAGGAAAAAAATCCAGTAATAGACTCATATATATATATATGAATTTCATGTATGATGCAAATAGTTTTATAGGTCAGTGGAGAAAGCATAAACTGTTTAGTAATTGGTATTGGGATACTTAACTTGACTTTGTAAGGAAGCAAACCAATTTCCACATTGGCTAAACCATTTTACATGCCCACTAGGCAAGTATGAGGATCTGATTTTCTCCATATCTTTACCAACAACTTGTCTTTTTTTTTTAAAAAAAAAATGTGCTTACTACAGTCTTCCTAGTAAGTGTGAAGTGATATATATTTGTGGTTTTCATTTGTATTTCCATGGTAAGTAATTGACTAATGATGTTGAAAACTTTTTCATATGATTTTTGGCCATCTGTATATCTTCTTTGGAGAAATGTGTACACAATTTATTTAGCCATTTTTAAATCGGTTGTTTCTTTGTTGTTTAGTTGGAGTTATTTCTATATTCTGGATACTAAACCATTATCAGATATATAATTTACCAATGTTTTCCTCCACTCTATAGATTGCCTTTTTACTTTTTTTATTTGTAATTTGTAATCTTTGTGGATATACAGATGTATATATTTATGAGTTACATGAGATATTTTGAAACAGGCATGGAATGTGTAATCACATCAGGGTAAATGGGGTATCCATCACCTCAAGCATTTATCCTTTATATTACAAACAATCTAACTATATGCCCTTTTAGTTATTTTTGGATGTACAGTTAAATTATTTTTTTTATTATAGTCACTCTTTTGCTAGCAAATACTGTCTTATTCATTCGTTCTATTTTTTGAACTCATTAACCATCCCCAATTTTCTCCCAGTCCTTCTCCCACTACTCATCCCTGCCTCTGGTAACCATCCTTCTATTCTCTATTTCCATGTGTTCAATTATTTTGAGTTTTAGTTCCCACAAATAAGTGACAACATGCAACATGTGTCTTTCTAAGCCTAGCTTATTTCACTTAACATAATGACCTCCAGGTTCATTCATGTTTTGCAGTTGACAGGATCTCATTCTCTTTATGTCTAAACAGTACTCCACTATGTATATGTACCACATTTTCTTCTTCATTCATCTGTTGATGAACTCTTAGATTGCTTCCAAATAATGGCTATTGTAAATAGTGCCAAAATAAACGTGGGAGTGCAGATATCTCTTTGACATACTGATTTCCTTACTTTTACATATATTCCTAGGAGTGGGATTACTGGACTTTATGGTAGCTATATTTATAGTTTTTTGAGGGAACCTCCAAACTATAATCCATAGTGGTTGTAATTACTTACATTTCCACCAACAGTGTATGAGGGTTCCCTTTCTCCACAACCTCCCCAAGTATCTGTTAACTGCCCAATTTTTGAATAAAAGCCATTTTAACTGAGATGAGATAATATCTCATTGTAATTTTGATTTGCATTTCTCTGATGATCAATGATGTCGAGTACCGTTTCATACCTGTTTGCTATTTGTATGACTTTTTTGAGAAATATATATTAAGATTTTCTGCCCATTTTAAATCAGATCATTAGAATTTTTCCTATAGATTTGTTTGAGCTCTTTTTATATTCTGGTTATTAATCACTTGTCAGACAGGTAGTTTGCAAATGTATCCTCCCATTCTGTGGATTGTCTCTTCACTTTGTTAATTGTCCCTTTTGCTGTGCAGAAGCTTTTGTACTTGATGTGATCCCATATGCCCATTTTGTTTTATGAATCTTGGTTGCCAGCACTTGTGGGGTATTACTAAAAAAGTTTTTTTTTTTTTTTTTTGAGACTGGGTCTTACTCTGTCACCCAGGCTGGAGTGCAATGGTGCAGTGGTGTGATCTCCACTCACTGCAACCTCTACCTCCTGGGCTCAATTGATCCTCATGCCTCAGCCCCCCTCCCACAAGTAACTGAGACTACAGGCATGTGCCACCATGCCTGACTAGTTTTTTATTTTTTGTAAAGACGGTTTCACCATGTTGCCTGGGCTGGTCTTGAACTCCTGAACTCAAAGGATCAACCCACCTTGGCCTCCCAAAGTCCTAGGATTACAGACATGAGCCACTGTGCCTGGCCTACTCAAGATATGTTTTCCCAGTCCAATGTCCTGGAGAGTCTCCCCAATGTTTTCTTGTAGTGGTTTCATAGTTTGAGATCTTAGATTTAAGCCTTTAATTCATGTTAATTTGATTTTTGTAAACCACTTTGGAAGTATCCCTCCTCCTATATTTTCCTAATAGTTTGAGTAGGATTGGTATTAGTTCTTCTTTAAATGTTTGGTAGAATATAGAGGGGCAGGGCCAAGATGGCCGACTAGAAACAGCGGCATTCAGAGACTCCCATTGAAAAGAACCATAATAAG